>CM068383.1:2145185-2464132 GCA_034770075.1 Aralia elata
GCCAACAATCACAAATTCCACTATTTCGGTGGCCTTAAGCACGATTCTCGGCCTTAGCTTGTCGTTTTAAGGCCCAACGATTTACATATGTTATCAATGAGAACTACGTCATCTCTACTTTTTACATCAAGATATGTCCTATCATCGGATCGGGACCCCGGTGGCTCGCTTTTCAGAGGCTCAACAACCAAGTATCCACACACAAACAATCGGTTACTTACAAGAAAATAAACCAAACCCGGATAATCTAACAATACCAAGACATCCTTAAAATAACGATTTAAGGAAATGATACCAGAAGTATCATTCACACCTTAAATCAAAACAAAAGGAAATTTTAATGAACAGAATTTCACTCGGGTTATTAGGAAGAGTGTTATTCCGATGGAAAACTTCTCACTACATAATCCCTAATTCATTTTTCAACAAGAGACATGAAGAGTTACAATCTAAATTTACCCAATCAATATGACATTGAATGCTTAGACCAAATAGGAAATTTTCACCTTGCAATTGTATCTCAAATGGATTTGGAACATTGTGTTTTTGAATAGGAATAAGAAGTGTATTTGATACAATCAAATTTAAAAGGATTGAAATTCTCTCTTTTTTCTCTTCCTTTTTCATCTCCTCTAATTTTTCTGTAGCAAAAATCTCACTACTTTTCTCTCTATTTCCGTTGCTCTTTTGCTGCTGGAATTTCCTTCTTCTTCCCAAAACTGCTTCAACCCCTGTATGCTGCCGAAGACGGTGCCTTTAAATAGGCTTGGCCAGAGCCAGCCGACCAGACTCTATCTGCGGGCTCGGCCGACAGATAGATCTGCGGCTGGCAGGCTGGCACGCCTCCCATCAGCACTCAGCTGCTGCTTTGTTATTTGGTTTGATGCTGATTTCCCGGTTTTTTTCGTGCTGGCGCACTCACTTGGCCGCAGATCTATCCGCCGGCTGGCGGGTTTGACTTTCTCGGATTTTCGTTGTCACGCCTCGATTTTCGTTGTCTTACCGCAACGTCGGTTTTCGCTGATAGGCTCGTGCTTTTACGAGTCCTGAGTAATCATTGAGAAGCGCGCCACACCTTCCTGGAATGCCAACTTCGGATAGCCCTGGCTATCATTTCTGATTTCGGCTTGCAAATTTATTCATGGTGGCGTCGAGTGTCCGTACTTTTCTATCTTTTGCTTCTCGACAGGCGGTATCATTTGGACGGAATTGCCTCCTCCTGTCGAAGGTTTGTATACGAAGTTGCAAAATTTGGGTTGGTGTCCTACAGCTGCCCCTCTCTTATCATGTTTATGAAATGTTAAATGAAATAAACAGGATTAAAGAATAGACACAGATGCATGATATGACAGTGCATAAGAAATTGACAATTACTTACATGCTATGACAGTGCATAAGGATATTGACAATACTTATCATGATGCAACACATTTGATTTTTGATGCCTCACAAGATGTAATGCATGACAAAAAACATCCGCAAGAGGTGTCGATGTTTTAATCCCTTGACCGTCATGTTTGGTTAGTCGTATGGGTTCACTCTCTCAATCTATCGTCTCGTTCGGGGTCGGGGTAATCGGCGCTGGTCACCCATCTCGTAACCCCCCCGGTGTTCGTCACCGTGTTTGTTTATCTTGTCGGAGCCGTGGTTTTCGTCGCCGGACATCCATCTCATGATCGTCCGGTTATCGTCGGCCGGTCGATCGTCTCGTCGGGGCCGGAGGTTATCGTCGCCGGTTCGGCTCGTCTCGCGATCACCTGTATCCATCGGCATTGTCATCAAAGGACGTTATCCTCCTGACTAGTTTGAGAGGCCATCCTTGGAGTTCGTTCCTTGCACAGTAGTTCTAGGCGCCCTCGCTTTTGGACTTGATAGGCTAGGTCTTGGACACCTAACTCTGCTCGATTTTTTTTTTTTTTTATTTTCATGGATCACAGACTGAATTATCATCTATTCATGCATAGATGACCCAACATGTAAATTGAGAAAAAAAAATTGACTCGGGTACAGTATTTTGCTTACTGTTTCTACAGAGTGTCATCACTTGTAGTGGTTCGCTTGGATGCCTTTCCCAGGGTGGCTCACCACCTTGTGGTGGTTTGTTTGGATCTCAGACCCTTCCAAGGGTGACTCACACCATCTTGTCGTGGGGTTGCTTGGAGTGCCTTCTCAGGTTTCGCTCACCACCTTGTGGTGGTTTTTGTTTTGGATCTCAGCCCTTCCAAGGGTTGCTCACCATGCTTGTCGTGGTTTGCTTGGATGTCTTCCCAGGTTTGCTTACCAAACTTGTCGTTGGTTTTTGCTTGTATAGCAGCCCTTCCCTAGGGTGCTCATCATCTTGTCGTGGTTTGCTCTTGGATTGACCTTCCCAAGGTTTGCATTACACAACTTGTCCGTGGTTTGTCTTGGATATCAGCCCTTCCCATGGGGTGTTTCACCATTTGTCGTGGTTTTGCTTGGATGCCTATGCCCCAGGTTGCTCACCAACTCTGTCGTTGGTTATGCTTGGATATCAGCACCCTTATCCCAGGGTGCTCACCAGTCTTGTCGTGGTTTTGCTTGGATGCCATTCCCATGGTTTGCTCACCCAACTTGTCGTGGTTTCGCTTGGATATCAGCCCTTCCCAGGATGCTTCACCATCTTTGTCGTGGTTTGCTTGGGATGCCTTCCAAGGTTGCTTACCATACTTAGTAACAGCAGTGGTTTTGCTTGGATATCAGCCCCTTACCCAGGGTGCTCACCATCTTGTCGTGCGTTTGCTTGGATGCCTTCACCAGTGTTTTTGCTCACCAAACTTGTTCGGTGGTTTGCCTTGGATAATCAGGCCCTGTCCCAGGCGTGCTTCACCATCTTGATTCGTGGGTTTGCTTGGATGCCTTCCCAGGTTGCCTCACCAACTTGTCTGGTGGTTTGCTTGGATATCAGCCACTTCCCAGGGTGCTCACAATCTTGTCGTGGTTTGGCTTGGATTGCCTTCCCAGGTTGCTTACCAACTTGGTCGTGGTTTTGCTTGGATGATCTAGCCCTTTACCCAGGGTGCTTCACCATCTTGTCGTGGTTTGCTTGGGATGCCTTCCCAGGTTGCTTACCAACTTGTCGTGGTTTGCTTGGATATCAGCCCTTCTCCAGGGTGCTTCACCATCTTGTCGTGGTTTGCTAGGATATCAGCCCTTTCCCAGGTCTGCTCACCATCTTGTCGTGGTTTTGCTTTGGATATCAGCCCTTTCCCCAGGGTCATTTGGCATGGCCTTTTCCGCTGCTTTGATTCAGTTCATAGTTGGGCGAAAGTGGGATGTTGATACCCCATTTCGGTCATCTGCTTATGTGCAATGGTTGCACCCGGAGACTTTGCCATGGTTGGTTTGAGTCAGTTTGGAGTAATTTGATGGACTCTTGAGTGAGTTTTCACTGAATGACACCGCCCCCAGATGGTATTTATTCCCCCCCCCCAGTCTACGGATATTTTTTTGGGTTCCCCCCCCTCCAGATATGATTCCTATCTCAGCTGATTTTGCCCCTAGTCGTGCGTCCGCTGAGGATGGCCGGATTCCGACTGGGCCTTGATTACTACCGTTTTAGCCGAGGCCATTTCCTTTGATTGGATCGTATATCCGACATGATGGGGCAAGTAGATTGCAGGGGACGCCGATTGCTTCAGACCTATCCACCCACTTTATACCATCCTGCTTAAGTTTAGTTTCAGATCTGTAGATCATTTTATCTCCTGCATAGATTATGTCAGTTTCATCTGTTATCGAAAAAGGATATCTTGTAACGAAATGACTTATATTATATAGACATGCATTTATATTCAGTCATTTTCCCCTTTTTTCGTATCGTTTTGCCTTTCATCGGGATCCTCATTTTATCCACGGTCAACCACGATTTTGATATCTTGCCCTCTTTTTCCTCTCAAGTCTTGATGGAGATTTGACAGATACTTACCGCACACCCTGTTGATTTCATCGGGACTGAGTCTTAGGATTTTTTTTTTGACTAAGTGTTTTGGTTGGGTCCGGGTTATGTCACTTGAGATGAAGCTGATCAGGTGGCTGAACCTTCGGGAAAGGTTTTTGAGGGTATAGGGAAGGCTTTTCTGGTTGTTGGGAATTGGTTTTGGCAGAAGAAAGCTTATTATTTTTGTAAGGAATTGGGACCGTGCCACGATGGCTGCTCTACGTACCCCCACAAGTCGGGAGATCCGGGTTCCTACGTAGTTCGTTCTTTCAAAAGAACGACGAGAAAATGATGATGATGATGGGTTCTTTCAAAGGCTTTTCTGGGTTTGTTGGGAATTGGTTTTTTTTTTTTTTTTTTTTTTATTTTTTTTTCAAAATATCATATTTTTTTTTTTTTTTTTTTTTTTTTTTTTTTTTTTTTTTTTTTTTTTTTTTTTTTTTTTTTTTTTTTTTTAATGGTTCCGCTTCACCGAGTCGGAATTGAGGGGTTATGGAAACACCTCTCCAAATCCCTCTCTTGCAATATGAGGGCTCCTCGGATGATCACCTTCTTAATCACGAAAGGCCCCTCTCAGTTCGGGGCAAGGCTTCCCTTTGGCTTTCCGCTTTGTTTTTTTTTTTTTTTTTTTTTTTTTTTTTTTTTTTTTTTTTTTTTTAGAGTAGAGAAGGCATGCCTTTTCTTTAGCACTAGGTCATTTTTCTTTGAACTTCTGAGGTCTTATCTTTTGTCGTAAGATCGGAGAGATTCTTTAGCTGATACAACTGGCCGCGGTGGAATTAGCAGCCACCCTTTTCTCATCAATTAGGGCCAATTGGTAGTAGCGACATTCAATTCAACCATCCTCGTTTATCTGAGCATCTCAACCTCAAATGGCAGAAACTACCTCTATTCCGTATACCAGAAGTTGTAAGGGGTTGCCCCTGTAGAAATACGCACCGATTGTTTCGGTACGCCAGCAGGGTGGAAAGGTAGCAGATCCGGCATCCCCGATGTTTAGCAGACATTCTCGCCGATGATCTTATTGATATTTCTTTTTCGCAAGCCTCCACTGCCCCATTCATCTTAGGTCCGGGCAAATGACAGCATTGAGGTGTTTGATCTTGAACTGGTCATATAAATTTCTTCATGAGGGTACTGCTCAAAATTTTGGGATTGTCGGAGACTAAGGCCTCAGGTTGCCATATCGGCAAATGATATCTCCATACTGGCTTAACAGCTCTGTTTTCTGGCTAGGGGTCAGATCTGTTCCTATTTTGAGCTCTATGGGTTTGTCAGGGGTTCCAAATTTTTTATGGTGATGGTTTGGTTTGAGTTGGGTTTTGGGGTTTGTCTTCGACCCATCCTTTGATCTCGTCAGGCGTGCCGTCATTATCATGTTCTCATCTTGCTCAATGCCCATTAAATCGAAATCCAGCCCAATATCAAAATCGTAGTCAACTTTCGAATTTGAACAAATCGTATTGTTAGGCAAGAGGACACTCAAATTGGTACACCTGACATGAAACCAAATGTTTGTCATATATATAAGGCATTTTCCTGCAATGATCATCTTTAAGACAACATGACAAAATAACATAATCATGCAAAATTTTAAAATAAGGGACAACAACTGGCATTCACTCATGGTCCTTCTTCATAACCTCTGGCTGCTCTACCACGATCTTCCCGCTATCGATCATATTCTGAATTTTGTGCTTCAGAGCCCAGCATTCATGAGTATCATGACCAGGAGAAAGTGAATGGTACGCACACTTCTTCCTTGGATCAAATCCTCTCCCCTTTCGGGTCAATTGGGGGTGCCATATCGCGTATCCTTCCCTGTGCTATTAATACCGCCAAAATCTGCTCGAGAGGCTCCCCAAGCGGGGTGAATACCCGATCTCGTGCTGTCTCCAATCTTCTTTGTTCATCCGACCTTTGATAATTGAAATTAGGTTGTCGGGGTGGCACGATTTTCTGTATTTGCACTGGAGGATTGTTCTCTACGTTTCTAAATGATCCCTGCAGGATGAGGGAAACATCTTCCTCTTTTTTCTGTTGGATCCTGCGGGAAGTGCTGCCATAGTTTCCACTCTGGATTTTGCTCTGCAACCACTTCCAGAGCTGTGAGGTCCCGGATCTTACCAGACTTTAACCCCATGTCCCCCATTTCTCATGTTTTATCATCTCGGCAAAAGGTCTTCATATCCCCGATTTCACCCGCTCATAATAGGGCGCCTCCTGAATGTCCACAAAGGTCATTACCATTTCCGCCTCGCTCATCGGGGGATTCACCTGTGCAGCCATACCCCTCCATCGTTGTGCATAGTCCCTGAAAGAATTCTTTTGGTTGCTTCTTGATTTTTGTCATTTGATATCTATCAGGGGCCATCTGGGCCTGAAAGCTGTATTGAGTTAAGAAGGTATGGGCCAACTCCTCCCAGTTGTGGATTCGGGCTATTGTCAAGGCGGGCATTACCAGATCCTTGCCTCCCCTGTTAAGCTTTTCTGGAATAGCTGCATCCTCAACCCCTCGTCTTCGGCATAAGACCCGAGTTCTCCAATGTAGATTTTCAAGTGTGTATAGGGGTCTCCCTTTCCATTGTATTTTTCAAACTCGGGAACTTTGAACTTTTCTGGATATCTGGCCCCGGGGAAAACACACAGGTCTGAGTAATTCACCCTGCCCAGGGAGCCCTATGCCTTTAGAGATTGGATGGTTTCCTCCATGTGTTTCATTTTTTCTCGAAGGTCGTCATTATCCCCCCCTTCTGGGATAGTAATCACTGTCCTGCTAGGTATGGGAACGGGCTTTGGGATGACTGGCTCGTCCTTGAGTCGGGGTTGGTCCTCTTTAAGCAAGTTTGTACCATTTTTAGGAGGATTCTTGATCATCCCCTGGTGGTGGAGTATTATGCGATCCCTGATTTACCGGATCCTGTCTGATCAAGAACTGTTCCTTTAACATTGTGGCCATTTCCATCATCTGTCTCTTAAAAATCATCATCAAACTCCTCCCGAGATATGGAATTATGGTTAGGAAGATCAGCCATTTCAGATGTAGAGACCTGGGCTTTCTTAGACTGCGGAACGGGTTTGAGGAGCAATCCTACAGAGACAAATGGTTCGAAGTTTAGTTCTGGGCAACAGAAAACATGGATGCATGCTAAAGCTATAAATTTTTTGTGTTGTGTGGTTCTTTAATCTTTCCCTGAAAAAGAGAAAGTTATTAGTCCATTAGTGCCATAACCAATGCAAAAAATGATTTATTATGCTCCCCCAACTATTCCCTGCAATTCACAGCGGTTAGTAATCTCTTTCGACATAGAAAAGGGATGTATGAATATTGAATGAGATCATGACATTTAGACATATAAACGTTAAAAAAGGTATGAAGAGACTTTTCCTGCGTTGGGTTATTCTGAGGGATGACCTATCCTAGGGTTACTCTCACGGGCTTTTCGGCATGAAGGTTCCCAAATCTTCGCAATCTACTCGTTTGAGCCCTTTCGATTGGAGCGGATTTGAGTGGTGCGTTTCCTGAGCCAATCTCCGGGGAGCAGCCCCATCGAGTCCAGTAATAAGCAACCGACGGGTTCGCCTCAGGAGGAGGTACAATCTCAACATTACATTCACATTCATCGTCCTCACCGTATGCAAATGAATTTCTTTAAGTAAAGCCATTCCATTCAATCATTCATTCATTTGGACAAAACACGCATTCACACAAACAAAAAACACAAAAGATTCAAAATATCGCATGCACACACATATTCATGAATTTTTTAAAGGATAGAATAGCATCAAGATTTTAATGTGGCTTTAAGCCCTCTAATATTCCCCAGCAGAGTCGCCAGCTGTCGACGCAGGGTTTTCTCGTTATCTTCTCTTCCAATTTTAGCCTTTTGATTTATATGACGTTTGGAATAGGTCGGCATTGATGTCGACGGGGTTTTGAAAGATCGTTTTTATGATGAGCCAATTAACCAGAGTCGCCAGTTGGTATATTTGAAATGGATGTACCAACTCATCCGGATTTTTCGTGTTTTTATGAATCGCTGGCTCTTATGTGACTCCGAATTAATTGGTCTGCGAATCGAGGATTCATAGAGTTCGGGGGCTTGCTTAAGTGAGGGGAAGGTGTTAGGCACCCCTCGGACTTCCGTGAAAACACGGTTACCGCAATCTTGATGCTTTCCTATCCTTTAATTCATGAAATGTGTGTGAGTGCGCGCGCTTGTGTGTGGGTTGTGTGTCTATGTGAATGTCGTGGTGAGTTTGTATGAAAGAGTCATTTGGATTTTAGGGAAAATCGTGTTTTACTTTGAGAATGCTTCGGAATGTCTTTTCGGCATACACGAGAAAGCTTTATGAGAAAGGTTTGATTTTTAATTATCAAAAACTATGAGATTTTCGTTAAGTGTCGTTTTAACAAAACAAGAGTTTTAAACCTTCGTCAAAATAGGAATCGAGATCTCTACGTTGCTTTCATAAAATGGATGGGCAATTTCTAGGATCTCTTTCACCCTATGCACAAAGATTTAATGAAACGTCAATTACTTATAAAATCATTTTGTGTGTTGTTTTGGGAAAACGATTTTTCTTTAGCTTTCTCGCTAGATATGAATCGACATTTCATTAACGTTTCTCCAAATTTTAACCTCGTGATTCTAATTATCCTACTTTGATTGATTTTATGAAAATCTTATCATTTAGCCTTTGAAATCAATTTCGTGTCATAATTCAAGTCGAGCATAAACACGCGTCGGGCTATTCATGGGCATGTAAGCCATCAAAATATCCCCGAACGCCAACAATCACAAATTCCACTATTTCGGGGCCTTAAGCACGATTCTCGCCTTAGCGTCGTTTTAAGGCCCAACGATTACATATTTACAATGAGAACTACGTCATCTCTACTTCTTACATCAAGATATGTCCATCATCGGATCGGCGGGACCCCCGGGGTCGCTTTCCTAGGCTCACAACCAAGTATCCACACACAAACAATCGGATATTACAAGAAAATAAACCAACCCGGCTAATCTAACAATACCAAGACATCCTAAACTAACGATTTAAAGGAAATGATACCAAACAGAACACCTTAAAACAAACAAAGAAATTAATGAACGAATATCATCGGGTTATTAGGAAGAGTTTTTATTCCGATGGAAACTTCACTCATAATCCCTAATTCATTTTTCAACTTGATACATGTAAGTTACATCTAATTTACCCAATCAATATGACATGAATTGCTAGAACAAATAGAAATTTTCACCTTGCAATTGATCTCAAATGGATATGAAACTTGTGTATTTGAATAGGATAAGAAGTGTATTTGATACAATCAAAATTAAAAGGATTGAATTCTCTCTTTTTTTCTCTCCTTTCTCTCCTATTTTTGTAGCAAAATCTCACTATTTTCTCTCTATTTCCGTGCTCTTTTGCTGCTGGAATTTCCTTCTTCTTCCCAAAACTGCTCAACCCCCTGTATGCTGCCGAAGCTGCCTTAAATAGGCTGGCCAGAGCCAGCCGCAGATCTATCTGCGGCTGGCCGCAGATAGATCTGCGGCTGGCCAGCTGGCACGCCTCCCAACGCACACAGCTTCTGAGTGCGGATTTCCCGGTTTTCGTGCTGGCGCACTCACTTGGCCGCAGATCTATCCGCGGCTGGCGGGCTTGACATTATAGATTTTCGTGTCACGCCACGATTTTCGTACCGCAACGTCGGTTTTCGCTGATAGGCTCGTGCTTTACAGTCCGAGAATCATTGAGAAGCGCGCCACACCTTCCGGGAATGCCAAATTCGGATAGCCCTGCTATCATGTCGATTTCGGCTGCAAATTATCATGGTGGCGTCGAGTGTCCGTACTTTTCCTATCTTTTGCTCTCGCAGGCCGATCCATTTGACGAATTTGCCCTCCTGTCAAGGTTAGTATACGAAGTGCAAAATTTGGGTGTCTACACACCTCTTGGATGCAATGAATGGTCAAAGGTGTATTTGGAATTTCGATCATGAAGAACAAAATTGAAACCAAATTTCATTCACCTCTTGGATGCAGTGAATGGTCAAAG
Source organism: Aralia elata (assembly GCA_034770075.1). Taxonomy (NCBI): domain Eukaryota; kingdom Viridiplantae; phylum Streptophyta; class Magnoliopsida; order Apiales; family Araliaceae; genus Aralia; species Aralia elata. Next base: position 2,155,207 of record CM068383.1, read on the forward strand.
GCGGATTTGGAATTTCGCTTGTGCTCCTCATTGTGAAATAAATCATGAAGAACAAAATTGAAACCAAACATATATAATTTTCATATTCAATTTTTAGTTTAGTGATTAAGAATGAGATACTGTAATATTTAATTTTCATATTCAATTTTTATTTAGATTAATTTTTTATGTGAAATTTATTTCTTTTTTACGTGAGGTTTATATCATATTACTTGAGAAGTTGAGCTTTTACTTTTTGTGATTATTACCTAAAAAGTAGGATTTTTTTTAAAAAAAGAAAAAAGTAAAAGATTCCTGAACCAAATTTGACCTTTTATTCTGTTTTTAAGGTACTAAGTGGGGGCAAGTTAAAAAAGTTATCATGCTTGCTGATTCATTATTTGATTCTCCAACAATTATTCCAATAATTACATATTTGATTTGACAAAAACAAAAATTTGTAACATATTGGGGCATCTTATTAATAAGGCATTTTGGACCGATTTATCAGATTCTAATATTATTGACCGATTTGAGTGTACATGCAAAAAATCTAAAGTTCTAAGGAAAAAGATCATAATTTGTTTCCAATTTGTCTTGAATAATTATGAATCTTAAATAAACAATATGAGTGAGTGATTTTGTAGCTCTAGAGGAACTGGGGTGTGGAGTAAAAGGCTGACCATGATATCCGTTTCAAATTATAAGATCATTATTGATTTTTTAAAAGTTAATTTCAAACATTTTTAAATTTTAAATTCGCATGAATTTATTTATTATGTAGTAATAGATTATATAATTATGTCGATGAGATCTTAACCTAATGGTTAAGACTGAAGTATTGTGACGATACGTGAGTTTATTATATATGAACTGATTCTCTCATTACAGATTTTGATTTGATTTTGGTCGTAGAGTTTAGTGATTGGGTTGTGATATTCAGCATGGCTAAATTTAGGGTTTATGAGAATTGGTATTTTTTTTTTTGGTTGGAATTCAGGTTACTCGTTATATAATGAATTTAAATTAGCTTCAAATATTATGATAATGTTGTGTGGTGGTTGCTGCTGGGTGGTGGTGGCGGCGGTGGTGGCGGCGGTTGTGGCGTGAGTGGTACATGAAGAAGAGGAATTAAGATCAATAATGGTGGGCTAGTATGTTTTAATGGTGTAATTGATTGGGTTAATTTGTTATTTTACATTTTTGCCCTTTAATCTAATAAAAATGACAAATATTTCATTTAAAAATATATATTTCAATTACACATATGCACTATTTTGCTATGTAATCATGTTACATCGTTAATTCATGACGTGACATGTTAATTGAACGAAAGTGAAAATAATAATAGTTTAATCATCTAATTAAAAAAATTAAAAGATGAATCATTGAAGTGAAAAATGGCTAATAATTTAAAGTAGTAATTTATATTTAAGCCTACAATATATAGCAAGGCAATTGGAGATCTTATTAAATTAAGTGGATCATTTAGGTTGGTCACCGAGTTAATCTTGAGTTAATACTGAATTAGTCCCGTATTAATACCGAATTTAGTTCCCGAGATTCAATCATCTTCTACTGATACGCATATTTATGTCATGTTTCATAATTATACCAAAACTTTTTGTTATCCTTTTGGTGTGTATATATTCTAAGCAATATACATGCATGTATTTAAAAAAAGTATAATAATTTTGAAATATACAAATTACCAACCTCTTCAATTTCATGTTCAATAATTACTGTGCCATCCATTAATAGTTTATAGTACTCAATATTATAATACCAAATTATCACACACTACAATTTTAAATTATATTATCAGATAGTAAAAAGATTAATAAAACTAAATCAGTTTTAAATAAGAAATAAAAAATATTAAAAATTTTCCGGTCCCAGGACCTTTTCAATAAGATAAATACGTACGCAATATAAATACCATTGTATTAAATAGGCAACAATGAATTTGTTAAATTTTAATTGTTTATGATAAGTTAAGTTAAATTATAAAGTTCTACGTTTCAAATCTAAGGGGAATGTGAGAAATGGGTCACGAGAAGAACTACAGAAATCCTAAGACAAACATTCATTTTGACTTCCTGTTGACGGATAGACTCGAATATATAATCTTGCACAGTAAAAAAAAAAGAACTTTATCACTAGACGACAACCTTTGGTCTTATTACATTAAATTGATTTCACAAATTTTAATTGTCAGCAATCGAGTTCAATGAGCTGGTTGATTTAATACAAAAATTGATAACCACATTATTGTATTAACAATAATATCTATATGTCCTATGATTGCCTCCTTCAATATATGGATCTTTAAGATGGCTTTATTTCTAATCATCCATATTTTGAAAAATCATTTCATCTCATATGGGACAGTCATTTGGGGGCAAATAGGTATTAGAAAATGAATTTTATCCCCTTCACAACCCGATAGGAAGAAAACTTGTTGAATTTTCAATTTTATGTAAGGTAATTAATTAACCTATATATAAATACTTATTTTGTCAATTTTCCTTTGTTTCTTTCTATTTGAAGTATGATATTAAAGCTCATAAAATATTGTGCAAGATCAAGTACAATTTTTAAATTAAATCGGAACATATTATCTTGGATGTATATTACATATTAGTAAAAGAAGCACATGAAAATGACCCCAAAATATATAAATACAGATTCAGCAATTATAAAAAAATGTGGATATATTTTTGAGAATCTATTTCAAGTTTGATAATGATGTTTAATGTTGAAAAAATAACAGCAAAAGGTCTAAAAGTGAATAAATAACAAACTTTTAAAATAAAATATCAAAACCCATTGAAAAAGGGGTTTTCATCAAAATATTATGCATTCTCGGCCGCCTATTGGAATCAATTTTCCTTATCTCATTGAACAGATTCTCTAATTGAAAATTTGTGGGTGAGTAGTATCTATATGGAATAGTTTGAAGGATGGAAACGAGATAAAATTAATGTAAATAATTAATGTAATTTAAGTTAAGTAGGTAGGAGTTGAGGATTAAATTTATTTCTTTCCTTGATACATTTGTCGTTGGAGGATTGTTAATAAATAGAGTTTTCTTATTTTGTATTTTTAATTTTTAATGTCTAGCTAATTTTTTAATATCTAAGATGGAAGATGAAATTATATAATTATTTATGGACAATTATTCTCCATCTTTCCATTAATTGTGCTTTAATGTTTAATTGATTTCGCTTCATGGTTTTTTTTTTTTTCGTTATTTAAAAAATACCTTTGTTTTATATTTCTTTTGTGGATTTTAAATTAATTAAGAGAATTTTGACAAAATATTGTTAAGATATGAGTTTATCATAATTCATTCTTGCTCGGAAAAAAGTTTTGATGGGATATAGTTAAGCCTTAAATTGTTCATATATCTATGATTGCTCACGTTAATTGTAAAATTACTAAATTAAAGGGGAAAAAGAGAGATCTAAAAAGACTATAGTTTAGGTTATAAAAAATTATAAGAAATTAGATTATTGTTATGTTTATTGTTTAATGTATTCAGCAATCTTAGATTGCCTTCCTTATTTATTAGTGTTCCTCTCTTCTAATTTAGTTTAGTTAGTGCTTAATTGTTAGATTAATTCAACTCTCCATCTTTATTTTTAATTCGACTGAAAAAATAAAAAATAAGGAGGATTAATTAAAGGATTACAATAAAATTAATCTTATTGGATGACGAACCCTATCGAGTACAGGGATAGGTAATTTGAAAGATAAATACTAGCCTATTCGTTATGGGAAAATCAATGCTCCGAACTAAAAATTTCAATGTTGTACTTGTCAGTTTTTTGACTTTGAACCATTATACATTTTGACAGTTATATAGTTTTTATCGAATCATCCTCTGTAGAATGAAAAATAATATATAAGCTCAACAATCATTGCCAAAATTTGGTTGCTCCCAACTGTTGGCCTTCCATTGGATGATACATTAACAAAAAGTTATTTATGATCAAATATCTAGTCTAGATAGTTAAGCAGGCATGATAAGCATAATTAATGTCACCCAAAGTGTGTGAGGTAATCACATATACTATATAATATAAATTTTAGATTTTTATTTTCTTTAAAAATTGTTCTTTTTGTATTTTTGCCGACCGAATATTGATAATTAATGATCCAGTTCATCACAGGCATGAATTAGTTTTATTATCTTTCATATATATTGATATGGAGTTTGCGATTCATGACCCTCTAGCTCCTTCTAAATTTTTACTTTTTACTTATAAGGAAAAGTTGGACCAAATTTTTCTTTAAAGGAAATGAACTTGGCTTTCTAAAGAAAGTTTGAACAAACCGATAGGAAGAAAACTTGTTGATTTTTCAGTTTTATATAAGCTAATTAATTTACCTATATATAAATACTTATCTTGTCAATTTTCCTTTGTTTCTTTCTCTTTGTAGTATGAAATTAAAGCTCATAAAATATTGTGCAAGATCATGTACAAATTTTAAATTTAATCGATGCATATTATCTTGGATGTATATTACGTATTACTCCCTCCGTCCCAAATTAACTGCTTAGTTTTGACTTTTTAAAGTCATATTGACTATTTTTAAAACTAATTTTTGTACCATTTTTGCCAAAATATAGGTGAAGAGATTATAACCAAAAGAAAGTATATACAATTTACTACTAATACCAATTTTTATAATGTTAAAAAATATATTTATATATGCTTAATTATTAATTTTAAAAATAGTCAATTTGACTAAAAAAAGTCAAAACTAAGCAGTTAATTTGGGACGGAGGGAGTAGTATATATACGAATCACATGAATATGACTCCAATTTATATATATATATATATATATATATATATATATATATATAAATACAAATATGAAAGCCACTGAAATATGAATATGAACTCAAATTAATATATATATATATATATATATATATATATATATATAAATACAGATTCAGCAGTTATAAAAAAATGTGGATATATTTTTAGCATATTTTTCAAGTTTGATAATGATGTTTAATGTTGAAAAAATAACAGCAAAAGGTCTAAAAGTGAATAAATAACAAACTTTTAAAAAATAAAGGATAAGTCTACATACATTAACACTATATTTTACACTACATTGTACATTCAACCATTAAAAAGTGGGACCTGACGTGGATTTTTGTGTCAGGTCTCACTTTTTAATGGTTGGATGTGCAATGTAGTGTTTGAAGTAGTATTTGAAGTAGTGTACATAAACTTATCCAAAAATAAAATATGAAAGCCACTGAAAAGGGCTTTCATCAAAATATTACATTCTCCCGGCCTATTGGAATCAATTTCCATATCAGTGAACAGATTCTTTAATTGTAAATTTGTATTGAGTAGTATCTATATGGAAAGTTTGAAGGATTGAAAGAATAATTAATGTAAAATATTGGGTGTTGATATACACACATTCTAAGATAATAGTCACATACTCACGTATGTTACGGAGATTATATTATTCTAAAATTATTTTGTCAATAAAATTTCAAATATTTTAAACTATTTAAAAAGAACTGTCAATTAGAAATTCTCAAATTTATTACTACCATGATTAATAAAATATATTGTAAGAGTAATAATAATAATAATAATAATAATAATTTATATTTCATGAATATAGTTGATAGAGATTTGGATGGCTTATTTATTTTTTTTTGTTATAATTTTTTTTTGAGAATAATAAGTTTAAGGCTTAAATATACAAGTGATGAATGTACTAATAAGCTTTCTATTTATTAAGGATATTATTGTCACTTTAACATATAAGGGTGTGCAACAATCAATTTAAGGTGTACATATACTATCTATACAAAAATTAATTAGATATTTTTAATACTTTATCAGCTTAACAAACAAACGGCATTAAAATTTATTTTACAATAGGGAAGATAAATGTTGATTGAGGTATGTAGGGAAGATAATGAAGAAAAATGTTGTAAGTGAAGCATGAACCAAGAACTAGAGGATGAGTTTTGCCCAAAATCACACGACGGGAAGGTGGAATTCTAAATAAAATAGCTTCAAATCCTATAATTGTATGATCATCCAATATCAAATTTCATTTTAAGATTTTTTGGTGGTTGATCTATAAAACTAATTAATGTAATGGTCGTAGATGGAGTAATTAAGGGCGTATCAACCTAAATACCTAGTGATTAATTTTCATTTATAAAACTAAAACAAATTACATGATTTTCTTTATTAAGAATAATACTATTAATTAATAGTATGAAACCTATTTATCCATGTAACGGAGTCAGATGAATCTTCATTCTCAAATTTGTAAAATTAAATTGGGAGAAGCTTTATCTACCGTATAAAATATAAGTATTATTTTAGTACCCTCCAATATTTCACCTTATATTTTTAATTATAAAAAAATACAAACAATACTCCAAAATAAACAACCAACTTAATCAAAGCTGCAAGTCCCATATAGAATGAATATATATATATATATATATATATATATATATATATATATACGGTCCGGATCTTAAGCTCACCCTTATCCGGCTCACTCTAAGCTCACCCCCCTTTAGCGACGGACTCGGCGACGGTTTTGGTCATGCAAACCGTCGTCTATACTTTTAGCGACGGACAATATATAACGTCTCTAAAAGTATAGACGACGGTTGCATGACCAAACCGTCGCCGGGTCCGTCGCTAAAGGGGGGTGAGCTTGGGGTGAGCCGGATAAGGGTGAGCTTAAGAAATGGACTATATATATATATATATATATATATATATATATATATAATCACAACAATCAAGCAAAATTGGTGCTCCAAGATTAATACTAACTCTATGACTGTTTCTTCCACTATATGACACATTCCAAAAGTACCATTATCATGAGCATATAATTTGTCTTGTCAATGCATGGTTTTTATAAACCTGCCCTATCAAATATCTAGCTACATGGTTAGGCAGCATATATGTAAGCATAATTAATTGTCACCTAAATATATTCTTAAATATATATGTATATTAGTTATACTTTTGTTTTTGGCATAATGAAGAAATGTTAAATGCTAGTTAATTTACTAATCATCTCATGGTACTCCCCTATATATATATATATACATGAGAATCATGAGATGGATTAAAGAATCCTATATTTACAGATGAGTTCGTTTGAAATTAAAGTTGATTTTATTTCATTTTTAATTTTGTTTTTTAGTTGCTAGTTGAAGTTGTAAACAAGTTAATATATATATATATATATATATATATATATGGCTAAATATGCTGTTCAAAAATCATGAAACTAATACAAAATCAACAACCAGTTATCTCAACAATCAGTGGTTATCTCATCAACTAGTGGTTTAACCACAATGTGCAGTCTGAACTGGATCCTGAAGATTACTTGAGGCTAGCCATTCACATCTACGAACGTTGTAGAATTGACCGAATTTTATGACAAAATGATATAAACCTAACATTTTCTTTTCTTTTTTAACTCTCCTCAGCTGTGGCTTACTTTTCATTGACAATCATAGTGTAAATAACATAAAACACCTTTGTTTACTAAACTTTATCGAGAGTGTGAGACGTTACCAATGCTTTCCTTGTAGTTTCAAACGGTAGAAATGTGTGAATTAAATTATGATTCATCCACCGATAATAAGACTAATTAACGTGACGGTAATTGGACTAAAGAATGGCATACCATCCTAAGTATGTAGTTATTCATTCGAAGGAAGGTAAAATTATTAATACTGATAATGGTATCAAACATATTTACTCGTGCAACAATAGAAAGAGAACTATCAGAAGTATTTAGCTCTCATTCTCGTTAAGAAAGTTAAAACTATTAATACCATTACCGATATCAAACGTATTTACTCATTTAACGATAAAAGCAAATCTTCACTCTCGAACTTATAAAATTAAATTAGAAGCAATTTAATATACAATATAAAATATAAGTATTATTTTAGTACCCTCCAATATTTCAAGTTATATTGTTTAAATATTAAAAAAAAATCCCATTAGCAACAATACTCCAAACATAAGCAACCAACATTTGAGTGCTTCACCAAAGCCGCAAGTCCCAAATAGAATGAAAAATATATATATATATATATAAGCACAACAATCATGCAAAATTGGTGCTCCAAGATTAATACTAACTCTATGACTGTTTCTTCCATTATATGATACATTCCAAAAGTACCATTATCATGAGCATATAATTTGTCTTGCCAATGCATGGTTTTTATAAACCTGCCCTATCAAATATCTAGCTACATATATAGTTAGGCAGCGCGCACACACACACATATATATAAGCATATTTAATTGTCACCCAAAGTGTGTGAGGATACTTATACTACATAGTATATATAATTGAATTTTAATTTCTCTAAAATTAACTTTGGTTTGTACGTATTTTTGGCCGCATGTCGATGACCAATTGTTATATAATGAATTAGTTTATTTTCTTTCATTTATTGATATGAAGTTTGCATTCATTTATAGACTTTATATAGCTACTAGAAAGTTGGAACACATTTAAATTTATATTAATAAATTTTTTATTTATTGAAATGACAGAAAATTTAAGGAAAAAAGACGTAATGAAATTTTCATTTATTCCGGTTTTAGTTAACATGCATATCCTTAATTTACTACCTTTTCTAAAACTAAGATTTCTTAATTAACCAAAAATGCACAAAATAATGTTTGATATGAAAATAACGGGTTTGACTTCTCTCTATTACATATTCCCTTTAATTCCATCCAATAAACTAATTATTTGATCTCACTATTTTTGTTAGTAATGATCAAAATAAATTAATAGATAGTTGATGATATTATTAATCCTACCAAAAATTATAATAATAAAAAATATTTTTACCGTCAAAAGTTTAAAAGAATTTTCAACTATTGAAATTTTGATAAAAAATCCACATGTTCATTAAATGGTAAAAAATGTCTGATTACTTTCAATTTTGGAACAATTATGCTATTCAATATAATAAATTAGTTAATCGGTGTTGATTTCAATTATATTATCTATAATTATAAAAATATGGTGTATTTGATAGAATTGGAACGAAGCCGTAATGGAAGGGATCCAAATCTAGAAATAACTTGTTTTAAAATGATAATTTTAGTTAAATTCTTAAATATATATATCTATATTAATTAAGAGTTTAAGAGTATTGGTATGAACAATAATAATAAAATAATGATAAATTAAAAAATATTGTGTTATTATATATATTAAAACTCATATATATTTCCGAATTTTGAAAATAAAAAAAATTAAAAAATATATCTTTTAACTTTTGTAATAAGGGACCAATTTTGTATTTACCATAAGTGCCTAGATTAACACCGAGGTATGCGCACACTAGCAGATCATCTACATATATATATGTAACAGAATTTCAAACTACCATTAAAGTAGAAGGGTAAAAAAAGCATGAACTATCGAACCAGCTCAATTCTACGTCTTACTTTTCTCCTCCTCATCCTCCTAATCGCCACCGGAAATGGTAAAATTTTCCGATTTGCAGAGGCCGGAAAGAGAAGGATCCACATTACCGATGATCTCGATGACGTAGTGGATGATGAGGAAGACGAGGATTGGAAGGAATGGGGCGCCAAGAAATCGCCGGAGCCGGAGTTTGATCCGCCGCAGATTGATTTCTCGGAAACGGATTTCACCAAGATTCAAGCGGAAATGATGAAGCACCAAACGGGTCCCGCTTTTGGGTTCGTTAAGCTCCGATTGGGCGATCGAAGGAATCCGGTACAAAATTGGGCATATTTTATTTCTTGGAATTGAATAAGTTTTGATCATTTACACTGTTTTTCCAGTAATTGCCATTCTGGGTTTGTGTTTGTTTTAATTTTTGGGAAGACAGGTATTTATCAGAGAGAGAAAATCATAGTCCAAAATTTGAACTTTTGTAGAATTTTATAGAAAAATTATTCAGATAGACCTCTTTAGGTTTTTCGTCCCAAAATGAGAGTCCCGTTTATAAAAGTATACTGAAAATGACATATGATGTTTAAACCTACCGTTACTAAAAAGTGGATATAACTAACTCTCATTCCATGTCAATGGGTTACTTCAAATGAATTAGGAAGCTGAATGAGAACTCTGAGAATTTTTCTTGGAAGTTGCACTTTCTTTTCTAAATGATAATATCATTTTGGGACAATGGGGGTACATGGACAGAAGTATTTGGAAATGGTGTAGTCTAGAGAGTTGTATAAGGAATAGTTTGAAATTTGCCCTTTTCAACATTTCTGATATGACAATGTTCAAGCAAAATGATGGCTTGTACAGCAGACAATTGAAATCCTAGTACGTTATGTTTGACAACTCCGGGCTAAGTTCTGGAATTGGAATTGAAAGCACATTTGCAATTCCATCAAGTTAAAATTTGACGCTCAATTCCAATTCCAACACTTGAAATCGAGTTGCCAAACATGAATTTTTTTTCGTATTTTGTGGTCCTTTGTGTCTTGTGGATTTCAAGCGTTAAGGAGCTTGAGATGATTTTATATTTCATTTTAAAAGGAGATGGTGTCCAAGATTGCTATGAAATGGACCGAAGTTGCAAGAACTGGATCGATTGAGGCAAAGTTTATGGGAGTTGATCTGAGCACAATCATGTTCACCATGGAGAAAGGCCAAGACTCTTTAGAGGTATACTTTACATTTCCAAGCATGTAATATCTGTCAATAACATGATTTTCAAATACTCATTAAGGCAATCTTTATCAACCAATTATTTTCTGTTTCATCTTTCCGTTCAACCTAGGAAAATGATTGCAAGAGTATATAGTAAAACCTCAGAATATTTCTTTTTTCATAGTCATGATTTACTTGGTGTTTGAACCAAATTCTAAATTTCAGTTTTGAACCATTGGGTACCTGAATATTTAAGTTAACAAATGATTAATTTAAAGATGGTACACCCCTCTAACGATTTTTATTGGAGCATTATAACCTCCTCTATACTGAAATCTTGCTGTAGTGATACCTCAATTTACTCTTTTCTTTTGCAGTTGAAAGAATTTTTGTTGACTCAACCAGAGGCATACGAGCTTAAGATTGGTGATCAGCTTTTTCGAAGACCTGGTGATCCTCCTTTTGACGACGTTTTTCAGATGCACCACGGGAACAAAGACAGAGTCGATTATACAAGTCCAGCCAAGGATGACAAACAGCAGAAAGATGAGTTATAATTTGCCAAAAATTCTTACCCACAGCTGAACCCTTGTGATATTAGAAAATTGAAGCATGCTGTTTTGGTAATGTGCATCTTTGTTAGTCATGTGGCCACTGATGATACAGCTTCTTTAGTTTAAAAGCTATTTTATTATCTTTTCTGATTTCTTTTTAACCAATGAGAAATTTGTTTTATCAGTACGAATCCTTAAATTTGCTCAGTTGTGAGAATTCATTGACAGAAGTAATAATTCAAAACTTATATGCAAACAGGTGACAGTTTCTTGTGTAAAACCACAAATTATTTAAGTTGTATGTAGATAGTGAGGGAAGATGAATCATTAATCCAACTCAACTTCCACAATAACTTACTAAGAATCATTCGAGTTACATTTGAATTATGGAGGGAAGATGAATTTCATTAATCCAACTGAATTTCCACAATAACTTATTAAGAAGTGCTATATCAATCAATTACTGTAATGTGTAATAGCAGTACATGAAATGAGAAATTTTACAGTGAAATGAAGGTCATTTTAGCTTTTTACTAAAGTCAGACAGCTGAAGAAGGTGAATTCTAGATATACTTGCAGCTTCCTCTCTCTCTTTCGGAGTGTTGTAACCCCAATCCCCTGTTTCCAACAAAAATCAATCTTAGCAATCAACCAACAACAAATTGAGCCAAATAAAAGGGGCCAACAAAAATTAATCATAGCAATCAACCAACAACAAATTGCGCCAAATAAAAGGGGCATAGAGAAGGGGAAGCAAAGTGAAATTTATACAGTGGAAGGCAAGGAAGATGGCGAATCACCTAGATACAAGTTCCATCCGTCCAACTCAGGCTCCTTGATAACATTCTTCAGGGTTGCAAGGCGATCTTCCACAAAGCTGGTAAAAAAATGTGAATCAATTTTAGTTATCTTTTCAATGTATACTTTCTTCAAAAGTCGGATGGCAGAAAATAAAGATTGAAGTGCATAAAAGAATCTTACTGTAAGGTAAGGCCCTGGTATTCTGGTTTCTTTTGAAGCTGCTTCAATACTTCTACTTTGGGACTGGTAGGAACACAAAATTCAAGAAAATGATATGACTATGCAAGACAATGAATAGATGGTAACTAACCAACCAGAATGATTTTGCTTTTTCCCAACATAAATGACTTTATATGTGCTCACCCACTTCCAAGACCATATATTCTTTCGGGTGGAATGGTTACTCCTCCAAGCTCTCGCAACAATGCATCAGCAAAGCGACTCTGAAAAGATAAATGGAAATGGGGATGACATAGGGAAAAAATTAAAAGAATTAACAAGTATAAAACATCCATTAAACATAACAGTAGCCAGAGACGTTGCAAACTCCTCATTAATTATGCATAGAAGGAGATTCGAAAGGTTGTTTGTAAAACTTATTATAATCACCGAACTGCTCCCAGGTAGTATAAAAAATTTCTATTTCGGTGACTGGTGGATGTTATGGTTAAAATCTATGAAACTTATATATTACTACCTTCTTCAAAAAAAAAATTCCATTTTAATGTCACATATAATCCACTTAAATTTCAAATTGGACTCTTATAGTATCGGTTTGCCCCAGAAAATGAAAGATGGACTCTTAGTTTGGTTCAGAGGAAGTATAATTTGTTCGGACAGATAATAAGCACCCAGCCATAGAAGCTTTCAGGTTCCAACTATCTTTTACTTGAACAGGAATAAAATAAAAATAAAACACACCTGTTTTGTGGTAACTATGTAGACCTTTGAACTTGCAAACTTCAATGCATCTGAAACACCTGGATAAAATCTGAAGGGGGAAAACTACCTGATTAATGGCTATGCTCCTCATTTTAGGTAAACTATATGCATAAAACTAGTCAGGTTGCGATTAAGGCTATTGGACAATATTTCCTGCTATTTTAATGCATTCTTCACTACAAGAAAGTCAAAAAAAAAATTATTATTACAAAAAGAAAGAGAAAAAAAAAACCTTACGGTGAATTCATGGTATTCCGAAAGGCTCTCAGTGTAGTACGAGATATTTGAAAACTCACAATTGCACAGATATAATCATATAAATATACCACAATCCAAAGTGTATGTGAGAATCCTGAGCCTAATATGTTAATCAACTTATCATACTTGTCTTTATGTATCTTATTTGTTATCATTGGCATTTTGTCATGTTTGCTAATTCTTCGTAGTTAGAAGTCTCCATAGGCATAGCAGCAACAATCACTGGGTTAACCAAGCTATGGAATCCAGAAAGGTGATTAATTTTCCATGTGTTTATTCAAAACATATGGTTACAAAGAGTTGCTCAATATTGATAATTGAAGAAATAAGAACCTCAGTTTGAAAAGCATGTCATAAACAATTGTGAAGATAAGTCACCTGTTTGCACCAATCCAAGTAGTCAAGTCATTGTCCATCCATTCATCCCTGACCTTTCCAAATAGATCTATAAGAGCATCTCTATCCTCTTCTTCCCATTCCTTCATAATTACTGGTTTTATTTTTGACCAGTTCTCCAATATTCCCTCAACAGTGAGTCCCTCTGCAACCTTGCACATTAAACCACGATCGTCAAGGTAGAGATGGCACAAAAATTTGTCGCTCCATTTGCTTAAGGCGGAAGCAACAAACTCATGTAATAGAAGTGAGTTGGGGAAAAATCAAGTATCTTTTCATTTTTGCCTTTTCTATCTAACTTATTCAAACAATTAAAAGTTTTTCTTACTGTATTTACCCACCGAGCATTTGCGAAGAGAAGGAATTTGCATCTCCACCAACAGCCTCACAAGCAATAAATTTTCATATCCTGTTTCTACCACAGGTCGCACCTGCCACATATTTAAAAGTTGATTACTTCCAAAATGGTGTTTCATAACATTTCTTTCAAAGTGTTCTATTATATCCCGTCATGGTGCTTTATGATGTGGCAAGGAAAAACTCAAGTTTCCAGATGCTGCTTTCCAGGAGAAAATTAATTTCCGAAAAATGTTTCCAAATGTTTTTATCGTGGTCAATCAAGAGTTAGAAAGTTTCTACAAAGTGAACAACTCACAAAATAAATTGAAATTAATAATAATTTTAAAACAAAGAGAATATTCATAACTCAACTTTTGGAAACATGCATTTTTCTAATAATTTGACTTTAATGATAATTTAATGAATCTTGAAGCTCAATGTCTTGTACAATAGTGATTTTCTTTGTCTTTGATGTACAACCAATACTCCTCATTTAGACCCTGTCATCTTGAAATGATCTGAGAGACCATACAGAGTCTTGCTTCCTAGTACCTACCACAATGTCATAGGAGCTGCGTATAGGGTAAAAAATGAGTGGAAAGCAATAGAAGATGGAGTCTAATATAATACGTTGATGAGTCACTAGAGGCCCGAGAAGGAAATTAGCAAGAGCAAAAGAATTTAAGGAGATTACATGCTTAAATATAATAAAAAGACAATAAAACATGAAAGAATCGGGCAGTAGAGTGCTGATTGCATGGAAGTTTTAAGTTTAAGAATCAAGGGGCTCATAGGGCATGGGTCCAGAAGGGTAAACGAGTATCAAGTATGACTCGCATGAGGAAATGGTATTGTAATCAAATAACTATTAGAGACTAGTCAAAATCAACAAAGTGACATGGTTAGAGTGAACATTTAATGGCCTTTCCAAGTATATTCAAGCAAACAATAGTCTTTGCCTCAAATAGACAGAAGTCAAACATATCTGCTGATCGAATATGTTAATCAACAATTTTTTTTAATACACAAGTCCTAGAGCAATGCTACTACATAAAGCTGCTTCCTTTTCACTTCAACTATGTTACATGGACCCTTCTGGTCAGAGTAAAGTATTAATGACAACACAGGTGTCTCCAATATAGTGTCAATAGAGAAAGAAAAACTAAAAAATAGGTGTCCACTGTCAGTCCTGCACCCTACAAGGATCCCGAGTCCATGTAACATAACTTCAATTTTATTTTAATTTTTGACAAGTGTAACATAGCTCAATTCACAATCAAAATAACCATCCTTTGTCCGTTATCAAGTTTGCCCTTGCCAAATCAACCATGAACCAAATAAAATATACTCCATGTCCCAATCTAAATGACATCCTTTCTATTTTGGGATATCCCAAATTAAGTCACTATATTCCTTATATGAATACATTGATGTCCATATTTTAAAATGTCTGAAAATAGAAATAAAAATTGAGAATTTGAAGCTTTGTGGACACCATTCTACTACATTTCAAACGTCAAAGTACTTTTATTTTCAAATTTGTCAAGTATTCCTCTTTCTTAAACCTTGTCAAGCAAAGTAAACCAGGTCACTTGTAGTGGGGGCATCAACTTGTGAAGAAAAAATCAATAACTCACAAAGTTCTAATCTTTTTCCCCTTCTGATTATAGTTTTCCAAATAGAAGCTTACTCAATGCAGACAACATTGCTATTTCCAATAAATTTTAAAAAATAGCATTTTTTTCATCCAAATTAAAATGTTAAGGTAAAGAATGAGTAAGACTGTAAGAGCTTACAATGTACATCTGATCAACAATCCAAGCCTCCAAGGAGGAATCCACACTTTCAAATAGATTAGGCCATCTCACTTTAGCAGCCTACATAAAGAATTGAAAAAAAAAATAATGAAACATCAAATCAAAATATACCCACTTGCTAAAACAACATCAATTTTAAAACCCTTGAATCAATTAAAATCATTTACACTGTTTAGCCTTAAATTCATCTTCTACTTTACAATATACATACACATACAAATACAGAAAGAAATGAGAAAATAGTGAAACCTTAACAGCAGAGAGAGAACTCTCTCCACAGCTATCACATATAACTCCATCAAAATCCAAGGCATAGAGATCCCCCATTTCTCTCTCTCTCTCTCTCTTTTCTTTCTCTCGCTGTAGATAATATTTCTTCCATTTCCGGCCACCTATAAAAGTTTATAACGACTAAAAGGCTTGACATCCAATAATATTATGGCACATCACCATGTCGTAGTTGCCAAATTGGTAACGACGAGTCAAAGTCATTGACTTGCTGGCCCGATCCGGATGCCCATTCAAGCTGCGGTTTGTAACTTTGGATCCGAAACGCTTTTGTTATTTTACCACGAGTGATGGTACGTATCACTCAAACACGTACATAATATTAAATATTTTAATAATAATTTATAATATAATTAATTACACGAAATTTATTTAATTAAAATTATGATAATATATTATTTGAGATAAAAAATTTAAAAATCTTAACATCACTCATATAATGTATCAAATTATAACCGGTTAATACATTATCATGAGACTATTTATTATAACAAATCATAATTATACGTACCATTTTATATCTTATTTTTATAATTAATTTCTAATTATCAAAGCATTATTATTTTAAGACCGGACCGGAGGATCTTCCATATATTGTGAACGAATAATTCAACTTTAATTTATATTTTACTAAATTAAATTGCTAAATTATTTATAGAAAAATGCAAATTGTATATAAACTTATTAAGAATAATTTTTTATATCTTATTTTTATAATTATTTTCTAATTATCAAAGCATTATTATTTTACGACTGGACTGGAGGATCTTCCATATATTGTGAATGAATAGTTCGACTTTAATTTATATTTTACTAAATTAAATTGCTAAATTATTTATAGAAAAATGCAAATTGTATATAAACTTATTAAGAATAAATAACATGTAACTTATTATTTTAAACAACTATGAAGTTTACGAACCTCAGCAATAGAATCTACTAATGCTATTGTTAAAATTGTATAGAAGGTAAAGTTAGAAATGTTTCACAAAAAGAAAAAGAGAGAATGTAAAGTTACAACTTAAAACATTTTTAATATGAGTGAAGATTGTATTTAAATAATTCTTTAGCAGACGGACCTGATAATATAATACTGAACATATTCATAATTTATTTTCTTGATAATTTTAATTAAATATTACTATAGAGATATAATTTATCTTTAATCATTTCAAAATTAAAAATATATCTATATTCTTAGACTATAAAATGACACGAAATTTTATAGCAATTAATTATTTACTCTTTTCGTCATTCAAAAGATGTCTAAAATACATAGTATACACAAATCAAGAAAAATAAAATAAAAAATATAAATAAAAAATCAAATTAATCCTTAACAGCCTCACAAAATTATATGAATTGATAAATTTTTATTTTTTATTTTATGTACTTATTGTCATCCTTTTGAGCACAAAAGTATTTCTAATTTTGAAATGGAGAAAATATATTTTAGGATAAATTTTTATTGTAAAAAACGTATTTATAATTATTTGAATATTGAATGGTGGTTAAACCTTCTTAGTTTGTCAAATAAAGTCAATTGAGCCTCGCGTAGCACCAGATTCATCGCTCCCGTCGCACGCAACCTGAATTACCGGGAACCACAAATTCCCACTCTACGAAACGACGTCATTTACCTTCAACAGCCGGTCATTCCCGGTTTCCTTTTTATCCCTTTACTCAAATATCCCCGCTATATAAATACTCCCTTTTCTTTAGTACACTTTCCAAGACAGATTTTCTCAATCATTTCTCCGGAGCTCCGATCTTTATCTGTAAGTAATCCGTATTATTCGGCTTATCAATCGTGTAATTGTGCCTTTGTGATTATATAAAGATGATCGGATCCTTTAATTTATTGCGTTAATTGTTTTTTGTTATGATTTCATCGGTTTGATTATGTGCTGTTACTGATACTTTGATTGGATCTATGGTTATTGGAAATAAAGTATATATGTGTGTGTGCATGTATAGCTGAAGGTCTATTTAGGTTGGAATTTTTTTATTTTTTTTTAATTATTCAAGTTGAAGTGATTGATTGTTCTTGTATGATTGATTGTATCTGTCAAAAATATAGAATTGATATGGATTGAATGATATGACTATGTTTGGATAGATTGGATAATTGTTAGTATATGTAAAATTTGATCTGAAGAGGGAGAAATTGTTTTCTGATTGGTTTACAAGTGTGGAAAACAAGAGAAATTGAAGCTAAAAAACTATACTCATCATTTTATTTGGAGAGAGAGTTGCTTGGAATACTTTTTTTTTTAAATAATAATTTAGCTTATATAAATTTCATTTGTTTTTGTTGGGCAGTACTGAAACAAGGCAGTTGGCTTTCTTTTGTTTGGTCAGTGCTCCTACATCATTGTAGGTGGGTTGACTTTAAGAATCATTTATTCATCAAGTTCTATCAATCTTGAAGGGTTTACTAGTTTAATAAAATAAAATGCTTACTCTGTCCCAAGATAACAGCCCCTCTTCCACTTTTGTTCGTTCCACATTAAGAGTTCAATATCTAGAAATTTACTAAAGTGACATAATGTTCAAAATTTACCCTTAACGAAAAGGGGTTAAAACTAGCCCTTTACTGAATTAGTATTACTATATAAAGTGAGTTAAGGAGTTTAATTTGGAAGTTGACAACTATTTTTGTTATAAATTGGATGAATTTTTTTAATAGTGGGCTCTCCTTTTGGGACCGTAGGAGTATTAACTGGATGGAATTAACAATATTTTTTTAGAAGGTATTTTGGGATTATCGGAGCTCTTTCACAAACACATCCTATATCATTTGAATAAAGGAGCAGGCTTAAATATTTTCATGATAATTTAATTAGCTTTTGAAGGAAGAAGATATTTTGTCATGTCCTAACTTATATTTCTTCCAGGATTGTTTGGTTGGAAATTGAATTAGTTTGGATAAACAAATAGATTGTCTGGTTTTCATAGAGGGAATGTGGAAATTATCGTCGGTAGTTGTGAGAGTTGAGTGTGCTGCTTCTGCCGATGAATTATGTTTGTGAAGAGCGGTTTTATAACTAAGATTTTCTGTTCTATACTATGGTTAAACAGTTGATCATCTCTCACTATTTTGACAATTTTTCTAACTATATTTCTTCTTTTGTTTTGGGGGTCACGTGAAGTCTGGAAACTTTATACTCTGGTGGATGGCGGATAATGAGGAAGGGAGGGAAGCTCCTCCACGTGGGAATGAGTGGGAAGTTGTATCTCTCACAGCATCAGCATATGCTGCTGCTCCTGGTCCGAAACAGGTGGAGTTGAACAATGATGATAAGGATCACTCGGTTGGCGAGGATAAAGGGGAAACTTCTGAAGCGATGTTTATGTCTCATCATTTTGTGTTTCCACCAAGTCAGCATGAGAATTTGCATTTGGAACTAGAAAAAACTAAAATTCATAATCAACAGGAAGATGAAGATGCCATTCCTGAATTTGTTGCAGAGGAAGGGGGTAAGTCGAATACTAAGGATGGAGAAAATTGGGATGTTAAAGCTTTGAATATGTCTGAAGACTTCCCTGGAATTCAGTTTGTTGATGAGAAGGGTAAGATATTATCTGTTAGTCGTACAGAGTTTGAAGAAGGCATGGCCTTCGAAGGGTTAAAATTGGTAGATAAAGAGCAGAGTATATACAGCACTGCAAATTATAGTTCTGTCCATGGTGAAGCAACCATGGGCGGATCAATCGCAGTTGAGGAGAACAAAACTACTGCTGAACCAATTGATTTGTCTGAAGAAGGCTTAGATTCAGAAATTTCACCATCGCCAAAGTCTACTGACAAAAATAAAGATGATGGTTCTCAGCTTCCTTGTGAAGCTTGGTGGAAGAGGAGAGCTTCTTCTTTATATGCTCATGCAAAAGAGGCAAACGCTGTTTGGTCTATTTTTATTGCTGCAGCTGTGATGGGCCT
This sequence comes from Aralia elata, assembly GCA_034770075.1. Taxonomy (NCBI): domain Eukaryota; kingdom Viridiplantae; phylum Streptophyta; class Magnoliopsida; order Apiales; family Araliaceae; genus Aralia; species Aralia elata. The sequence goes on from CM068383.1 coordinate 2,175,221, forward strand.
TGTAATTCTTGGCCAGAGATGGCAGCAAGAAAGGTGGCAGGTTTTGCAGCTTAAGTGGCAGTTTGGTATCAATGATGAGGTATGCTTTTGGATTGATTAGAAACACATTTTTTTTATAAGTTAGAAACACTTTAAATTTAATTCTAGCACATTGTCATGCTATCTGATTATAGAAATCCATGGCTTACTGTTGCATCCTGGCAGATGTATTCAATTCTTCGGTACTCATATAATTGGCATGTTCTTTCTTATAATATGAATGGTGCCTAGCTATGATAGATACTCGCCTCCTCTTTATGTGATGATTGTTATGGCAAATAGCTACAAGGGAAATGATAAAGTCTGCAGTATGCTTTCTAAGCAACAACATATTTATGTTGGCATTTGTATTGCCCTTTTTTGTACTGCAAGAATTGTTTTGATAATTTTTCTTACAATTAAGAACATGTACTTGAATATTCTATATTTCTATGGAGCAACATTTGCATACATCATATAGAAGCGTTTGTTGCTTATGTAGTTATGCTAAAGCTGTTAATTCAAGCTAGATTGTACTTCTTTCTAGAATGACCATCCACACTGATTTGTCTCGGCCCTTGGGACCGAATAGTTATGGAGGTTACACAATAGTCGTGCGAAAGTAGTAGTTGAAAGGGTTTGTTATGCTGGATACCTTCACAATTCTTCATGACTAAAATGTTTGTTGCTGAAAGTAGGTGGAGTGTCGTTGTATTACTTTCAGATATAAACCTTTCAAGAGGAGAAAATACTATGTCACCATGGGGTTCATACTTTGCTGGAGATAGTGACCACTCGTCTTATTCGGTTTCCTCCCAGTATCTCTCTCTCGCTGGCTCGCGTTATCTATATCTATATCTATTTTGTTTGTTTAGGGTATCTAAAACATATTTAAAAACAATATTTTGTTAGATAATTTGGGGAAAAAAAAAACTCTTTAGCATCTGAATTGCAATTTCAAACAAAGAAATATGAAAAACAATTTATCTAGTGTGTCAAGGGCACGTCTTAAACTCCTTGCCATAAACAGTAGTGATTTTGAACCATTACATTTAAAGTGGAACTGAGAGTCTACTCGATCATTACACGATGATTTATTTTATTTCTTATTACTGTTAGTTGACACCCTGGTTGATTTGCCCTCTGCTCACTGTTTAATAACTCGATACTTTTTTTCTTTGCAATGTTGCAGAAGATGGGCAAGATGCTGGGCCCCTTATCTCGATTAAAAGATGTGATAGTCGGTGGGCACCGACGGGGTTCCGTTATCAGAGGCAGCACCTCGTCAGAACATTAAGATGATGACGAAAACAGAGGCTGCCTCATCTGAACATTAGGATAATGACGAAAACAGAGTGAGAAATGTATAGTTGTGATTTGGTTCTGTTACCAGAGGCATCACCACATCAAAACATTAAGACAATGACGAAGAGAGAGAGAGAGAAAGAGAGATGTCGGGTTGTGATTTGCTAGGTTTTATTGAGTGGACCTGACCTATTTTTCTTATGACAATGTTACACCACTTGTTAATATTTGCTTGTTATGCAGCAATTGCTTTTAGTTGTGGTTTCTTATATGCATTGTACTTGTAAACATTTTAGCATTATGAATTTGGTTTTAGCTTTCGCTGAATCAGTGCCATGTTGTGGTGTATGTAACTGAAACCTCGTTACTAGGATCTAATATGAATTGTGAAACTAGTTTCTGGCGTCATCTTATCTTAGCTTCTTTGGATATATAATGCCTAGTTGATAATGTTGGAAGTCAGCATCGGAAACTTTGCGTTTGTAGTATCAAACAGTTCTGTGTAAAATGAAGCCATCTGTTTGTCCTGGTGAATGGAGACTTGGATTCATTTCGGGAGTTTGAATAGACTTGGTTTTTGCATATCTGGAGATTTGCAAGCTTTAGTGTCCTCTCAACCATTAACATGTCTCAGGTGGCTGATTCCATCAATAATTTTTTGATCTGGAAATCGCTTTCTTGGCTTCTACCTGCTTGTTTGCTTGAAAATTGAAGTATGCTGATCTTGAAATATTTTTATATTAAAATTTGATAATTATGTTGAAAGCCTTTGCACACCATCTTTAATAGTGGATGAGACATGGTGTGATTCTTTTGGACGTTGCTTGAGCCAGCTTGTCTACCGGATTATGAAATGCTAGAGATAATTGGTTATTACATGACTTTTCATACCAAATTAGAGATACATTTGTAGAGCGGTAACTTGATGACTTCTATGAAAAATTCATTTTTTTTAAACTTATTCCAACATTACTTTATATCTAGTAGTGATGACATAAAAGAACTTAATTTATAAAAAAGTAGTCGAGACATAAAAAAGATATATATATATATATATATATACATATATTTTATTTTAAGACGGATGGAACACTACATTATTTGAGATGTGTAACATAAGGTGATGAAGGTAACAATTATAAATCAACTTGATGTCGTATGAAGTCTCTCATTTCACTTGAATAAAACCCAAGAAAAACTTTAGTTTATAGTTTGGGAGGATTATGTAAGACAAGTTCAAAATTGTATGCAATCATTTTTTTTTTGTTGAATTCAAACTAATTTAACATTAACAAATGATACTACGTTCTTTTCGAGATATAAAATCGGTATTGATGTTATAAGAGTCAATTTGAGATACTTTCAAACAAATTTATTTAATTTTAATTAATTGTACGACTCGAATTTAGTTTCAAAATATTAATATTAATTTTATATTTCAAAATTGACAGAATATTTTCAAATATATTTACTTCTTTTGCACGAAACAACCTAATATCATTTAGTGGTCCTTCCAAGTTTCAAGGGCGTAGGTTTTAGTTGATTTAAAAAGACAAAATATATCTTTAAATGATATTGTATGATCATAATATTAAATGGTGTAAATTTCACTTTATCACTTGAGCTTTTACCATTTTTTCACATGAAAATCTGTCATTTAAAAAGCTACACTTAAACACCTAAGATTTTGAGGTGAAGTGAAACTGTTACTTTTTCCTTTCAAACAGACTATGCGTGTGATTAACTTGCCAGGGGAGCGTGAGGCATGGTTATAATGGTCGAATTAGTTGAAAAAATGCCTAAAATGTCCATTGTTATTCATCAAATTTATCACTAATGGAGTACCATTGTTGTTTACCAAATTTATCACTAATGGAATACCCATTGTTATTCATCAAATTCTAATAAAATCACTTTGAAAATCTCCTAGTTCTTATGGGCTTTCTTTCTCCATTGATTTTGAACATTAATCAAACATAAACAACCTTAAATTATTTAAACGATTCATCCAACAATCATCCCAACCCACTTACATGCAACATCTTCAAAAAAAAACATAGAAAACCCAACTTTAACTCCATCAAGTCCATCAATTGAAGTGTGTTAATCTCTTGACATTGTTCCTTGACCAAATATGAGCATTCTACGCGGATTAATAGCCCCAACACATCATCAAATCAGTTTCAAAACATACAAATCATCTCAATTCACGACACATGAAAATCCCTATAAAATCGAGTAAAACCCTATCAAATCCATGAATTGAAGTGTATTAATCTCTATGCATTGTTCTTTACCAAATACGACTATCATCAATGGATTAATAACCCCAAAACATCATTAAATCAGTCCCAAATCATAAAAATCATCTCAATTTGTGAAGCATAAAAATTGCTATAAAATTGAGTGAAACCCTTATCAAATCCATGAATTGAAATGTATTAATCTATGGACATTATTTTTTGACCAAATACGACCATCAACAATAGATTAATAACCCCAAAACATCATCAAATCAGTCCCAAATAATAAAAATCATCTCAATTCGCGAAACATAAAAAATTACAATAAAATCGAATGAAACCCTATTAAATCCATGAATCGAATTGTATTAATCTCTGGGCATTGTTCTTTGACCAAATACAACCATATTCAATGGATTAACAGTCCCAAAAATCTTAAAATCAGTCACATATCATAAAAATATCTCAATTAGCCAAAAATAAAAAATTCCTATAAAATCAAGTAAAACCCTATCAAATAAATCAATCGAACTGTATTAACCATTGGACATTGTTACTTGATCAAATACGAGCATCATCAATGGATTAACAGTCCCAAAACATCATCAAATAAGTCCCAAAACTCAAAAGTCATCTCAATTCGCGAAACTTGAAAAAATCCTAGAAAATTGAGTTTGAGTGATGATTTTGATGATGTTTGTTAATAATTTGGTTGTTTGCTAGTCCAACAGATTTTTAACGACTTTGGGTACTAACTGAGCCTCATTTATGTCTTTTTTAATTTGTATATGAAGGGTAAGTATGTCTTTAGCTATTAAAGTCACAACATTAACACGAAAATTACTTTTTCACTTCACCTAAAAACCTCAAGTGTTTAAGTATAAATTTGTAAACAACAAGTAATTAAGTGATAAAATATTAAAACCTCATATCGTGAAATGAAATTTACCCTATTAAATGGGAAGAGATATTTGATGTTTTTTTTCTGTTGATATTTTTTCAATCTATTTCTTTTTTCTCTTTTAGCTCTTCTAATATTAGTAGTATTTATAATTACACTTTAGTCCCATAGGGTTATTTTAGATATTTTGGTTGTAGTTACTAAGTACTCCCTTACTAGTGTATTCATGCTCAGTGGCGGGAAAAGTATTTGGCCTCTTCTCTTTCTTCATCTCTTACCGGGAAAATTATATTAGGGTTTAAAAAATTCCAAGCACGAAGTTTTCCGGCAACTTGATTTTGTTTCTCATCCGGCAGTTCTCCGCTCATATTTCCCATCAGGTTCCCAAATTCCTTTCCCGGCTTTTAGCTCTGTGCGTTCTTTTTAGTTATATATATATATATGTACATGTGAATATTTATACAAGCAGCACTGTTTTGGAAATTGCTCACAAGTTATACCTGAATCACAACAGTAGATTTTTATTTATTATAAAGGTTGATCTTTGTCAATTTTAATGTATGCTATTGTCTGTTTGTTTTAATGCCTTTAATTTTTGTTTCTGAATTGGTTTTATCATTATTGACCCGAAATTTTGCATTTTGAGCCCAATTGAAGAAATGGGTAAAGAGAAAAGTCCAGAAATTACTAGAAGAACTACAAGATTATCTTCTTCCTCCCCTGGTTTGAACAATGCAATTGAAACAAAAACTAGTAGTAACCCCCCACCTCTGACACTTGGTGATCTGGTGTTTGGGGGTGAAACCCTGAGCCCTAATGATTTGATTTCTAGTCTTCCCGGTAGGCGTAGTCAGATTCTTGAGTTGATAAGCCTTTTGGGTCCTCTGAATTCTCCATTGATTCCACTGTTTGTATATGGAGGTGTCTCTACTGGAAAAACAAGCACTCTTCTGCAGATATTTAGACACCTGAATCGCCCATTTGTTTATGCAAGCTGTCGTACCTGTTACAATCCCCGGATATTGTTCGAGTCTATTATGAATCAGCTTTTCCTACATAGGAAGAACAAAGGCAATGGTTATTTGAGTGCAAAGCGCTGTGAGAAGCCGTCTGATTTTATTAATTATCTGCGGGATGCCCTGGTTAGTGTTATAAATAGTCTCAAGGAAAATATGGGGAAATCGAGCTCAAAGAAGTCAGTGAAACGGGCAAAGGGATATATGGTTTATTTGATAATTGATAATTTGGAGCTTGTTCGAGAATGGGACAAAAGTTCTAGTATTTTGCCTTTTCTGTTCAAGCTTTATGATATTTTGAAGATGCCTGAGCTGGGTCTGATTTTTATCAGTAGCACCTCACCTGATACTTATTACTCAGATACTGGTTATACAGAACCCATCCCTTTGTATTTTCCTGATTATACAGAAGATGATATTCGTCAGATTTTCATGAGAAATCAATCGAACCCAAAACTTTATTCCTCTTTTCTCGAGTAAGCACATCAACTTTTTGTTTCAAATAGTCTCAGTTTGATCTGTTATTGTATATGGCTTGGTCGTTGAATATATCTTCCTTTTGTTTCTTGTTAAACAGTGTGGTACTTAAGCCTTTTTGTCGGATTACAAGACGGGTTGATGAACTATCTTCAGCTTTTTCTCAATTGTTTGAAAAATATTGTGAACCTTTAGATGATTCAGCAGTTATTCCTAATGAAGAAATGAAGAGAAGGTTATTCAGTCATCTACAGCCGCATATAGCGCCTTCACTGAATGAAATATTTAGAGTTCCATCTCTTACTTCAAATGAAACTGGAGCTAACAAGGACAAAAGTAAGCGGAAAGTTAGCGGAAATAAATTTGGGGTTTCTGAAGTAGTTGATGAGATAGACTTCCATATGTCTATCTGTGCAAAGTATCTTCTTATTTCTGCATTCCTAGCTTCAAGAAACCCAGCTACCCTTGATGCCTCACTGTTTGATTCAACTGGAGGTTCTGATACTCGGAAACGGAAGAGGAAGTAAGTGATTTATGACTTAATTTTTCAACAGTGATATATCTGAAATTTAAACACTCTAATCAATCTTTCTGATTGTTTAGCTTGAACAATTTCTTGCTAAAAGTTTGCTGTTATAACCTTTACTTTTCAGAAAACACCTACCTTCCTGTATTTTCCACAACCAAATTGTTTCTAGTTGAATGTTAAACTTTTATACCTTAAAGGGATAAATTATTACAGGAACTGTCTAGTGATGATTTGGGTATTCTAAATAAAATGAAAGGGGGCAGATGGATATGCTTTTCATCTTTCTAATTTTAATCTAAATGCAGAGTAGATCTAATATAACATATGCCTAAAATAGATGAGCCTAGAAAGTTTTTAGGGTCAAGGATAGGTAAATGCAGATTAAAATATCTCATAGCCTCCCTAACTGACTCATTTAGTTGGAGGATTTAAAGAGCTTATAGTCTTCGGTAAAACAGTATATTGTTGCAATATATTACATGATATGGCTATTTCTTCCATAATCTGTTCAATAGTTGCCTTAATATCTTATTTACTCATTAATTTGTAAAGATTCCTTTGTGCTACAACTATTCAAATATCTTTCATTTGACTTCACCTTTCATCTGCCTCTAATATTACAATATATCTGACTTTTAATGTCGTATCTTCTATTTTTAAAGCATTACTTCTACTTCTATCATCTGCTATAAAAAATTATCATTGACCAGTGAGAAACATAAACAGATTTTTATCCATTGATATTCCTGCTCAGGGTTTCTGAAAAATCTATGGAGCAGAAAGCGATTGCCGAACAGGAGTTACTCATGAAAGGACCTGGAACTTTCCCAATGGAGAGGCTATTAGCCATATTTCAGTGTATCACATCTGTTGCAGAATATTCACTTGAGGAAGATGAACAAGGAAATGGTGGGTTAGGAGGTGAAATTGGAGATGGTGGACTGATGTCTGATGTGCTTTTGCAACTATCCAGTCTTTGCAATGCTAATTTTATCAGCAAAGGCAGCAGCTGTCCATTGGAGGGCTCGACGCGGTACAGATCTACAGTGGATGAAAATATGGCTTTGAAGGTAATTTCTTATTCTCTTAAATTTCCTTGCGTTGAAGTTCTACCATATTTGTGTATAATAGAAATCAAGCTTCTACTGTTTTCTTCATTCAATGTTCTTATATTGTTCTAAATGGCTAATAGGTGGCCAGAAGCCTGAAGTTTCCTCTTTCCAAGTATTTATACAGAAGATAATTTACCATGTGAAAAGCTACTTGATGTTCTGCAAAATCAATCTCACATTTCACAAAGGGAATTCTGGAAAAGCAAGGTGATATTCCAATCTGTCAGTTTGGTCGCCATGATTTTAGACTTTTTGAGTAGATTTGGTTTATGATGAAGTTGTAACCGGGGTAATGAATGAATTTATTGAAATTGGAAAGGTGCTGGAAAAGAACAACCTATTGAGTTATCCCTGCCATCTTATTATTTCTTTAATGTCAAAATTGTACTTGCCGTTGATTTCTTGTTCTTTACATTATGTCTTACTTGACTACAACTATTAAAACATGTTTGTGACTTTTTTATTATGATTCAGTTCATAATTTTTTTTTAGTTTATAATGTAGTTGTACTTGAAATTCATTTGCAATTTCTAAGATATTTAAAGTGCTCATACGCTGGGTTCTTTGTGAATGCTATAGTCATTAACAAAATCATTTTATGAGACTGTAGTGACAGATGATTAAATACTTGTGTTATTATATTAAGAAACTTCTTAACCAACTTCTATCCGCCTAAAATGCTCTGATTCTGGCCAATAAATGGATAAAATGTTAGGGTTGAGAGTTTTTTCACATCCAGTTGGTCAGTCTCCTTAATAGGAGAATCACAAGTTTTCTAAAGAAGAAGTGATGCTTGCGCATATCAGGAATGGAAATGGTGATGGTGAATGTGGTAATTGTGTTGTGACTCACAACCTGTGACCAAAAAGTATGGTGATCATATGAAGGGGTAACTCAGGTTGGAGGACATTATAAGAGAGGAAAACCTTTTTGAGTTCTTTCATCAGTTTGAGGCAAATGTAACAGAATACAGATTAATTACCTTATAGAGAACCTTGATGGTGATCTGTAACAAGTACAGAACTGGAATTTCAACTTTTAGCAAAGTTTGCGAGCATGACATCTCTGGGTGGTTTGTGGCTCCTCCATATTTTGGCAGCTGTAGAGTAGAAGGCGATCGATATTTGGTGTTGGAGATATCTTAAGATTTTAACGTTTATCTAATATTAAAAAATATAGGTCTCTTTTCTGTTTTTCAGGAGATAGCAAATTCTGCAGTTGAAGTCCAGATCATAGTGAGGGAAATGTATTTTACTCTTCTTTGCATTGGGTGATATTGAGGTCTGTATTTCTCAAATTTATCGTTGATTGATTCATAGATTCTGTTCTTTTTTTCTTTATTGTATCTTCTCCAAATGCTCCCTGAATTAGTAAATCTTTTATTCGTTCTTTTTAAAAGAAATTGCAGTTTCATAGTATCCTGCAGTTTTTGATGTTTGGGTATGATTATTCTTCCTCAATACATGTTTTATAAGCTCTCATTCCTGCTCCTTTGAATGTGAAGAGGTTCTTTAGACCTTTGAAAAGTAGTTTTGTTGCCCATATCCCTGATGGGAAGGAGAGGTGACTTGAGAGTGAATTTTTGAACAAGAAATGAATCCTAATTTTGTCCATTTAATTATATTAGTTTATTTAATTAATATGTTTTATTTTATTTTGTAGGATTTAATATTTTATTACAATAAAGTTAAAATCTTGGTGATCAATCAATATTTAATACTCCTATTCATAGAAGGAAAGAAACAAGAATCCTACAACGAGAAGGAAGGAGGTAAAACGATTTTGGTGTGCAGGTCAAATCCAATGAAGAAAAGGAAAGTCCATCTAGAAGATCTCTTTGCAAGTTGATTGCCACTAGGAAGTTAATTCCTAGAAAGAATTAATTGAGCCTTGATGCCTATAAATAGAGGATTACCAAGAGAGATTAATTAAGGAGGAGATATTAGGTATTTTCTATGTATTAGTTTAGGTTAGGAGTAGGAGTAGGAGGATTAAATTATTTCTTCATTGTACGCTCATTGGATGATTGTTAATAAATGGAATTTTCTTATTTATTTTTAATCTTCTTATTCTTTATCTTAGTTAATTTATTTATTTTTAATGTTTAGCTAATTTTTTTAATTTAGGATGAAGATGAAATTAAATAATTATTCATGATAATATTCTCCATCTCTTCTATTATTTATGCTTTTATGTTTAACTGATTTCGCCTTCATGTTAAGTTATTGAAATGCCTTCGATTTATTGTTCTTATGTGATTTTAAATTAATTAAGAGGTTTTGATAGATTATTGTGAAGATATGAGTTTTTCATAATCCATACTTGCTCGAAGAAGTTTTGATGGGTTATAGTTAATCCTTAAATTTTCATAGTTTATGCTCGCCCACGTTAATTGTAAAATTACTAAATTAAAGGGAAGGGAAATCAAGACCATAGTTAAGTTATAAAAATAGAAGAGATTGGATTACTTGTTATGTTTATTGTTTAATGGATTTGGATTCCTAGATTGTTTCCTTATTATTAGTTTCATATTCTAATTAGTTTAATTATAGTTAATCAATTCTCCATTTTTATTTCTAATTCGCTTAAAATAAATATTAAGAATGTTTTAAAATTAATCTAGTCTTTGTGGGTTCGACGTGTACTTGTCAGTTCTTCAATTTGACACTGTGCATTTACGGTTACATATTTTTATCACATCAATTATGTACCTAGCAAATATTAAATTCTCGACTAACAAAACTTTTTCCACAGCTCTAGTAATAAATGCACTTCACTAAAAGTCATTATTCTCCAGACAAACACGAAGTGTAAGGCAGTAGATGATTGACGATGCTGTTTTGTCCTGTAGGTTGTAAGTAGAAGCACGAACCTGTAATTAGTTGAAACCATCATGTTTTGTGTTATTGTAGATTCAACTGAAGCGAAAACCCTACTACTGATCTTTGTGAAAGCACACATGTACTTAAAGGGTGTGTTTGTTTATATTACAATTCTACTGGAACTATGCATCACTTGTATGTGGTTATGTGCTTGCAAGTCCAAGGTAGCAAATGATTGAATGTATTTTAACATATATGAATGCTTAATGATTGTTTACTTCTCCATGCTAGCTTTTCTTCTTCAAAATTAACATATTAATAATTCTTGTTTCTGATTAATTTTCTTCCTTGACTGATGGTTCCAATGGATGGTTTTTGGGATATTTTCTCCCCTTTGAGCTGCTGGCTTCTTGTTATTCTGGGGCATTTTTCCTACAACACTGTAAGAGTGTAATCTTACATAGTCCATGCATATACTGGTTACTAACACTAGTTTTGACAGAATGTCAATGCAACATGACTAACAAAAATCTACACTTCCTAATTTGCACATTAATCATTTTAGATACTATATATTGCCCTGATTTAACTGTTTGTCTATATATATTAGCTCATTATTCAATGCATCCTTATTTCTTATCCTTGTTGGAGCAATATGATTTTAATGAAAAGTTACTTGCAATGCTTCAGTAAGTCCAGCTAATTTTTCTTTGATTTTGTAAGGCCTGAATGGAAATTTCAGTTGCTCTAAGTGACGGACAGTAATGGCCAAATGTGTGCTACACTAGGATGATCCAGTCACTTATAACAGTTCATTGGTGCTACATTTTCGTGTTCAAATTCATTAAAAATGAAATTAGTATTCTTCGACGTCGCCAACTGGAATGGACTAATCTGCCAACATTGCCGGGTCAGTACTTACTATCTTCTTCTTGTTATGTCTTATCCATTGTGATTTTTTTTTTTGCTACTTTGTCACTTCCCACACACCCTCCTTGCTGCTACCAAGGATCGAACCCTCGACCTCATAAAAATCATGAGGCGAGTCATACCATTAGACCAAAGACCTTTGGTCATTGTGATTATTCATGTAGCAATCAGTCTCATCTTCTAGTTAGCGTAGTCAAGCATAAAGTGTCTAACAAATACATTTTAACGTATGTACTTGATGCCATGCATGACAATGGTTCCATCTATTATTGAATGATGGGGCCACTATACTCGCAATATATATCACTTGTTCCACAAAAAGAGTTTCATTTGTCAAAAGTTTTTACTCCACTAAAAGAATCTCATTCTTTTGATGTTATATAAAATGAAACAATGTACTCACGGTTGTCGTCACAATTTTATCATGCCATCACTATTAAACTAAACACTCAATAAATGTACGGGGTAAATATGAAAAAAAAATATTTTTTAAAGATTTTAAACTATGCAAAAATAAAATAAAATAAACTTTTTGTGCGGCACAGTGGGAATATTTTCTTTCTTCAATTTACAAGTCATACTATATATATATATATATGAGACCAATCGATAGTCTACTTTGTAAACTTAATATTATTCTTACAACAAATTTCAGGCGTTTATTCGCGGATTGAACGGTGTAATGGAACTCCAATTCGCACTTTAATATGGGAGAGCTCGCAGTTTAGTTGCGGACGTAGGTCCACTATGTCAATGTACAAAAATACCCTCCTTTTAAAAGTAATTCTCGTTCGCATAATTAAACTGCGGATTTGAGAGATTTTTTTTTTACGTCAAATTGACCGGTCTTTCTCTGTTTCCAACAAAGTAGTCGAAAAAAGAGATACTTATAAGAAGATCTCATGTTCTTGGGATACTAATTAATCTTTGCATAACATCACATGAGGTGATAAATTTGGTACTTCATTGTTAAACTATATCAAACTAACTCTTTGTATCTCTTTCGCCCTTTCTCTCTCTCTCATTCCCACTTCCTTTCTCGTTCATCTAATACTTTGCAAGTATTATTGAATCCAGACAAAAGTTCAGTAAATTAAGCAAAATGGGCAGTTCAATGCGTAGACTAATAATGGAGATTTGTCGTCCACTTTGTTGGAAACATAAAAATAAGGATTCCGACCAATTTGATGTAAAAAAAATAAAATCTCTCCAATCCGTAGTTTAATTGTATAGACGAGAATTACTTTTAAAAAGAGAATGATTACTTTGTTGGAAACAGAGAAAGAAGGATTCCAGGCAATTTGACGTAATTTTTTTTTTCTTCTCCAATCTGTAGTTTAATTGTGCGGACGAGAATTATTTTTAAAAATAGGGTATTTTTGTAATTTTGTATATTGACATAGTGGGCCTCCGTCCGCAGAATTAAACTGCGGGCTTCCCTATATTAAAGTGCGGATTGAGTTTCATTACACCGTTCGATCTGTGAATGGACTATTGAGATCTGTTATAAGAATAACCTTATCTTTACAACGTTGACTATAAATCAGTCCCCCCCACATATATATATATATATATATATATATATATATATATATTAGTATGAGGAAACGAGGCATCATTCATTAGTGAAACTCCATACATCCCAATTTGAGAGTTAACAATTAAAAATCAAGTTCTTTTCATAATTCTTTTTGAACTTTTGCATAATTGATGGCCTACAACTTACTTTAATATAATGATATTTGTTTCTATGATTTTAAAGTCAGAATCTCATTTTAGAGATGGAGAGCAGTAGATATTCCCATAAAGATTATCTTTACTAGTAACCAAGGCAATGGAGTTAAAAATATAAGCTACAAACCAAATACTATCATTACTAAAAGCCACATGAATCTCACAAATCATAAAATCACTTCTAAAGCTATACCTTCAATTGGCTATGGCTATAGCTATGGCTAAGTGACTGGTTGACAGAATTTGCTTATTCATAACATTCCTGCAATCAGAGTTGGATGGTCTTAATTTGATTATTGTTTATGATTAAAATTCTTGATAAAGTTAGAAATATGTATACATGATATACAAATATCATTTTGATCCTTCTTTTAAGGCTAACGTGTGATATGATCTCAGCATTGCAGGCTCGGGTTCTGAATCAGCTAAGGTTTTGATTTCTCCGAAATATGCGTGACAGTATATATATACAGTTGACTTTTGTTTATCCTAAAAATTCATGACAGTATAGAGTTGACTTTTGTCAATTCAATTTTCCTGCATCGAAGACAGTCAAAAGTCAAAATCCACCGGTGATGGTTTTGAAATGAAAAATTGATATTTATGCATGTAGGTTCCACACGTTTTGTTAAAACGTGGGCCCCACACGTAAAATATCAAATTTTAATGCAAAACTATTAAGTATTAACACCATATTGAAGTTATATTTCTGCATTTATTTTTGTTTCGAACACCATATTGAAGTTATATATTTGCATATTTTTTGTTTTCACACATAGGACCCACATTTAAAAAAAAATGGAATTGTGGAAATATCAAAATCTCATGCTGGAATATCAGTTCTCTATATATACTTACTTAGAAATTTGAAGGTAGAATGATAAAGATTAGGATTGGGTCAGGTAACCTAAGTAATTGCTATAAATTGGTGACGGGTTGTTCGCCGAACCCTGACCTGAGCTGAGACATATTCTAACCCATGTTTCAATTGTGATTTAAAAAATTACAATCAAAGTTGGATGATTAAAAAACAGAAGTCCTCTGTCATCACACACACATGCATATATATATATATATTGGCCCTTTTAGTTTATGACTCTCTCTCTCTCTCGTCTCTGTTTTGTAGTTTCTCAACTAATCTCATTTATTTCACTTCAATGAATGCATTGAAGAGTTAGTCACAGCTCCTCATCCAGCAGAAATTAGTTGGAGAGAGAGGAGTTTGTATGGTATTGGTTTGGAGGCCCATTGTGCTAGCTATTTTTGCTAGAGTGGTTTCTGATTTTAGTACTATTTTACTGCTTCTGACTCTTTCACCTTTTACCATTAATCTTCCAACGCCCTCCGAGTGCATTTATGACATTGCATCTGATGGTTGGATAGAAGAAAGAGAGAGAAAGAGAGGTGGTGAAATTCAAGGAACAGACTGGCCTCAGTAATTGCTTTTCAACATTTTCTTACCTATAAATTTCATCTTTGCTTCTTTCTCATCATCTCACTTTTCCTCTCCTCTTTGTCTTCTTCATATGTTTCTGATTTTTTCATTGTGGTGCTTTTAGAAAACAGTTTCGTTAGGAATACACTATGGATATGGCCATAGCTTTACTGATATTCACTGCTATTACTGCCTACCTGCTATGGTTCACCTTCATCTCACGGTCGCTAAAGGGTCCACGTGTCTGGCCCTTATTGGGCAGCTTACCGGGGTTGATCGAGAATTGTGACCGCTTGCATGATTGGATTGCCGATAACCTTCGGGCGTGTGGTGGCACGTACCAGACATGCATATGTGCCATACCCTTCTTGGCAAGAAAACAAGGCCTCGTGACTGTCACGTCTGACCCGAAGAATTTGGAGCACATATTGAAGACCCGGTTTGATAATTACCCGAAAGGTCCAACATGGCAAGCTGTGTTTCATGATCTACTAGGCAAAGGGATATTCAATTCCGACGGTGACACGTGGCTTTTTCAAAGGAAGACGGCTGCCCTCGAGTTTACAACGAGGACGCTGCGCCAAGCCATGGCTCGGTGGGTGAACCAAGCCATTAAGCATAGGTTCTGTCCGATTCTGAAAACAGCTCAGCTGGAAGCCGAGTCGGTTGATCTACAGGACCTCTTGCTTCGGCTCACGTTTGACAACATATGTGGCTTGGCTTTTGGGAAGGATCCACAAACGCTTGCCCCGGGGTTGCCCGACAATAGCTTTGCTTCAGCTTTTGACCGAGCCACTGAGGCATCACTGCAGCGGTTTATTTTCCCTGAAGTTATATGGAAGCTCAAGAAATGGCTCGGGCTTGGTTTGGAGGTCAGCTTGAGCCGAAGCCTAACACACGTGGACAAGTACTTGTCTGATGTCATCGACACACGTAAGCTCGAACTGACCAATCGGCAGAAAGGTGGTAATCCACATGATGACTTGCTCTCAAGGTTCATGAAGAAAAAGGAATCATACTCGGACAAATTCTTGCAACACGTGGCACTCAACTTCATCCTGGCTGGACGTGACACGTCATCAGCTGCGCTCAGCTGGTTCTTTTGGTTGATCACCCAATATCCAACCGTTGAAGAGAAAGTTCTACGTGAAATTTGCACCGTTCTGATGGGGACACGTGGCGACAATGTATCATCATGGATTGATGAGCCACTAGGGTTTGACGAAGTTGACTGTTTAGTATACCTCAAAGCTGCATTGTCAGAAACTCTCCGGTTGTACCCATCTGTACCGGAGGACTCAAAGCATGTCATATCCGACGACGTGCTGCCGGACGGTACATTTGTTCCTGGAGGATCATCAGTCACATATTCTATATATTCTGTTGGCAGGATGAGGTCTACGTGGGGTGAGGATTGCCTCGAGTTCAAGCCAGAGAGGTGGTTATCGCCTGATGGCAAGCGCTTCGAAATGCACGACTCGTACAAATTTGTCTCATTCAATGCCGGTCCAAGAATATGTTTGGGGAAGGATTTGGCTTATCTGCAAATGAAGTCGATAGTGGCGGCGGTGTTGCTCCGGCACCGGCTAACCGTGGTGCCGGGACATAAAGTTGAGCAGAAAATGTCACTAACATTGTTCATGAAGTACGGGCTTAAGGTTAATGTCCAACAAAGGGATTTGACCGGAGTTTTGACGAGTATTAGGAGGGAGAGAGAGTGTTTCGACGCCGGCGTTAATGACGGTGGGGGAGTAAATATGGTAGTTGGGGTGGTTGGATGATTTATGATTGCTATAAATCTGTGTCTTTATGCACATGAAGCTCACATGAATAGCCTATATATATGAAGCTTTGAAGAGTCTTGACTGCCCTTGCGGTGCGTTTGGATGACAAGTAACAGATTAATGTTCTTTTTTTTTCTTCATACATTTCAAGTTTTGGTACTATTCTTGTACGTACAATTCATTCATTGTGCCAGATATTGTGACCAGAATTGAATAGAGAGATAGATAAGAAGAGTTCTTACTCTTGTGAGGCTAGGAAACTCTTGTTTCTGTTACTTACTTAAATCTTATAAATTCTTTGTTTTTGAATAATTCCTCTTATTTATTTTACTGATCTCTGCTGGGCCTGTTTTGCTAATATTACGATCTTATTATTATTATTAAAATTCTCTCTCTTTTTTTATACAACTAAGATCATGATATTAGTGAATCAAATAGAAAGAGTTTGGTGAGATACACTAAATGTTACTAATAGAGTTAAAACAAGAAAACTATTTAAAGATTCCTAAATAGTCTCCATAACAAGTCCTACTTGCAAGTTAAAACTTTAATGCAATAACAGCACAATTTATTTTCTTCTTATTTCTATGGAGGGACCAGTAAAACAAAGACCAGCACAAATGGTAACGCCGTTAATGGTAAACTTATTTACCACAACCAAGAAACGAATCACATTGACCAATTGATCTAATGCTATTACATTCCCCATTTCATAATTTAAGTTCCAATAATTCATTTGGCAGAATGATTGGTGGTAGATTTGGAAAAGGAGAATAATATGTATTATGAATATTTACGTCAATTTTTTAATTGAATAAGTATTACTGATAATCTTTTTGAAGAGATGTATAATAAGTAGAGTCCTTTTATAATTTCTACCAATTCTATATATTCATAAATTTCGTAATTATAATTTAACATAAATACTCTTTGAAAAATTGGAATAATGACCATTCTCGGCTCATTCTCCTTGCCAAGTAGTTGGTGGAGAGGCTCGTCACACTAGTAGTGAGGTTTGAATTAAATTGAGCAGCTATTGTGAGTACCGCACATGTAGTGAAGTGATATATTTTGGTACTAGCAAGGATACAAACAATGATATACTATTATAATAGTCTTTCTGTTCCAAAATTAAAGATATTTTTTAATTTGTCTATTTTAAAATTAAATATATATTTATATTTTTAGAGAATAAAATAACATAAAATTCATAAAAAATATTATACCACCACTACTACATTTCCAGTTAATATTGTGAATAAATTTTTTAAATATAATTTTTTTCTTTAAAATTCATCCTTTCAGAGTACCTTTATGAGATTATGAATTTCGCATACAACCATGACACTTACCTAATTATCTTCACCTAGTTAAGAATCTTTTAGGAAGGCTGCTGTTTAGCCCCAAATCGTTTAAACAGAACATAAGTAAACAAAAATGCTAATATGAAATGGCTCTATAATTATGAGGGCTCACAGAAATTACAAGGTATTAAGATACAGATCAGGTTTCCTTTGACAACTTACTGTGTACTCAAAACACTGTATGAGCCAAGGATGAGGTTATGGGTGTGAATTACCCATAGACTATAAGCACATTTATAACTTACAACAAAATGAAAGGAAACACCCATTTTTTTTTTTCTTTTTCCCCTGGATAAAACATTTATAAGTTGCAATATAATGAAAGGAGATGACAGTAACCTGCAAGAAGGTTTTCAAAAGCCAACCCACAAAATTGTCTGGAGCAGAAACAAAACGCCCATGATATGGCAAGAGAATTCTGAAAATGGCGGCCTCTCTGCCATGTTTAGTCCAACCGGTTTTTACCCATCCAAGTTTACTTGGGTTTGTCTCCATTCTTCCATTTCCTCACCACTTAATTTCTTTGTTTAACTAGGCTGCATCTCTGCTCGCTTACACGAGCTAGTCGAGAATTTTCTCTCCAGTTGAAAACAAGTTCCACACTAATGTTCCGATAATGTATAATACAACAGAAACCTTAAACACGTCGTCCCAGGAACCTGCAAAAACATAGTTCAAGATACAAGTATCTAACCTCCAATAATCCCATTTAATAACTTTCTGAAAAAATGAGCTTTACCTTTTTGGAGTATGTATCCAGTTGCAGCAGTACCAAAGACCCCAGCAAGCACACCAGCTGTGTTTGATAGCCCCAATAACACTCCCTGTCATAGACAACTTATCAGAGATCTTTTACAAACATTCTAAGAATCATAAAAGACCATATGAAACCAAATAAGAAATTATTTCCAAAGACCACTATAAAAAAATAAATAAAAAAAGGTTTCAAACCCAGAAAGTTGGCATGTTATATCATCTATCATGAGAACTCTTCTATCCACGAAGCTATAAAAACTACCAATGTTTGTCGACTATTATTTCAAAGTAATGATATTTTCTGCATTATCCTGTTATTAACATGTCATCATATTACTTTTCTTTGAACAATTGGTGTTAGTGGCAAACCATTTCTCGACTCTCATTAAAACTAGTTGACGAAGGATAGCATATAGAACTCACAGCATAACGTGGCCCAATGTCTTGGTGATTGGAATAGAGTCCAGACTGAGAGAATGCATCCAATCCCTGTCAAGATAGAAAAAAATAAATCACACGTGACCGTATTCACGTGCAATATACTTCCTACGTCAGCACTCAGCAAATGAAAGTTCAACTTTTTATTTTTTTATGAACATTAAGGTTTGCCTAGGTACTAATTTATTTCTAATAATAAATTTAGTCTTTTAAAGCTTAGTATTAAACATATCATCCACAAAAATATGTCTAAGCGTGTCTTATACATACCTCAATTTTGAAAATAAAGTCAAATTAAAAAGTAGGACTCTCTTTTCCGAACAGAGGGAGTATTGCCCAAATGGAAAGCTGGAGTTCTGGAAAAATGCCAATTTATCTAATTTCGGATTGATTCTCTTGTAATCTCCCAAAACTAAGTTTTTTTAATGAGGCATGACAGAATGATCAATAGAGTCAAAGTACATCAGTCCATGTCATCTATTGCCCCACCTATACTCCTTGTAAAGTGTACCTATCAAGTAATTAGGCTAACTGCAAGTGTTACCCACTTAAAAGTTGTCCAAAAGCTCCCTGGAAAGCATTTTACTAAGAACACTTTACATTCAAGACATTCTTTCTCTAATATCACCTAAAACAAGTTTGAGAATCGTGACTTCATCTTCATATGTACAGAAAAAAATATGACTGAAGTAGAAATAAACCCAAAGAGAGAGGCAGTGAACTAGCTCAAACCTGACTGCATGCCATGCATAGCACTGCTAAAGCAGGTGTCCTGACACGGCTCAGCTGTGTGAGAAAGAAAGCAGGACCCAGAAAGCCAATTGATTGCATTACCTGCAACATTGAAGGATTCCAGACGAGTTACTCAAAACAGAATTCCTATGATATTTAAGCGTATATCATATCCAAAGTGCTGATTTGATCTCTGAACTAATTGAAGTTTATTTTATTTTATTTCATTTTATTTATTTTTATTTATTTTTCTTCAGATTAGTAATTCAAACAGAAGTCGTTGGATAATTAAGTGTTTATCATATCCAATCTGCTAATCTGCTCTCTGAACTAATTAATAGAAATGTTATCATTCCTGTTAAAAGTTTTTATTTTATAGCAGAAAGCATCTTCATACTAGAAATTATTTTCACAAACACGTGCACAGAAAGAGCAGAATTATTTCTTGCCTTACGAACTGATGTAATTGAGAGACCTCTACTAATAAGTGTGTCTGCAATCCAACCTCCTATATTTGCAAACACAGCCATGGTTAACCACGGAAGTACACAAAGAAGCCCAGATTCAGTTAGGTTGAACTTCAACACCTGAGAAAACAACCACAATCAGAACGAAAGATAATTTTAGTTGACCTTTCAGAGTAGTAGTATTTAATCTAATCACAGTTCCATCTCTTGATAATTGATTTGCATCAGTCGCATTTAACCAGTGAGTATGTTTTACCGCCACATATTGAGGAAATTTTAGTCACAGTTACAAGCTTAAAAGTTCTTAATGTACACACTAGAAATTCATTGAACTGAAGAAAATGGTGCTAGCATTTTCTGTTGCCCAGGTATGCTCAGTCAAATAAAAGCTTAAGGTTTCATAGTGGAAAGCTTTATCTCTAACAACTCCCAATCACAATTTACGAAAATAACATGGTATTTCTTTAGAAGTAAGAGATTGATTCTACCATCGTAATTAATTTCCAACATTTGTTCTCATCATAAAAATCATTGATATTACTCAAAATGTAGACAGAAGGATGAAGGACAAAATGCATGTGGAATACTCCGAAATATGATTTCTAAATCCTTTTCTATGAATGAGCTCATAAATTTGAGCAACGAGCCAGAGATTCTTTTAGCTCAGATTTAACCACAAGTTTGAGCATTTTTATACAGCAAGTACAACGCCTTTTACTTTAGCAGTAAAAATTGTTTCTACCAACAATATTAATTCCGATCAGACGCTGTCATGTCGAAAATGGTTGATGATAGTCAAAAGTTAACAAGCAAGGCGAAAAACTAACTGCAATTGGGAACTGAAGCATTAGTTTTCAAATCCTTCACATAAAACATATTATAGATGCTAGTATCTGACTTACTTTCGTAAAGGAAGAAAAGTTTGATAATCATGTTATGAAAGATGCTTTTCTGAAAACTACATATGCTCAATCTGTTGGATTATTCAACACAAGTAACAAGTACTTGTTAGCAGTCCAGATCAGGGTTGGCTTCTCTCCGATCCTGTTCTCGTCCAATTACCAGAACCCAAGACTTGCCTTATACTGCTATGAATCATGATTGAATTCGGGATAGCTAATTACTATTCATTTAATAGGACAATACTGAATCGGGGAAGGCCATTTCGGGTCTATTATGCATTAGTAGCAGCAAGGAGGATATTTAGCGGGACAAGAATATGGAAACACAACTAAGTTTCATATAATTCCAAGTATCAAAATAAACTTGCCCGGTAGTAGACATCAAATACAACTCAACTAAGCCTTAATCTCGAACAAGTTGAATAACTTGAATTGAACGCTAACGTCAATTACATATCCACTGTAGGCTATATATACTTCCTACACTACATATATGAAACAGCAGAGATTTCATGAAATTTTGTGACCTGTATCATTAGGCTATTTGACTTCTGCCTATCTATCCATAATAAAAATAACCAAAGTAGGATATCTATGCCATGCCTACTTTGAATCATAGAGTGTTTCTCAGACCTGGTTATAGTAGGTAGGCATCCATGTCAGAAGAATAAAAGTTCCCCAGTTATGGCAGAAGTGGGAGACAATAAGAGCCCAGACAGGTGCCTTTGATAAAATTAGCTTCCATGGAATGGTGGAGACAGGTTCCTTTGAGACGCTGCCTCCCAAAATTAGCTTTTTTTCCTCTGCAGTAAGTTCTGGATCTTCTTTGGGAGAGCTATGGGCCTGGAGGAAGCAAAAGTAAGATGCATCCTAGAGAGATCCTTTATATAATGACATTTGGGAAGCATGTTAGATTGATTTTTTAATAATGATATTTATCATCTACATTATGTTTATATGTATACAAAATAGAAGCTTTTCTTATGGCACTGCCAAACTAAAGCCTGCGGTAAAGTTTGGTGATCACATCATCCTCAAATGCTGAAATGCGCATAAAATCATGCTAAACACCTCAACATATTTGATTTTATCAACTGAATCCCCAAAAGCTTCTATAGTTTATAAAGTATACGTACTCCATGAAAGTAGGATTTTTTTTAGTAAGATTTAGAAGATCGAACAACTACAGAAAATGCATGAGCATTGGCCATTAATTTAAATTAGGGAAGCTGCATTTGAATGTCTCAAATCCTCAGACAAATGAGAATTTAATAAGCCGAGCTTATTTGGCTGCCAGATATTGAACTCTAAATTGTATAAGATATATGAGTAGGTGATGCAACATCAATACATCATACTATTTTTTGTCATTATTCTGGATTATTGGTAAACACTTACTTTGCTGAGCCACAGTAGAAACCAGATACTTCCAAGGGAACCAAAAGAGTAGAATACAGATGGCCATCCAAATTTGTGGATCAAAGCAGGAGAGAGAGCCAATCCTGTCACAGAACCAAGATACATGCCACTGTAGACAAGTGCAAGTGATCTGCTTCTCTCGGAGACAGGGATCCACTTTGAAAGTATATTATTCATAGCAGGCATAGCAACACCCTGATAAGAAAAGATAACTCTTTTAACATATGATAAAATTATTTATTATGAGGCAGAAAATATAAGAATTGGGGGGGGGGGATTAGAGGAAAATTGCAGGGGGCTCAGAAAAAAATATCAAGTAATGAAGGTGTCTAGATGTAGAAAGTAAAATGGTCCACAAAAACTGCAGCCTAACCTAGAATTTGAACAAGTATCTCTTCCTTGAATATGCTACGAATTAGAACCTGTTAAGACAGCCTATCAAATTACGACAAATACTGAGTGGTGCAGGACAGTATTTTGGAAATGAATAATTAGTAGAAAATAAGTGAAAACAAGAAAACTAGGGCTAGGGCGAAGCTTCACACTCCTAGGATCCTCAACCTCAGAAGAATGAAATTGATAGTAATCAATGTATAAAATCTCAATATAATAATAATCCGTAATGAAATAATTGCAAAACAATTTATTTTCCACAAAATTCAGACCACGTGGATGTCCCGCTTCAACAGTCTGTTTCTTATGAAGATTTTTTACATAGGATAGCCTCTGTACTACACTAAGATCTGTCTCTTTGGTAAAACATATTAAGAGGATTTAAATTGGTCATCATTAGAACTTTAGAAGAAAGTCAAATATCACTTAGTTCACCTTGTCCGAAACTAGAGACATTGAAGGTTTTTCTGCGGAACTGACAAACTAGAGTTAATCCTTCATCTCACAATTAGCAGCAATGCTACAGCTTTAGGTATCACAATGCATGCACCACCCAGATTATTTCCTTTTGGATATATTATGCTGTAGTTTTAACTTAATCCACAAACGAAAATCATGTAAAATGCAAATTATTCAGTCCAATGAGATATGAACAAGAGTTAAAAAAAAAAAACAGAAAGAAGTACAAGAGGAGGCCAACCTCACCAATCCCCATGAAGGCACGCACGACAAGTAAAAACGGAAGCCCAATTTTTGCAGCAATAGGTGTCAAAATTGTTGCAATTGACCACCAGACAACTCCAAAACCCAACACCAGTTTTCCCCCAATTCTATCTGCCCATATACCTCCAACAATCTAGTTTCCAGAAAAATAGAAGTTCCATTAGAGATGGAATGTGTACAAGCAGAACTTCCAGTAACAGATAATATAATGATGGCAAACCAATAAACAGTTAAAAGCTTTTGTCATAAGAAAACTTTAGAAATGCATAGTGAGTGTTAAATACCTTAATAAGGCAAGAATAAGGATGATTACTGGATTTTGATAAAATGACAAAAAAATAAAAAATGTAAGAAGTCGTTGAACATAATGAACTAGAAATCACATATTGAAAGTGTTGCAATCTGTATGTTTTATTCGTCTGCATTACGTTTCCAATATTTGTTGTGAGCCTTTGAAAAAGAAAATTATGTATGACATTTGATGACCAGTTCTGCTACCTCATGCTAAAACGAAGAGAATCACCTCCTTCAGAAAAGAATGCATTGGTCCAAGATATTTCGCCAAGAACTTATCAAGGGACAATCAAATATAAATCCTTCTCATATCATGTTGAAATGAGTTTGGAGATTGAGTGAAAACCTGAGTTAGAAGATAGCCCCAGAAGAAAGACGACTGAATTAAACCAACAGTAGCGCTGTTCCAGTTGAACTCCTTCGACATCGGAAGTATTGCAATGCTCATGTTCACCTAAAATAAATTGAAATTATCTAGACATATCAGCATATTAATGAGGCACTGTACCTAGATCATTATAGCTCGATGTGTAATAGGTGTCATGCAAGCACTAGTAGGAAAACACATAGTACTTTAAGTATGGTAGTGAAAAACAAAATGATAAAGGAGTACACTACAATAAATTTAGTGATTTACTTTTTGCCTTTTTCCCATGTGTTTCCTCACACAAGTCCCCACTAACATAAGAGTGAGGGGGGTCCCACCTTCATGTGAGAGGGACCTTGTCAATCTATAAGAAACTACTTCCAGAAATAGTGGTCCCTAAGTTTACGTCTTTTTATGGATTTTTGATGCTTTAAAAAATAATAACTAATACGAATCTAAATTTAAAATTAACTTACACGGTCCATGTTGCATAACAGAAATGCTGTAAAGCAAAGCAGTACTATCACCCAGCGCTTTGGAAACTGCTCCCACCAAGCTTTAGTTTCCTGCATCCCCTCTACTAAAATGGCTTCACTTGTCCCTTCTGACAATGCAAGTGAATCTAATTCTGTTTCTGTTATGTCATACTCCTCAGATTTATAGTCAGCTCGGGTCCTTATTACTGTAGCATGCTTCGATTGCTGGGATTGCCTATTAACAATCCCAAGCTTACCCAGCATTCTTGGTTGAATCCAATTGCTATGGGAGGGAGTTGACGAAAGGCAGCACTTGCATATTAACCTGATTTTTCGTCCAGGCTTGATTTTCTGAAACTTTTGATGAAGTTGTTGGTGAAATAGATCAGGATGCTCCCCTTCATCATGGAATATTTGTCTTGTTCTGAGAATTTCTCCGTTCAAAGGACAAAGAACATTATGAGACGAATATTTTGAGTACCCAGACAATGAACAAGTCCCTCTTAGACTATGTACGCATTTATAGAACAAGTTACTATGCACATACTCTGCAGCAGCACATCGTAAACGCTCTCTTCGGTGATGGGCTGCAGCTTGTTCTGTTTGATATACTTTTCCTGTCATTATAAGAAAGCAACCAGATAAATCTATTTACAGTCTAAAATTGGTAACACAATGCTATAGAGGGTCCATCAAATACACACGTGATGAATCTGTGCAATAGAATATCTTCATATCTTAGGATAATCTCACAAAAGAATATTACAGTAAAGGCATCAAATTTTTGCATAGAAAAAAAATCCTCAATGTTAATTGCTGCTAACACCTGCTTGCACACAATATGTAGGTTGTACAATTCTGTTCACTTCAGTATTGGCTAACATGAAACAAGAAGCATGAGATTTACAAGGTAAATGAAGATAAGTTTATATCTTTATTCACATTCCCAAGCATAGAATTTCTTTTTCTATACATATTTGGAAAAAACAAATGTTATTGCTGTCCAAATCTCAGCCAAATTTCCTTAATTATATTCTCTAACTATTCAAACAAAACTAAAATTATACTTGAATGTCCACTCTTGCTTTGTCTTTCCACATTATGCTTTAAATGCCAGATTTGAATTTTAAAGCTAACTTCTAAATACACATCTTGTTCAAATTTAGGTTGGAGGTTCCAAGGAATCCAAATCTCACAAATTCCAATAAACCACTAAGACTTGCTTGGGTCGAACTTGAAGTAGTTTGAAAATACACAAGGTAACGGCATTCACTTATGTTACTTTATAATCATGAAAACCACAGAATCAATGAAATAATTTTCTTTTTTCCTTTTCCACGGTAAATAATGGAGATATATTCCCAGTTACAAAATAAGAGCCCCATCTTAAAAAGAGTCTACTTTCTAACACTGAATTTAAGAATGTGGCATAATGTTCCGATAATATCCTTTGGTGAAAAGTGGCCAAACTAACTGTTATTTGAATATCAATAATGCCATCTAAATTTTAAGTAATAAAATTGTACGTTAAAAAACATGATTTTTATAAAAATGAACTTTTTGTTCAAGGTAGTATTTCAGTTTGGAGCAATTTTAGTAGCGTTACATGTGCATTGTTGGACCTAAGTGAATCTGTTAGCAATTCTAAATTTGTAATTGTTCACTAATCATTCTGTAGGTGCACATTTAATTGTTTCTTAATCTAATCTAATACTCCCTCAGTCCAGAAATGAGTGCCCTATTTGAATTGTTTTGATTTTCTTATTTACTGAAATTTTTAATTTGCACATAAACATTATTTTTTCAATTTTTTTCCTAATAAAATATATGCACAATAACCAAAACAATTTTATAAAATCATATTACCGCAAGACAGGTCCAATTAAAATTCAGTAATAAACCAAAGTAAGCTTACAGTACATGAAATTAGATTCTTTGGTATAAGAATATAAAATTTCGCACAAAGTTTACTAACTTTAGTATGTGAGTTCAAGTTAAACAAACAAAAAAAAACATATGAAACAGTAATTCACACAATCAATTACTGAAAAACAGCTTGCAGTCCAATCAAACACAAATTCATACTTAAGTTTCAAAATGCAGCAAGAATTCATATTCATATATAGATAAAACTAACACACAGTGCGTGCGTGTTTTATATGGAAGTGAATGTAGAAATTCATACCTGAACCTATGAAAGAACTGAAATTCCGGTTAGAAACGACCGCGCCGGTGGCCATCGTTAACGGTGACTGTAAGTAAACGTTTCTTCAGCTTAATCAAGCTCTGAACATGCTGAAGATAAGATTTTGAAGCCTGAATTTTATCACTCCATTATCACTCTCTTTCTCTCTCTAAATTTTCTCTCTCTAAGAGGAGGATAACGGGGGGATTTTTTCTCTTCATACGAATTTTTGTATATTATTTTTCTATTTTTTTCTGTTTAGGAAAAAAGGGTAAAATCTCAGTGGGCGGCTAATATGACACGTGGATATTCTTGGCGAGGAAGGGACAAAGTTACGGAAGTACCCCTCCGTGCTAATATATTGTACTAGCAAGTAGCAACTTTAGCCATTAATTTATTGCGTTACGTGGAACAATGACCTGCTGATATTTTGTAGATTTATATTGTTAAAGAAAATTTATGACAAATATGTGCTTAATGTTTCAATTTTTACAATCAAATACTTTGATTGATTTACTTCACTAAAAATCTATGGAAAATGATACTCCTTCCGTTCTAAAATTAAGGATATAATTTGACTTTTGAAATCAAACAACGATATATTAAATTTTAAAATTAGTGTGACTCTTAAAAATTTAGAATAAAATAAATTTTATGATTAATAGTTTTTGCTAAAATGACTGTATCAACTAAAATTAAATAAATTCACATAAATTTGAAGTTTAATATATTGTACGTCGTTTGACTTCAAAAGTCAAATTGTATATCTAATTTTGGAACGAAGTGAACATATATTACGAATATTTATGTCGACTTTTTGATTGCCAGTTACATGGATAAATATTAGTGGTAAACCTCTTACAAAGATATGTAATAAATGAGGTTCTCTTATAATTCTATCTATTTTCATATATTGATATGTTTTACAATTATAATTGGATACACTCCAATTAATTAAGCATGAATTTAAGCCTTATACATACTCCTGCAATAATTATCTTAGAAATACATTTTAAAAGGTTTAGTTTTCACTTGTTTAAAACATCAACTTCTTTTGTGACCAGATTAAATGGAAAATATTCACTAAAATTAGGGCTGCAAATGATCCGATCTGATTCGAACTTTGACGAACTCGAATTGAACTCGAACACAATAAGTCGAACTCGAACATGTTCGAGTAACACGATCGAACCAACACACATGTGCGAGTTCGAATCGTTAGTTGTTCGCGAATAGTTAGCGAACATGTTCGAGTTCGCAAACAATTTGCAAATATAATTGAACATTATCATGTTCGCGAACATCATCAACGCATTGAAGCAAAAATTAGGCCAAATATTGTAAATACTCGAGCATCTCACGAGTTACTTGCGAATCACTCGAATCGAACTCGAACTGAGAACTGAACCCGAATTGTTCGCGAATAAAACGAATCGAACCACATAGTTCGCGAACATGTTCGATCGAGCAATCGAACGTGATACCATGTGCGAACTCGATTCGGCAAAGTAATCTAATCGAACTCGAACCGAACCGAACCGAACCAAACTCAAACCGAACCCAGACCGAACCTGTTCGCAAACGATTCGGTTCGTTTGCAGGCCTAACTAAAATACATGGTGATTATAACTCCGACGATTATAATTGCTCTCTCTCTCTTACCTTTCTTCCCATCATATAATGAGTTGTTCTGATATTTGGGAGACTACTTTGAAGGTTTGTCGGTTTTTATTTATTTATTTATTTTAAAATTTTTATTTTTATGTATTGAGACTTCAAATAGCTCTTGAAATGCATACAATATTTGTGGACGCGCGTACATGCTAAGGAAGTACGTTTTTAATTAATTGCATGCATGTTAAGGATATATGTCATGATTTGATCATTGATATTTATGTGAGATTATTCCTTAGTTGTAATGGAGGAACTAGGAAGAGTTTTGTTTATATATTTTTATGAAGTTGTTTAAAAATGTTAGATTACTTGAAATAGCTCTTCCTAGTTCCTTAAACAACCGACAATCAATTAGGTGGCCTTCAACCCATGTATTCGGAAAGAGTTAATTGTATTTTAGATCCTCTAAATTTCACTTGTTTTATAATTGGACTCCTAAAGTAAAAAATCATCCCAATATAAACCCCAAAGTACATTTAAGGAAGTACTTAAATGTACTCATTGATAATCCGAAGAATTTTTTTGGCCGGAATACGGTCAAACATATGGTTTGACCATATTTGACTTATTAAATCTGTATAATTTAATTATAAAATTATAAATACAATTTAAAATTATAATTACTCAAATTCAAACACACATAGTAACACACCAATTAAGAACACACATACAAGCAAATTCAAAAACTTGTCAAATCCATCCAAAATACAAATCCAACAAAGAACACATAAAATTCAACATCTTCTCAAAAGTAATTCAAATCTCAAAATAAATCTAGATCTAATGAAATGAGCATACCCATGTTCTTCATCTTACATCATCTTCATCTCTCTCCTTTCTTCCCTTAATTTTCTCTCTCCTCCTTGAACAATCTAAAACACAAATCCAACAAAGAATAAATAAAATTCAACATCTCCTTAAAATCAATTCAAGCAAAGAAATCGAGAAAGAGTTGAGATCCGATGAAAGGAGATTAAAATCTACATCTTCTCAAAATCAATTCAAATCTCAAAATCAATCTAGATCTAATGAAAGGAGCGTACCCATGTTCATCTCTCTCCTTTCTTCTCCTAATTTTCTCTCTCATCCTTCAATAATGGTGACACCCATCTCCATGACCTTCCTTTATCAACCCAAACTTTCAATTAACAATTGGGATTTGATAGTAATAAAAATCGAAGAAGGAATTTGAGGAAAAATCTGATGAAGAAGAAGATAAAAAAAATTAACAGGTTGTTGTTTAATGTTGGGTATGGTGAGAAAGATCGGATTAGAGGTGGATAGGAGAAAATAAGAATTGATGAAATGGGAGAGGGTGGTTTGAGATTAGAGATTTCTATAGCTTATAAATTGTATGAAATTGGGATTTCTATGACTTAAAAATTTTGGTTCAATTAGACTTGAGATTTTTGTGCCGCTAAACATATATTTCGGTTTCAGCGTTGAATTAGAGGAATATTCCTTATCAACCTTTGGTAGATGATTATGGTGATATTTTTTTTGATCGATTATTATTATTATTATTATTATTATTATTGTTGTTGTTATTATTTTTATTATTATTATTTTAAGTTTCTTTTAATTTTAATAAGTTTTTTTTTGTATAAAAGTTTATTCTAAATTTAATAACTTTTGTTTTGTATTTTAATTTCTGTTTATAGTTTTTTCTTTGTATGTTTAGTTCTAAGTTTATTTATAAGGATTTATACGGATTTAATACGTCAAAATAAGTATTTATATAGATTTTATATGAATTTAACAAGTCAAATATAGTCAAATTGTATTTTTTAAAGTATTTTCGGCCAAAATCTTGCCAGAATATCAAAAGGTCTATTTCAGTTAATTAAACATACTTTAGGGTCTATATTGGGAGAATTTTTATTTTGGGAGCTCAAATCTAAAACAGGTGGAACTTGGAAGGTCTAAAGTGTAATTAACTCATTCAGGAACTATATAAATTTTGGTCTCAAATTTTAAAGACTTAATAATAGTAAATTATGTAATCTTGTTTCATTAACAAAAATGATTTATCTTACGATAAACACACACACACACACACACACACACATATATACAGAACATTTCAAGGGCTGAACATTTAAAAGGCATAACTCCTTAAAGAGTAGAACATATTTATAAGGCCCTTCACGTTTTTTTTAAAGTCCCCTTCTCTCTCTCTCCTTACTCAGCAACAGAGGAATAACTCTCCAAATTTGAAATCGACTGAGGGCTTCTCCTTAGAATCACAAATCGACCGAGGGCTTCTTCCTTCTCCAAATCTCCACTTCGACCGAAGCCCTAGAATCAGAACCACTTCGAATCTGCACTTCGAACGAAGAATCTCCCCTTCGAATCGGTAAGCCCTAGAACGAACAACCCAAATTGTTATTCAAACTATAGCTCTCCGTGTTTGTGATTTTGACCCTTTTAATTCTGTAAAAAAAAGTTTGAATAAAGATTCTTGCTATTTTTCAACTGTTCTAGGATTTGGTGGTTGAAAAGTTTCAAAGAGTTAAACGGGGGAACCTAAAGCAAAGTCCTTTTTGAATTATCATATGCTTGTATCCAATTTTGACTCTGGTGATGACAATTAAGAATATATTTGGAAAACATTATATTCAGTTTTCTTAAATTGGAATACTTGAACTTGTTTTTGTCTACTTAGTTGTGCACTTATATTATATTTGTGGAAAAGATCAATTTCCAGAGATCATGTTTTGTCATTTTTGTGGGCTTGTTTGACATTTTGATATTCTCGTTAAGACTTGTTTTGTCAGTTTCATTTGTTAAGAGTGTGGTTCTGGTGTCTGTCATTTGTTAATAATTCATTGGGGCTTGAAACTTCTTAACCTATTACACGTTCCCCATTTATTTAATTGTGAACTTTACTTTCACTTCCTTTACTAACTTGCAACTTCACACTGTAGTTTTACACTTGATTTTTTTTTTGAACTATAGCCTTATTATTATTACTATTTCTCATACCGAGAGCTATTCCTTGTCTATCATTATTTGGGTTGGAATATGTTTCTTTGGGAATCCAAAAAGACAACAAAGAAGTGAAGAAAAATAGTCTTCGTAGGAACCTTTAGAAAAATATAAAGTGTTTGTTGTTGGTTTCTGTATAAAGTAGTTGTTGTTGGTTTCTTTATTGTCTGCATTGAAAATTATTGTGCAGGTGTAAATATAATGGATGACATGGAACATGAATTAGGGAGTTGCGGGGATAATGTAGAAATGCGTTTGGAAATAGAAATGGATGGGGATGACTTGAGTGCAGATCAGGGGTATAATGTGAACAATACTACAACTTTTGTCTACTATTCTCAAGTAGCCGAAGAGTTTACGCCTAAGCTAGGTCAAGAATTTCAAACATTAGATGATATTCACACTTTTTACAATACATATGCAATGCATGCTGGTTTTAGTGTACGAAAGTTTTATGAGAGAAAAAAGGCGGGAAACGATGAGATTTATAGGAAGGAATATGTGTGTTCTAAGCAAGGAAAGGACAAACTATTAACCGATGTGGTTGTAAAAAGAAAATGTGGATCAACAAAACAAGGTTATAGTGTAAGAATTGTAGTGATAAAAAGAAATGACTTATACGTAATTACAAAAATTGAGGAGGGTCATTGTCACCCATTGTCAACCCCATATAAGAGGCATCTTTTACGATCGCATCGTAATGTGTCAACTGCCCAAAATATTTTAAGTCAACAACTTGGCATAGTGAATATACCACAATGCCAACAATATAATTTTCTTGCAGTTCAGGCGGGAGGGTTTGAAAATATTGGTTGCACGCAACGAGATTTGTATAACTTTGAAAGAGGCAAGCGCAATGAGTTGAAGGGACATGATGGTGACATGTTAACTGAGTACTTAAAGTTGGAACAACAAAAGAATCATGCATTCACTTTCATAATTGACGCAGACGATGAAAATAGGATTACTCGTTGTTTCTGGGCCGATGCAAGTTCTAGACGAGCTTATAGTTTTTACGGTGATGTTGTCATTTTTGATACCACATACAATACTAATCGTTACGGAATGATATTTGCACTACTACTGGGGGTTAATAACCATGGTCAAACTGCTGTATTTGGTTGTGCTTTCTTAAGTGATGAGACCATAGATATTTTTGTTTGGCTTTTCAAGTGTTTTTTGGAAGCAATGCCAGGTGATCCACCTGTGATGATTATCACCAATCAGGATCCGGCTATGACAAATGCAATTTCACAGATCCTTCCTAATACATTTCATAGGTATTGTAGTTGGCACATCTTGACCAAATTTTCAGAGAAGATTGACGCAGTAAAATTCAAAGATTATTATAAAGAGTTTTCAGATTGCATTTAGACTTCGGAGACTGTGAAAAAGTTTGACTCCACTTGGGTGGACCTGGTGGAGAAAAGTGGATTGAATGCTAATAAATGGCTACAATCATTGTATGACATCCGTTGTAGATGGGTACCCGTACATGTGAATCATGTTGTCTCAGCTGACATGTCAAGTAGCCAATGAGCGGAGAGTTCTCATTCATTTTATAAAAAAAATATTTCTAAAAAAAATTCTTTAGTGGATTTTATGATTCAATTTGGTCGGGGCCTTCAACATCAACGACATGTAGAGTTGGTTTCGGATAACAAAGATTTGTTTGAGAGGCCAATAATGAAATATCATCATGACTTCTTAGTTCAAATGGTTGACATTTATACACACTTTACATATTATAAATTTGAAGAAGAGTTGTGTGAAAGCTTGAATTATAGGTTTGATCTTATGAAAGAGGATGTCAACTATTATGACTATAAGATTTACCGAAGGAATGTCAACAACTGTAAAGTAAGGGAGATTCATTATGACAAATCTTCAGATTATGCAACATGCTTACTCTTGCGGAGTCCTCTGCCGACATGTGATAACTTACTTGCATAATCTTGACAAATTGCCTACAAAATATATTTTGAAGAGGTGGACAAAGACAACAAAATTAAGTGGTATAGTTGATGATAATGGTGTGGCGATAAAAGATGATAAGCCATACTTACTCTTGCGGAGTCAATTAATTCAACAATCTTTAAATTTCATTGATAGGGCTCTCAGAAACGAAGAAGCCACACATGTTTTAAAAGAATGTTTTGGTGATGTGGATGAAAAGATTAATCAAATTATTGGAAAGAATGATTCCGAAAGAAACAATGAAATGGAGTGTGGTGAAATGACTGTATCCAAGTCGGTTAACAAGCCTTGTACTTATGATCATAGTTATGTTGAGCCGAACCAAGTGCGAGCAAAAGGGTGTGGCAAAAGGCTGAAGGGTGGCAAAGAAAGGGCTTTGGGTGGAAAAAAAAAGTCCCAAGGGTAGACGTTGCCATGGACGTGACAAAGTTAGTGTCACACACGATAACAGAAACTGCCCGATGCTTAATAATCGGTAAGTGAGTTTACTTCCTTTCACTCTGTCTATTTGTTTAAATTTGCCTATGACTTTGCTATTTGTTTAAATGTAGAACTGGAGCATCAAATGATAATGCTACTCAGGATCCAAGTGTAGATGACGATGAAAGTGATTCACCTCCCGGATTGCTATAACAAAAGAGAATTCTTAGGTTTCTTACAAATCACTTTTCATTTGTATTATATTATCCTCTTACATTTTTTGTATGCTTCTAGACTTATTATTTTCATGTTAGTTTGAGAAGTGAAAGACATGGTTTTTGAGTTTTATATTTATGCAGCCTTATGCAGGAGCCACTTGTTTGGATAATTCTTAATTTATTTCTAAATGGATGTGTGGGCTGCATAAAGCTATAGTAGAACCCACTCCAAACCACAGCTAAGGCAGGAGAAGGGATTGACTTCAGCAGGAAGATATCAAGTCTTATAAGTCTGTAATGTAATATTTGCAAGTCTGTAAAGTCTTGCTTGGTTCGATCTTTTGAATACACCATTCATATTTGCAAGTCTGTAATGTGATTGACTTCAACAAGAAGATATCTTTTGTAATATTTGCAAGTCTGCACGTATTTGGTTCGATCTTTTGAATACACCATTCATATTTTATTTTTATTTTCATTTTTTATTTTTCACTTTTACCCCATTCAAGTTCATGTACACACTGTTTATATGTACACACATGACCTGTCAGTTGTATAATGGGCTTCTTTATCTTATTTTTAAAATTTTCTTCTTATGAGTAATGTCCATGAAACTTCTATGCAACCATAAGGAGCGGTAGTCCATATTTTTGTTATTCAATTAGCACTTTCTATGGTTAGCATTGCTTGTATGGTAAAGTCTTGCTTCAGATAAAGTCCATATATCATTTCTCGTATGGTAGCAATAAAGTAAAGAGGAGAAAACCTTTCTTTATATTCCTTCTTTTTATGTAAATAACATGTATTTATTAATATTAATATTAATAATTGGTATGCTCTGTATAAAATGTCACACAACATTGTTGAAATTTATTGGTTAACGTTAATAAGGAGAGAGAAAGAGAAGGGGACTTGAAAAAAAAACACGGAGGGCCTTATAAATATGTTCTGCTCTTTAAGGAGTTCTGCCTTTTAAATGTTCTGTATATATATATATTGTGAGTAGACATAGACAAATTAATTAATCGCTCATCTTTTGTAATATTTATATGTTATGACATTGTATTAATTTGTGTAATAAGAGTTAACATGTTTTTATTGTAGATATTAAACTCCTTTAATTACTAATTAAGTTTAATAATGGATGACTTGTAACACTCCCTTTCTGAAATAGAAAGAGAGGTTACACCAAAAACATAACAAAACTGATAAAATTATAATAAGGCTCTAAACCACATCAAAATAATCTTCATAACCAATAAACGTCACAAGATAAACCACGATAGATGACAAACTGACTCAATCCACAAACTAAAATATTTAATACAACTCCAAGTAAACTAATGTATCACAACCTAAACAAAATATCTAAACCATTTGGAAAGAATGGAGCTCTCATCATACTTGTCCTTGATCCCCCTAATTACCTGCCGGAAGAAAAACACAGCATGAGCCAAATGCCCAATACGAATATAGAGTACAAGAATAATGAACTGAAATAACTAACTCAATTAAATGAACTAAACTGAAACGAACAAAACTAACACAATGAAATAATAGGCTGAATCAAATGGCTGAGTGTTATTTCATATCGAGCTCAGAACAAAACAGAAATATACCTTGCCACACAGGCAAGTCAAATAATGCCACATAGGCAAAACATACATCAGACTGGCCGCATCCAGATGTATGCAAAATCGGAAGGCGTGCTCGGCACAAACATTACCAATCCGCAGAACAGAACAAAACACAAAACTAGGATCGACCTATACGCCTCCTACAACAAAATCACCAAATGGCCAACTCCCACCGGAGCACAAAACGGATCGAGACGTCGTGGACTGATTACACCCCCACGGAAGGTGTCATGCCTCGGTGCCAAGAGGACATGCCTGTGGAACCCACACAAGTAGTTATAACTCAGGTATACCCTACGGTATATTCTAACAAAATACTATGTCACAACAATGCGACATAATATTAACACAAAGAGGTTCTAATATATACATGTTAACCCGAAATGAATCATCAACCCGATGTCTCTAAAAATATATATATTAACATGTACATTACTACGAACATCAAATTAAATAGTATACATGATGTACTAGTCTAAAGAGTACAAATAAGAGTTCCA
Organism: Aralia elata; assembly: GCA_034770075.1. Lineage (NCBI taxonomy): Eukaryota > Viridiplantae > Streptophyta > Magnoliopsida > Apiales > Araliaceae > Aralia > Aralia elata. The sequence goes on from CM068383.1 coordinate 2,211,457, forward strand.
AATATTGACACTGAAATGAACTATCATAATAAATTTGACAAGGAATAATCATGAGAGAATACTAAATTTTGAAATGAGTAGCAAAACGAACAAATTAATATCAAAAGAGTCTCGCTGAAAGAGTACGGAATCCATACATGAATTAAGTAATGTAATACCCAAAATTTTATACTCCAAATTTAACTCCTTAAATTCCCTCCGTCTGATCTAATAAAATAAAATGAAACTTTATTACAATTTTAATCATCAACAACATAATACGGTTCAATTTGTTATTAATTAAATTCTAAATCTTTTACTATCAAAGTGATTTAGTCCAATTTAATATACAAAATTTTCAATACAATTCATAAGTATACATTTCAGTTAGCTTTTTACCAAGTATTAAATATATATATATATATATATATATATATATCTTAGTGACCCACTGGCCTTCTATCTTTCCAACGGAATTTAGTCATGCCTAGGCACAATCCCTAGACATGAGGACCATGATCACATTTCCAGCAGCTTTGGCATGATGATGATGGATGATGATCATGATGCTAATGCTATTGAGCTATCATGGTCCAAGATAATACTTACAACTATTCCATATCAAGAAGCCAAAAGAAACATAGCAAAAAGTTCCTTATTCAATGATTGGATACATCTATATACTCATATATGTACCACCCACGTGTATATTAAATAGAACTTGAATTAAACGAAGTTACTCTGCTTCTATGGTGCTCACGGTATAGCCTCCTCTCTTTGTTTAGTTGCGGCTGCGTTCCCTTTTTTTTTTCTCAGTTTGTATAATGAAAGTAAGATTAGGTTTAGTTTAGGTTTAATTGTATGTTTATTTATTAATAGATTTTATTAATTCTCCTAATTTTAATATGATTTATTATTACCCACATATAAATTAAACTCAATTAGTTTTAAGGCCCAATTTTATCAAATTAATTTATTCATCACTTATTAATACTTTTAGCCCACATAAATTAAATGACTATTTTAACCCAATTAAATGACAAAGTCCAATTAATAATATATATATATATATATATATATATATATATTAAATGTATATATATATGTATGTATAATTTTATTATTATTTTTTGGGTATTACATGACTAATATTTAATTCAGTAGTAGTTGATCTTTTACTGATCGACCAACTCTAGCTTAGCTAGATGCGGAGTATCAAATATACGTCAATATAAAATTTTTAATTGGGATGCAAACATATTTAATGAATTATCAGCTAGAACTATTTAATTATTGAAAGGTCAATAATAATCTAGAAGAGAGTTGAATAGATTATTATCAATTTAAAATTTTCTTAGGTCTTTTCGAATTATTTAAATTCAATTAATAGTTATGTGATTAATTAAAATACGGAAGAGTTAAGAGACAATAATCAATCACAAAAAATACAGATATTTAGCTTGTTCACAACATACACCTCGGGTATGTTGCCACGTCCAGTCCCAAGCTCCTCTCTAGGATTTAGGATCCTATTACTATCAATAATAAACTTTTACTTCTTCTACAGACGGAGAAACTTTCACAAGGTTTCTCAAAGACAAACTTTTAACTTATCCTACAACTAAGTTTTCTTGGACAATAGCTCCCCGCTGCTTCCTCAAATTTAGCTGTACCTGTTTCCTGAGTTCAGTTCTATTTTATAATCTGGTCTTGAAACAAGAAGTATGTCCCTTACCTCACACGTACACTAGAGACCCAACTACCCGTTGACCTTTCTAAGACTCTGGTCTTGATCTTAAAATCACTTTCTTTTTCTCACAGATATATAAGATGAGTTACCTTTTTATAAAAAGAGTTTTTGAAGTATGCTTCTTTACATAAGCAAATATATATAATTGAATGTAATCTTTATAGAAGTCCAATAATTTTTATACAAGAAATTGGGTCATAGGCGATGAACTCTGCCATCGGGAATGACCAAAAGTCCGTGGACAATGAGGTCATTCTCGACGGATTAGTCTGTTGCCACTGTCATCGCCCTCGAGGTCACCGCCCACCACAACGTCGACAATAAAGTCAATCTCGATGGACTCATAGGCAACAGATAGTCCGTTGAGAATGACTTCATTGTTAACGGGATGTCTATCGTGTATGAGTCCGTCGAAAATGACTTTTTTTTTATAGAAAAATTATAAATGTTTTTAACCTCTATTTTATTTAATTAATCTAAATCTATACCTATTGAACAAATAAACAACCAAATATTTTCACCAAATATAAACAACTAGCAATAGATAACATCTATCTTATAACATTATATATATATATTGTCAAAATTGTACAAATATTACATTCTATGAATATTGTTTAAATACAAAACTAATATATATATATATATATATATATATATATATATATATATATATATATATATATATATGTATGGATATGTATACACGCCATTGTCATCGTGGTCATCGACAAACAATCAAACATGGTCAACCAATTTGTCATTACCTGTAGAAAATCACCATTTTTACCCACATATAGAAAGAGAACATTAATTAACAAAGTACTAATCATTGGTATTTGGAGCAACAACCGAAGTTCGAAGTGGAATAGTCCTGATTCTGATGATAGGCTTAATGTTGGAACCTATGTTCAACAGTCATGAATATTATTGTTACTTTCCCTCGCTACTTCTAAACTCACAAACACTAATAAATATAATTAAAATCTCATTCCTTCCCTTTCTTTCTAAAACTCACAAACATGATAAAGAAAAATTATAATCCTTTCTCCTCTTATACTTTTTCTAATTCCCATCCTTCTAAACTCACAAGCAGCATTAAGGTACTCCAAAATTTGGAGTTCTTCATTAGTATGAAATCAATGGATATACTATTGCCACCTAATTACTAATTTAAATTTAATTTAATTACCATACAATTACCAACTAAGCAACCACCTCATACATTCTCTCTCATCCCCATTTTCTCTCCTTAATAATCGTTGTTCTCTTTCCTTAATTATCTTTTGTAAATCCTGAATTACTCTTGATTATTTTCAAACAGTTCTTTATCACTTATACCACCACCACTACGTCCGAGGCAAGATGTGGATAATGTCTTGACCATTATCCCATTGAATTTATAGATTTTAAGAGAATCAAATATGGCATATGAGACGTCTAAAAATACCAGTTTACTTTTGCACTTATATAATATATCCTTTCGGTTTTTTTAATAATAATAATAAAAAAATTAGAATTCTAGTGTTTCTACTTGAAGCATTTTCTAATTTCTGACACAGTTGGGATCAGAAATTAATTTTCGATTAACTATGTTTTATGATTTATGCAGCTTGCTTTATCCATTGTTTATATTGCTGGGGGTGTTTTTGCTGCTGGTTAGATTGGTAAAGACAAATACATTTTCAATATATTCTTATCACCTTATTTTTCATTTTACCAGTGATGCTCTTTGCAGACTACAGTGCTGTTGCAGCTACATGTTCTAGGGAGTTTGAATTTCATGGTTTAGTGGAGGTACGTATTTAATTTGGGTGGTATTTTTAATTGCTATAAAAAAATTTAGACAAAGGAGAGCTAGTACTGAATGATATCGGGGAGGGAGAAAGAGAGAGAGAGAAAATAAGAGGCCGACAAAGTAGTGTTGGAAAGGAGGTGGGCAGTAGTGATATAATGGAAAATAACAATGAATATTCGAATTTTCATATAACAATGAAGCTTCAGAATTTTATATAATTTTGTATTGTTTTATTTATTATTTAAAAAAATTCAGTAATTTAATTTATATTTGGTTCGTTTATATTTTGGACTTTAGTTTTGATAATTTTGTTTAGTTTAGGATTTAATTATTTTCTTTTTTTAATTAGTCATGGAAAAATATTTTAGTATTATAAATATGTTTTCTAGGGTTTATTTACATAGAGCGTTTTATTTATTAATTGAGATTATTATCTTTTGTTCTCTTTGTGTGTTCATTATTTTTCTTGTGGATTTAAGGATTTTATTCCGTTTGTGTTAGTACGTTAACCTTCATATTACGTTTATGTTAGAGCATTACAGTCTAAACCATATTCCACTACGTTAATTGATATCAGAATTGAACTTGGATAACTGTATCCATTGGTCATAGTTGAAGGAGCAGATGGGGTAAAACGTCGTGTGTTATTTCAAGAATTTTTTAGTTTTTGATAAAAACTAAATTCTAGAGTCGAAAATTATGTAACTCATGATGGTTTGTACCTAAATCAGGGTTGAGCCTAATTTTTAGTTATCTTTAAAAAATAAAATAAAGGTTCCGTTCCAAATCAAGGTGGTCTTTTCGTTTGAAAAGCAGCCGTAGGTCACCACCAATTGCAAAAGCTTCATCATCATCAGAAGCAATCAAAATCAACAACTATTAGATGAAAAAAAGTAAATTGTTGTTGCTGGATATTCATGTCACTATGTAAATTGGTATTAGTTTGGTAAACTACTATCAAGTCCCTGCTAGTTGGGTTAAAACTTTCTAACTTCACTCCAAGAAATTTGGTTATTCCATATTGAACTTTGACTTTTATCATCTCATGGATACACGAAAACCAAGTATGAATTTTATGCGCTCTCCGTTCTGGGATGATACACCATATTTTGATGAAGGGTACGATACAAATTATTTTCTTCATTGATTGTTTGATATTGAGAAGTATTTTTATTTTTATAATATTCATGACGAAAATAAGGTCAGATTGATAGTAGATTAACATGTTGAGTATGCAACTGAATGTTAAGACTAAAATGGAGTATGTGAGATCGTGTAATGGTATGAGGAATTTTTTTATTGAAAAGTGTTTTAAACTGTAATTGTAATTTATTTAATATTCAAACAATAAATTGGAAAGGGACTTACTTGGAAAAATCAGAATTTGTAGAAAGCAGAATCTTATTAAATCCGAGTCCTTTGAATTCACAAAGTCTCCTTGAAGCAAATTTATTCCCTCACTGGTGCTAAAGGTTTTCTGAATAATTACTTCCCAAGATAAAACGGATTTTCAATTCTTAATTAGAAGCACTTTCAAAATTAAGAATTCTTCGAACTCTGTATGTCCTGTACTCGAATGTATACTAACTGTTATGTTATGATGAATGTAAGGAAATAAATGTGACGGGAAAATTAACTGATGAAAATGGGCTGCCCCTCCTTCTTATTTATAGGATAATTTCGTGACCGTTCAGATGGGTCGCATCTGTTGGACATTAAAACGACGTAGTATAAGGGAGGACACAACTGTTCGTATGCAAAACGACGTAGTATCAGTGGCAATTATGATAATAAGTTAAACAAAATTTTTAAATAAATTTTGTCCAAAAAATTATATACAAAGCCCACGGCCCGGCCCGCCCGACCGGACGGCGGCGGCGCGCGTGTGGGTTCAAACCAAGCCTTGGCTAGGTCCTCTCCCTTCCACAAAAGTGGGGTGCCCCTTGGGGCCCTTCCCATTGAGCAAACATCCCATATATAAATACTTCATTTTTCCCTCTAATGCCCTATGTGGGACTTTTGCAATTTTCAACATTTCAAGTAGGTGGCTTTGAAATCAATTTTCTCATTCAATTCTTAATGGATTTGAACACATAAATATACCACGTTATACTCCTTGGGGAGGAGAACGTTCAAACCCATTTCCAACAAAAAGATATGAAAGATATATTGATTTTTGAATATTATTGGCAACACTGCATGTATAACATTCATTGTAAGTTGGATCAATGGGTTGCAAAATTTATGATGCATTATCAAGAGTTTCATGTTTAGCCTTGCTTAAATGCCAGAAGATTTTACAGAAACTTCCAAACACATTATCCAACATGTCTACCTCCATAAAAATTGTGAGTTCAAGAGAACCGCTGAGATGCCCAAAGGTCTTCGAGAGTCAAAGGACAATGTTACATATTATAAGTTGGAGATACTTGTTGATACCCCCAAAAAAATGTTGAATACTCAAAGAAGGAATCTAAAGAAGAGGTTATATATAGTTGACGAAAAACCAAATTCAGAGATAGAGGAGGATATTATTTGGGAACAAACTTAGCTTGAAATTGAAGTTAGTACAGTTGAAGAATCACAAGTTCTTATTTAGTCCCATAGTATGATGCAAGTATGAAAAATGTGACTATTGAAGCATCCAACTCAAAACCAATTGACAATGAGTAGAGTAGTCTTTCAAGTTATATATTGAGTCTTCAGATCTTAGTTGCCCGATGTGGGACTTTTATATCTCAACACGTCCCCTCACGTGTGATGCAATTTTGAGCCAAACACGCACTAAAAAAAAAACTTAATTCCGACAGAATTTTCTGCCAGAAATAGCCTTATTCCGTCGAAATTAGATTATTTCCGACGGAAAAATGCGTTGAAAATTCTGTCGAAAATAAATAAGTCGGGATTACTTCCGTCGAGATTTTTGTCAGGAATAAGTATTCCAACGGATCTGCTTCCTACAGAATTTTTGTCGGAATTATAGTGCCACGTGTCAATATAACATTCCTAATCTAAAGGGATATGTTCGACGGAAAATTATTATTTCGTTGAGATTAACTATTTGCCTGATGCATTCTTTAAATACTACTTTAAATTGTCCTTCAAATGTCCTAAACATTTAATTTAATAATAATATCCCAATTAGTCACAAAAAGACTTTAACCATTAGCTTTCGTTACAATATTATTCATTTCAGGTTGTTTGTATTTTTATAAATTAATTAGTGCGATAAAATATTTTTATGGCATCGCGGCGTTTGAGAATGCCATGACCCACTTAACGACTCCTTATAAAGGTCTATATCAATTATTAAACATTTTTTAATATTTATAATTTATTATAAATCATTATTTATTATTATTGTTGTTATTACTTTTTTTTTAAAAAAAACATTTAAAACTATGTCAAAAATGTTGCACGGCTTGGCGAAACGCCCGCGGCACGCCCTGACAACCAACCAGGTAGCCAGCCGTGCGCCCAGCGCCCACGCCCCCCCCCCCCCCAGCGACCTGCATGCCCCCCAGCGCCCAGCATCTTCCAGCTTGCTTGATCTGACCCCCTTCCTTTTTGAACCTCATAACTTGCTCGTTATAAGTCGGAATTAGGCCGTTCTTACGTCTACGACTTTGTTGTTAAATGAATTATAAGATCCTTAGAAAAAAAAAATTTCAGCAACATAAACAATGCATATTTTTGTCCAAAATGGGCAGAACATAATTAGGGTTTTTCCTCCCTTTTTACTAGTTTTATAAAAAAATTTGCCATGACTTCGTTACAAAAGATTTTTCTACTGTTCCAATTGGGTTATATTTATTACTCATAGGAGTATATAACAACACCCTAGAACATAGTTTTTATAATTTGAACACCACATAAAAAGTGATCCAAAATAGTCCACGAAATTCGTTTTCCATCTATTATGCAAGGGTTTTGCGATTTTTATTATTGCTTTCACTTTCAAAGCATTTACTAGTAGTTTATCAAGCATAAGTATATAATCCACCTTATACCTTCATTGTTATCATGATCTTCTAACAACAAAAATAAAACAAGTTTATATATAACTTAAAGTAATAAAATGAAAATTAGGGCTTTTGTTCTTACCCTTGATGATCTTTTTTTTCTTCTTCTTATTAGCTAATTTGAAGACCTTCTTTCTTTCTTTCCTTCTCTTAAAATCCGGATCTCTCTCTCTCTTTTATGCTCTCAACTTTTACTCTTAACTCTCTTTCTTACTTAATGGAATAATACTTGCAATTTAACAAAGGAAGCAAGTATACTTGCAAGGAAGGTATATATAGGCAAAACAAGAGCTAGGGTAGGATAGTCATTTAGGCCTTTAAACTAGCTTTAGTTAATTTAACTAACTGTAATTAAATTAACTAAAGCTATACATAATAATTAGTTAAGGCTTTGTTTGGGTTGATTAATGAGAAAGGAGGGAACGAAGCATTAATGGCTTTATTAACCAAGCTAAGTCTTACTATAAAAGGAAAGTGACTCACCACTTGGTCCCCCAACCCCTTAAGTGGCCGACCACCTTCATGCTCCCTCACTCTTATGACTCATCCTTCTTGCTAAAATATCTCCAAGCTAGTTCACCCAACAAGTGACACTTAGCCCTAGTAACTTAAGCACTAAGTATCAGGGTTTAACCCTAAGAATCAAGCCTTGGCTTAACCCTAAGCTCAAACCTAGTCGAGCCAAAAAAAAACCTAGCCAAAGAAAATCCTAGCCAAGCTAAAACCCTAGGCTTCCAATTAGCTTAGTTAGGAAAACAAATTTAGTTACTCATTTTCTTTCTAGTTAGGTTTTTCCTAACTAGTTTGGTTAGCCAAACTAATAAAAAAAATTTCCTTCGTAATAATTTTTATTAGAAATTAAATCTCACATTTTCGAATAAATGCTATGTCATAATCCGAAAATTCGAAAACACGATAAAGCGTTTTTAGCGTGAATAGTGTTTTTATGTCTTTTCTTGACAAAATAATTTTATTGGAGATTTCATCTCCCATTATTGATTAAATAACTATGACATTCTTCGAACAATCGAAAAATGAAATAATTGCTCCGTCGAGCGATGAATAGTGTTTACCTCAGAAAATTTTCATTTCCTCTCTGAATCTGCAACACATACAAAATCACATTTCACACACATTAGGTCAAAATTGACCTTTAAACACATAACACAGAAGCATTTCCATCAAAATATTCATTTTTATTAAATAAATATTTAGTAACCCTAATTACAAGGATAAGTTATATTCTTAATTGTTACAATATATGTTGTGGTGTTGTGATCGACGAATAAAAAATAAAAGAATAAAAAAACTAAAAATATAGGAGATTCATGTCGTGGCATGCTTGCTCCCCCTCCTAGTCATATCCTGAAAATGAAGGCATGGCTAGGTTGGTAAACTTGAGACTGCAAAAAGGAAAAAAAAACACCAAAAATACTATTTTTACAAATTTGGATAAAAAAAAATTGAACAACACTAATAAAACCAAGTTCTTATGTTCAAGATAAAGAAACAAATTCTCTTAGTTAATGTGCGTACAAAACAATACATCAACTCAGAGGTGGAATCAAGGGGGACGAAGGGGGTTATATGACCCCCATACAACCTACCAATGTGGGACTAAAGAAAAATGGACACTTGGTTATCCTATTTAAGGAGTCATTTTATAAAAAAACTTTCCTTAAGACTTGGACATTCTAAACGATGTGGGACTTAATCACTTAAGTTTGATTGCCTTCATACATTGAGGAGAGTTCCTTTTATAAAGTTACTTCCTTAAGACTTTTATCTTTTAAACACTGCGGGACTTAGATTAGAATGCCACCAAGTCCAATGTCAATTCATATGTGTTTCTCCGCCTGAAATCTTAAAGTCCCACATTGGTTATCCATGTTATCTTATCTTTTGTTTCATAAATAGAAGGGAGTTCAAGTACAAACTTATATCTGAAATCTTAAAGTCCCACATTGGTTATCCATGTTATCTTTTTTTACTTTTGTTTCATAAATAGAATGGAGTTCATACAAACTTTTGGTTCATAAATAGAAGAGAGTTCAAGTATAAACTTATTTAACCTTCAGAAGATTAAAGACATTAATGAAATTATTCTTCTTTTCAGGATGATGCTTCCATTTCCATCTAAATGCATAACAAATCACTCAGATCTCTTGCATTATCAAGGTTAAAATTTATACCATCATGAACATAGATCAATACACTTTAGTATGAAAGTGAATGTCTATCCCACATCGGATTTTAACTGTTTTAACTCCAAATTCATTGAGTATTAATATGATAGTCATATGTGTTTCTCCACCTGTAATCTTAAAGTCCCACATTGGTTATCCATGTTATCTTATCTTACTTTTGTTTCATAAATAGAAGGGAGTTCAAGTACAAACTTATAGCTAAAATCTTAAAGTCCCACTTTGGTTACCAATGTTATCCTATCTTACTTTTGTTTCATAAATAGAAGGGAGTTCAAGTACAAACTTATTTAATAAAGTATGGAAGAGTTTAATTTGTTCGGGTTTGATTTAGGCCAGGCTAGTAGGCCAAGTTTTTGACCCCCATTAATAACGTTCTGGTTCCGCCACTGCATCAACTTAATCACATTGAACTAGAGCATGAAAAAACAATCAAGCCATGCAATCTAAAGACTTTAATAAATAAATTAATGGTAACCAAACCGCTAAAAAATCATTCAGTTCAACTCAAACCGATGTAACAACATGCAAATATTAAGTGTCCACAATATGGTGGATCTAGGTTCTCTAGTCAATTGAGGCAAGTATCATATCTTAAATAATTTCGTACGTATTTGTTGAGTGTTCTAAAAGCCTTCTTAACTTCTACGTAAGATGAGTAAGATGAGTTTTCAATACGTAAACGGCTGAAAATATTAAGCAACATAAAACATATCCCAACAGAATGTATATGACCAGGTATACATACTATATATATATATATATATATATATATATATATATATATATATATATATATATATATATATATATATATATATATAGTAGGAGTCTTTAAAGTTTACAAGAGTTATCATGTATATGAAGGTAGTGACCAGAAGCAGATGAACCTCCTAATTGATATGCATTATGTGGTTTATCTTTTACCTAGCTTATTATACACAATTCACCTCTATCCTAGGTGTATATAATCTATTCAATCCGTACACTCTGCTTATATATTATAAACATAAGGGACCTACCAAGCTTTTAATAACTGGAACAATTATTGGAAAAAAATTAGTCTTCATCAGCAACAGATAATATTTGTTTCCTAAAAATTCGTCTGTAGGCAATTTGCCTATGCTAGCCATATACTAGATCCGACCCTGGTTTACGCTATAATAAAATTCTCAGCTTCTTGCACAAGGTAGGATGCCATACTACCAAGTGCATATAAATTAATTCCAAATGCGTCCATGAGCATAGCCAGGGGCGGATCTAGGAATCAAACTCAGCAGGGGCGGATTTTAGTCTTAGAGCGAATTTGGCGGGGCCAATTTTTTAAGATAATTTTGTATTTTGAATGACTAAATCAATCAAAATATAAGTATACAACAACCCCAAACAAACAATTATTTTAAGCACCATTAATAGAATTCTATAATATATAACAAATAAATATTCATAATTCAAACTAAAAAGAGAATTTCAAAATAAAAAAAATATTTAGATACAATTTAGAAACTTACTTCGGTTACTTGTCATAATTCAATTTGAATGATTTTCAAAATGTTTAGGTTAGTGTCCAGTCTATCTTGCTAATAAAATATTTGTTAATTCTCAAATTTCAGTAATTACTTAAATATAGGGTGTTCACACAATTACACATTCATATCATATTATGCTAGGCAGCAAAAAATCAACATGCTCACTTTTTCATTGGTGCTCACTTGTTAGAATTTAAGAGGTATAAATGTAGAAATTAGAATAACAACAGAGTAAAGATACTAGCCTACTAGTGGACTAGTGGTCATCTGTTGTACAGAGTATTTGTAATTAGATTTAAGAATAAAATTTTTTTTTTTGCTCCCACTAACTTTACTCATTCTTCAATCTGCCCCCTTGACTTTGTACTTATTATACTTCTGCCCTGCCCCTATACCTATTAAAAAAAAGTCAGCATAGGCAGGTGCCTATGTTGCCCTGCATACAGGTCCGCCACTGAGCATAGCAGTACTTGTGAATAAAAATAAATAAATACAATGCTTTACACGAGGGAATTGAATATATTATTCCTTTTTCCAAAGACATTGGTTCTACTAATTCTATGTAGAAGCTCATCTAAATGTGGGAGTTGAAAGATCACCGATACTTGCTTAATGCACAAATGATTAACTAGTAGACAAGAAGACACCATATAATCTGAATATTGTGTATTCAGTTTGTTGATATGCATACAAGAACCACAAAAATAATCTACTAAACATATGCGCCTTGTACATACAAATATACGAATGCAAAAATTTGAAGGATCATTAAGATTTTTTTTAGTCTTCAAAAAGACTACAAGTACGCGAATACAAGTATAAATTTACCCCAAAAATAACAAAATATCACCATTATTCATATCATTGATTTTTAGCACTTAAGCACTAAAGGACAACTTTATTAAAATGATCTTATCTTCTTAGTTATAGATCCTTTTAGTGTAAAACCTTTTCCTTAGAAAGTAAATTTAAGTGCTTCAAATTGAGTACTAGTTTTCAATGCTTTGGCTCAAAAACAAGGGAGATATAGCTCTCCCAACACAGTGCTGCACTGCTGCCCCAATTTCTCAATTGACAATACCAAGCATTCAAATTTAATTTTTGTTTGATAAGTAAAGCTTTCAAAATAGTTAGGATCTTAAACCCTATAGATTTCCCCCAATATAGTACCCAATTCAGATTAAAGTTATACTTGTCATCCAAATCAACCAACAAGGATTTCATATCCTTTGCAATATGTTCAAACTAAGAATTCAAACAATTAAAAAAAATTATAAAAGCAATTAATCTTAAATGTTAACTGATTAAATCCCTTAAATAGTTAGGGTTTCAAAATACCCACATCAGTTTCAGAATTAATTCACTGAAATTTCTTATAAAAATAAAATAAGGGTTTAGAATATTGATTATTTTTGGACCATCTTACCTCACTTAGATTTTCCTATAAATAGCCTAGCTACTACTCCTTTCATTTTAATTCACCAATTTACTTACAAAATTCTCAATAGCTCAATTCTTTTTGTTAGTTCCCTGGGACACAATAGAGATCTAGAAGGGGATGGGGGGTTGAATAGATCCTTTAAAAAACTTTTTCCTTTTATTACGAATATATAACAGTTATGATTAATATAATCATTCATGCACAACGGAATATGCTTTAAGCATCACTTCAAAGATATAAACATAATCTCAGTTCTATAAATAAATCCACGATACGGTTGATAGCAGATATAGGAGTTATTGTGCATAAAGTAAAAGACATAAAGTAAATGGCACAAGAGGTTTTAAGTGGTTCAGAGACTGAATAACTCATACTCCACTCTTCTACTTCAACAAGTAGGAAATCCACTAAGAATTTAGTCACTAAGACAAGGACGCTCTGCCCTCCTCAAGTCCAGCATACATGAATTGTTTTTAGCCACTAAGGTAAGGATCCTCTGACCCTCCTCAAGTCTAGCAGACATGAGTTTTCTTTAGCCACTAAGGCAAGGATCCTCTGACCTTCCTCAAGTCTAGCAGACATGAGGTGTTTAGTCATAAGACAAGGACGCACCGCCCTTCCACTCTAAGCCCAACAGACTCTGAAGTTTTAGTCAATTAAGACAAGGACCCAGAAGACCCTCTTTCCAAGCCCAGCAGACTTGAAGCTTTAGTCACTTAAGACAAGGATCCTTTGACCCTCCTTGGTGTGTTGATGATTGTTGGGTTGTGTTGCTAAGATGACTTTTGATCTCCTTTATCTTCAGTTACTTAGCAGTTGTTAGTGATCAGTTTCTGGATGCCGTTGACGTTGGTCGTTGATGCTCTTTTTCTCCAGGTATTCAACAGATGCAGATGATCACCCTTTATGTATTGCTTAAGCTCTTCAAATAAGCTTGATGTATCTTTGAGCTTAGCAGTCATGAACACTTGTTGTCTTTTATATAGAACCTGTTTTGTCCTTCATCTTGTCAGTTCACAGTGTTCATGATTGATCACAGAGTTGCTCTTTTAGATTTTGCTTTCAACTCTAGTCACTCTTAATCTTGGCTTCTTGGTCATTCGACTCTTAGCTCATATGCCAGCGGTGGTGGCGGCAGCGAAAAAAGATGGTGGCGGTGGGGGAAGAAGATGGTGGTGGTGGTGGCGACGACGAAAAAAGATGGTGGTGGAGGCGGCAAGGGAAGAAGGTGGTGGTGGTGACAGTGGCGAAAAAAGATGGTGGCGGTGGGGGAAGAAGATGGCGGCGGAGGCGGCAAGGGAAGAAGATGGTGGTGGTGATGAAAGTAGATATGATGACATAAACTTTAGTTAACTTTTTTTATTTGAGTTAAGTTAAGGGTTTTAAATGAGGTGTCATGTTGTAAGCTTTGGATTCAAAAATTTTAGATCTCAACCCTTAAATGGAGACTCTTCATTTCAAAGTGAAACGGAGAGGATGTGGTTCCAACAAAAAGTAGAGTAACCTCAAAACCTGTCGCCTAATAGCTCACGGACCTGGGGGCTTATTGGGAAGAAATAGATCTTGAGAGAAGATGTTAACAGATATCTTGATAAATAGTAGTGAGATATTTATCTTACCTAAGGAGAAACCTAAGGGGGGACCCAACTTAGGAAGGGGATGGGGCCCAAGAAGGGACACGTACGTAGCCTAATAACATGTGAGGAATTAGAGAAAAATGGTTGGTTGGCTAACTAACTGGCTAAGGATGGGACAACAACAAGGAGAAGGGATAGAGAGCTTGGTGGCAGTTCATCCACCACTAACCTTGATCATTTCCTATGGAGGCTAGATGGATGGAGAGAGATATAGAGAGAGATTGAGAGGAGATTAGAAGGGGGAGAGATAAAAGAACCCTAGATAATCAACCAAGAACAATAATCATGAATCCTTCGATCCCTAGGGCTCTTCTTCCCTATGATCTGTGATACTGTTTCAGGTGTTTCCATGTTCTCCATGCTTTTGGGATGAGCCACTTTCTAATCAAGCAACTAACCAGTGGGTTCATCTGATGGCAACCATTTGTAGGCACGCAACTTTCTCATAAGTATTATTTTCATTTCCTTTCCTTTGATTATTACTATTAAATCTTGCCCTATCCCTGGATCAATCCTACGCCCTAGAGCTCTAACAGAACTTAACCACAAACCTACTCCATTATTAGCACCCAGACTCACTCTGTTGACTGATATTGAACACACACCCTAGGTGGCACCTTACGTGTACTGAAACCCTAAAAAACACTCCTAACAAACTCACAAGTATCCAGTTTTCCCTTTCTACCATTTAGATTATTTATATATACACATTTTTGTTTCTTTGTTTTTTTTTCTTTGGACCCTTATTTTATTGTTGGCTCATTTGTCACTATTTTATAATTATTTGGAATTTTGAATATCACAAAATCAAACTCTCACTTGAGTTATTTTATTGAGTTATATATATAATACCACAAAAAAAGAAAACAATTAAAAATTTTCTTAATTACCATTTGATGAATATTTGCATTTTGATTAAAAATTTGGATGGGTGAAAATTTTTATTCGTTTTTGAAGAAAGTTGGACGAAACTACCAAATTAAAGTACCCTCAATCTCCATTCTGAATTATGTACACGATCGAGAAACTTTAGCCATTAATGAAGGCTTTATAATACTAACTTACGTAATCTTGTTTAGAGTAATTTCGACCATGATAGATAATTTATTATGCAATAGTTGGGATGTATAACGTTAGTGACAAACATAAAAAATAAAAATGAGTGGGAGGCAAACATATACAATTATGACCACTCAAAACAATTTATTTATTCACATATTTAATCATGCATGCTTCTTCCATGCAGATTGCAGAATATAGTACTAGTACAACTTAGCAACATACATAGCTATATATATATATATATATATATATATAAAATCATGATTGCTTTTGTTCTTCCATGGGAAGCAGATTAAAGCAACATTTATTCACACTCATAACTAGTACGTACGTACGTAGGCACACGTTCCTATAATTAGCTAGCTATATATCTGTGGGCCCATGTGCAAATTAGGGTTCATGTGACCTAATTAAATGTACAAATTAGGGTTTACAAAAACCTAATTAAATGTGTTAGACCCGGGGAAGTCTCCACGTGTTCCAAGGCAGAAGACTCGTGGATGCGACCTATTTTGGGAATTGATTGAGGGATTGGATTGGTGGCTAGAAGAACAGGACAATTTGGACATTACTTTGATGATTAAAGGGCATTTCTGGAATTTCTCCTTTAAAATATAATTAAAGGGTATTTTGGAAATTTCCCTTAAAACATGTGCCTGGCATGTGACTACTTCCAGGAAAACTCTATAAATAGCCCCTCTATTTTAAGAAAAGGGGATCGCTTTCAACACATTACACTAAGACTCTTGGAAGCTCATCACACCTGAAACTCTCTCACAACTCGAAGACTATAGAAGGCTCTTGGAATCCCTGCTACCCTAACCCGGTTTCCGGATTCTAGGAGTTCTGCCACGTGTCATTGGAGTAATTGCCCACCTGTTCTTCTCCCCTCTTCAATCAATCAATTAATTCCGTGCTCTTCGTGGATTTCTCTCCTCTCCAGCCAATACGAAACCCTAACCCTAGCAAGGTGTAATTTTCTTACCTACATTTATTTGGCGACTCTGCTGGGGAGGTGTAGAATTCGTGAAGGGTATGCCCACAACTCGAAGTGGGAGAATTACAGGAAGAGTTTCACCGACAACAAGCATCACTTCACCGGATCCGATTTCAAGGCAAGTAAATCCAGTGCTCCAAAGCGCGAATCTGGACTTTGATCAACCTATCTTAGAAGACGTTTCGGAAGGAAGCTCAACATCACCTCAAATGGCTGATCAACAACAAACCAGCGCTAGACAGACAAACACAGGAAGGCAAGGTGAGGAAGTAACTGGAGCGCAGACGACTGCGAATGCTGTGCAGATGGAGATGCTCAAGGCATTACAGGAGGCACGAGAAGGCCAAGGGATGATGATGGCCATGATGTTGGAAATGCAGAGGAAGCAGGAAGAGATGGAGAATTTCCGCCAGCAATTGATGCAAATCCCCACTTTCAGGGCTATGTTCCCAGGAAGTTCGCAGGGGGAACGAACAGAAGTGGAGGACAACAGCAACAACAAAGAAAATCCGACTGTGCCTCCAACAACGGAGAGTCAGCCGATTCCAATCATCCACTTGGAGCCCCAAAACAGCGGTGATGTGCCACAACTCAGATTAGAAGTGAGTCAACCTCAGCCCAACATCATCCCGACCACTCTCCCAGCATTTTCACAAGTGCATATACCGACCATCCCTAGCCATATCCAACTAACAAGCCAACAAGCACCACCGATACAAATTGTGCAGGATGTAAGTGTACACCAGCCAATTTCCTTACCATACACACCACCTATGCATCAATACATCACAGCCCCTCAAAGAGTCCATACCACGAGCCAGTATGTGACGAAGGATGATATGATCGATGTGATCAATCAATTTCGCAAGCAGACATCCCGACCTTCAGAGTTGGACTTTACTCCACCCTACCCGGCACATGTACGGAGACAACCGTACCCGGCAGGGTATATTGAGCACCCCCCGCAGTTCCCAAAGTATAACGGGGAGAAAGGGAATGCTAGGGAGCATATTGCCAGGTTCGTGGAGTCGATGTCTCCATGGTTGGGTTATGATGAGGTGAATAACCATAATCTGTTGATGAGGGAATTTAACAAGACTTTGACGGATAGTGCCTTCAGTTGGTACTACAATTTGGAGAAGGGATCAGTCCTTGATTGGGATGATCTAAAATTGCAATTTTTTAAGAAATTTTTTCTATGTGCAGAAACAGGTAACTATTGTAGAACTGATGCGATTCGAGCAGAGGCCGAATGAGGAGCTGTCAGATTATGTGGACAGATTCAGGGCCCAAGCACAGAAGTGTGCCGAGCCAATTGAAGAGAAGAACATGGTTAGCATATGCAACAATGGTGCTCTAGACTCCTTCAAGCCCCATCTCATTACAAAGGCCTGTGATTCATTTGCAACCCTCTCATCCTTCGCACAAGATTTGGGAGGAATCATGACAGTGCCCATCAACTATGCGATGGTTACATGGAAGGGTAAGAGAACAACAACTGTGGCTTTGGCTGACTCTCAGTCAAACCCACAAGGGGGCAAGAGGGAGAAGAATGAGCGAAATTTTGAACAAAGTAAAGGAAAACTTGGGGGCAAGTATACCAGGATGTCAGTTCCAGAGGCTATCACATGCAGTGAGAAGGCATTCAGGGGCTTGTACGAACAATGGGTTGAGCACGGAGTGGTGAAACCCCCAACGCCTAAATTTGTGGTGACGGAAGAGATGAAAAGAAGACCAGATTTCTGTATGTACCACCAGTACGCAGGACATTCCACTATGGACTGTTATAGTATGCGGAGGATATACCATGAGAAGCTGGCAGCCGGAGAAATCGAACTGTGAAAAGAAAAGCACCGTGTATGAAAAGCCACTTCCAAACCACAAAGGAAAAGAAACATGCAACATTATTACCCAGGGTGTAGCCCAAGAGGTCTAAAAAAAAAAAAAAAAAAAAAAACCTCAAGAGTATCCCTTGCCAAGAAATTGGATGACCAAGGGAGGAGACACAAGAATTGACGAATTAAAAATCCACCCACGATGGTGGTCAAGTCCTCGTGGATTGCACTTGCCAAGAAATTGGATGACCAAGTGACGAGGCATGCAACTTAAGCCCTTATGAAACCCTATACGCCAAACAATTGGCACAACGTACCAAGGGATAAGGCACAAAGTTATACTTTCAACTTTAAAAGTAATCGATGCACCTGACTATAAGTCCTCAAAGTTATACTTTCAACCATTACTTCATTCCCTACATGTAAGATTACTTACTCTTTGTTTAGCTTTCTACTTTTGCTTAGTCTCTGTATTAGATTTCATACATGAGAACTACAGTCGGTATCCAATACTCAAGTAGAAACTTAACTTACAGAAAGATTTATTTCAATCATGAACAAACCTGTATCTGTAACCGAAGCTTCACTAAACTTCTTCTAATTAGCCTCTGCAAGATGCTCCTTACGGTTTTCTTTCCAATGTCCAGGCTTATTGCAGTGGAAGCAAACTCTTTTGCTATCTGCATTAGCTTTCTTTTTATCCTTTCCTTTCGCCTTGCCCTTAGCCTTATTCTTTTTCTTCTTTTCAGAAGATACCTTGGGCCTCTTCCTTTTCTTGGAAGAATCATCCACTAGTAAGACTTGGTTCTTGTTGGATGAGAAGTGACCTTCAACAGTTTTCAGCATGTTAAGTAACTCATGCAAGCTGACGTCCAACTTATTCATGTGAAATTTCTCAATAAATTGTGAGAAGGTGTCTCAGAGTGACTGCAAGATCAAATCTTAACTTAACTCCCCATCCATTACTAACCCTAGCTATCCAAGTTGTTCAATTAGATTGATTATCTTTAGGACATGAGTCTCAACGGTAGTGCTCTCGATCATCCGATATCGGAAGAACTCCTTAGATATATGATATCTAGCAATCCTATTTTACTCAACAATATAGTAGGAGCATCCATAGTTTTATGCTGACGCTGAAACTCGTTACTCATGGATGCGAGCATGATACATTGAGCCAAGATTGCATTATTTTGCCACTTTCTGAAAGTAGCAATCTCTTCCTTAGAGGCTGTTTCTGCAACATTTGCAGGGACGGGCGAATTTAGGACATAAGAAATCTTTTCAGCCTTGAGAACTATTCTCAGATTCCTTAACCAATCCATGTAATTCGGTATGGTTAATTAGCATCTAATATGCTTCGCAGTGATAATAAATTAGACATTATAAAATTCTGTAAATGAATTAACAATATTTTAGCATACATTCATTTTATTAATTACCAAAATAAATTAGGTCTTTATTTAAATTGGTATCTCCCACTATTTTTATCAAACTATATTATCCTTAATATATAGTTCGGCAAATCTAATTAAAGATTTGCTAGTGAGAATAAGGATCCCATTTCAAATGTATATAGCCTTGTGTGTGCACAACAAACTATATATAAATAAATAGGTAGACATTTATTGCCAATTACATCACCATGTAACTCCTTATATTTTGCCTCTTAGATTATAATAGTCATGTGTGTGTACATCAGAACTAAAATAATCTAAGTTAAGTCCAACCTAGCACTTCCATATATGTGAAGAGAAAAAGACCGCCCTTGTGTGTGCACAACAAAGCACTAATGTTCAATTCCTTAATAAGTATCAAATGTGATAAAACAACATATTAAATATTTAATACTCGCCTTGTGTGTGCACAACAAACTCATATTAAATATTTAATACTCTATCGCTTTACCATGCTAGAAGGCGACGTTCGATATTTCAAATATCTTTGAACGCTTAGGACTTAATATGATTTCTTTGAGGGGTTTGTTATTATTTATCTCATCTTGTTTAGCGCGCATGCACACACACACACACACATATATATATATATAATACGCGTCATATTATTTAACATGCGAAACATGTTGGATAATATATAATATATATAGTAAGTATGCACATATAGAATACTATATTCTACCCGGATTGATTATGGACTTTTATTCTAGTTTGGTTCACTAGAGCCAGTATGTGACGAAGGATGATATGATCGATGTGATCAATCAATTTCGCAAGCAGACATCCCGACCTTCAGAGTTGGACTTTACTCCACCCTACCCGGCACATGTACGGAGACAACCGTACCCGGCAGGGTATATTGAGCACCCCCCGCAGTTCCCAAAGTATAACGGGGAGAAAGGGAATGCTAGGGAGCATATTGCCAGGTTCGTGGAGTCGATGTCTCCATGGTTGGGTTATGATGAGGTGAATAACCATAATCTGTTGATGAGGGAATTTAACAAGACTTTGACGGATAGTGCCTTCAGTTGGTACTACAATTTGGAGAAGGGATCAGTCCTTGATTGGGATGATCTAAAATTGCAATTTTTTAAGAAATTTTTCTATGTGCAGAAACAGGTAACTATTGTAGAACTGATGCGATTCGAGCAGAGGCCGAATGAGGAGCTGTCAGATTATGTGGACAGATTCAGGGCCCAAGCACAGAAGTGTGCCGAGCCAATTGAAGAGAAGAACATGGTTAGCATATGCAACAATGGTGCTCTAGACTCCTTCAAGCCCCATCTCATTACAAAGGCCTGTGATTCATTTGCAACCCTCTCATCCTTCGCACAAGATTTGGGAGGAATCGTGACAGTGCCCATCAACTATGCGATGGTTACATGGAAGGGTAAGAGAACAACAACTGTGGCTTTGGCTGACTCTCAGTCAAACCCACAAGGGGGCAAGAGGGAGAAGAATGAGCGAAATTTTGAACAAAGTAAAGGAAAACTTGGGGGCAAGTATACCAGGATGTCAGTTCCAGAGGCTATCACATGCAGTGAGAAGGCATTCAGGGGCCTGTACGAACAATGGGTTGAGCACGGAGTGGTGAAACCCCCAACGCCTAAATTTGTGGTGACGGAAGAGATGAAAAGAAGACCAGATTTCTGTATGTACCACCAGTACGCAGGACATTCCACTATGGACTGTTATAGTATGCGGAGGATATACCATGAGAAGCTGGCAGCCGGAGAAATCGAACTGTGAAAAGAAAAGCACCGTGTATGAAAAGCCACTTCCAAACCACAAAGGAAAAGAAACATGCAACATTATTACCCAGGGTGTAGCCCAAGAGGTCGAAAAAAAAAAAAAAAAAAAAACCTCAAGAGTATCCCTTGCCAAGAAATTGGATGACCAAGGGAGGAGACACAAGAATTGACGAATTAAAAATCCACCCACGATGGTGGTCAAGTCCTCGTGGATTGCACTTGCCAAGAAATTGGATGACCAAGTGACGAGGCATGCAACTTAAGCCCTTATGAAACCCTATACGCCAAACAATTGGCACAACGTACCAAGGGATAAGGCACAAAGTTATACTTTCAACTTTAAAAGTAATCGATGCACCTGACTATAAGTCCTCAAAGTTATACTTTCAACTTTAAAAGTAATCGAGGCACCTGACTATAAGTCCTTAAAGTTATACTTTCAACTCTAAAAGTAATCGAGGCACCTGACTATAAGCCCTCAAACCCGAGAAAGTTACACTTTATCTCTAAAAGTGGCGAATGTTATGCTTTATCCGACAAAAGCAAAATCTATTATTATTATGAAATTTTTTGAAACATTGTGCTTTTCAATATGATTATTAATAAAAATGTCAAACTTTCACTTATACTTGAATATTCTTTGATTTTAAAAGTATGGATTCAAGTGTTAGTTTGCGAGAAATCGAAAAATTGCATGTTTACTCTCATTATTATGAATATTGTTGTCTTGGAGTATTAATTTGAATAACTTATGATTCAATACTAAACATTGGGTCTTAAGGAAAAAATTCAAGTTAAAGACAATCACTAATGCTAAAGAAACTCTACTATGATAAATGACATATAAATGAGTTCTTTGATACAGGAAATAACAAAAAGCTGTAAAAAGCCATACCTAGAAGTGAGGAAATCCAGCCCAGCACGAGAAAATATTCATTGGGAGAGGAGCTGCACAAATCACGGGCTTAGAGAATGCCTGTAGCTCCACGACATCTTTGTTGTTGGGTGGATAGCCGAGGTCACTAAAAGGCGAGGTGGCAGAATCAAGATGAAGAAAACGAGCTCCTCAACGGGCAAAGAAAGTAAAGCATCGATGCCCCACCCAAAGAACTCGCAACTATACCCTCCCTTTTAGGTGAAGCCTCGGGAGAATCCTTCTGGGGAGGATGGAAATCAACAATAGGTTTCGCAGGATTCCCCCTCGGGGGAGGAGGATTAACTGTCATAATAGCATCAGCATCAACATGGGTGTCACCGGTACCCTACAAGCTGTCATGAGAAGACGTTATATGTGGGCGTGACGATGGAACTGTACTAACCATAGCAGGACCTAAGCCTACATCAGACATGAAATCGTCAACATTAAGGCTGACACGATCATCATGAGGTGAGGAGGACTTGACAACAATCATGTTATGTCAGCGAGGCTCACAACTAGTGGAGGTCGCCACCTCACTTGCCGTATCCATGCAAAATCCAATGGGAATATCATCATCATCATCATCATCATCATCATCATCATCCTTGACAATTTAAAAACAAGGATCCTCGGCTTTACTCTAGAGCAAGTACATCTCATCTCCCCGACAACAGAGGATCCTGGGGGAGGAACTCGAGGAGGTACCCGAGACGAAGTCTGAAAGGATTGTGTCATCATGAAATCATGAAGTATAATGGTCAGTCCGCCTGAAAGCTTCTATCAAGCATGCAACGCACTTGGTATCTCTATGCACATGCGGGGAATGCGACCGGAATGGGGGAAGTCGTCCCAACCTTCGCAAGCCGCGACATAAAGAAACAAGCTTTTTTGCCTTTCCACAATCATTGACGAAGGGAGTTACCCTAGAAGTCTTCAAGTCTTCAGAGCATCCGGTACACGAGGCATGCAAGTAAGGAAGACTCCACATGAGGATACTAAGGATGTCAAGTAAATCATATGCGCTTGAGGAGGCTTACCATAACAAGAGGAGAATCTGAGATTTTCACTTGAAAATACCTGAAAAGAAGAAGAAATGAAGTCAGGGAAGTATCAAAATTACAATTATGAAAGAAAAATAAGATTTGAGATTTTTCCAAAAAACTTCGGACAACCAAAATGCATCCTTCGGAGCCATTTTTTGGATTATTTTGATATATATCATGGCCGTTGGCGATGACTTTTGAAGTGCTCGTCGATACGGTCGTTTTGATATATTATGGGCCCTGAGACTCCAAACGGAACAAAAGTTATGGTCAAAACAGTGATCACGCTTCCCAATGTGCAAATTTTGATACATTTTCTCCTAGGGTTCGCCCCCTAGGGTTCGGCCCCCTAGGGTTCGGCCCCTAGGGTTCGGCCCCTAGGGTTCGGCTCCCTTAGGATTCGGCCCCCCTAGGGATCGGTCTCCTGCAAAAAAAAAAAAAAAAAAAAGTTGGCTTGGTAGGGTTCGCCCCTAGGGTTCGGCCACCTAGGGTTCGGCCCCTAGGGTTCGGCCCCCCTAGGGTTCGGCCAGGCCGCAAAAAAAAAAAAAGAAAAAAAAAAAAAAGAAAAAAAAAATTGCTTTGCTCAATTTCCCCTATAGGGTTCGTTCGGCCACTTATAGGGTTCGTCCCTCTAAGGGGATTTCTGTTGTGTACCTTGGAAATTCTGACGCTCCACAAATCAATGTTTTCGGAACGAATGCTTCTTTGCCACAATAAATATTGTATTTTTCTTTATTATCCGAGGGAACCCTACCGAGATATGATCCAAGTAACGGGGCTCGGAAGACAAAAGAAAAGCTACAATGACCTGAGAAGAAACGTAGGAGAAGCAAGTCAAGATGAAGTTCGGAAGAAAGTACTCAAATAAACTAAAAACTTGAAAGAAAAAGAAGAAGGAAGAATGATCCTATATGATTCAACCCTTAGGATTTGGCCTTATAGGGTGGGATTATTTTTTTTACCTCTTTTCTAAGATGAGGAACGATTGCTTGACGACTTCTTGGTGATCTTCGGACTTGATGGAGGAGAGAAGCAACCTTTATTTTCCTCTTAAGGAAGATTTCGAAATATAAAGATAAGTTTATTTGAGCTTATTTTTTAAATAAACATATATATTTTCGAAAATTTGTTTAGATTTGGTGTTCTAATAGAATTTCAAAATATATATATATATATATTCGATATCTGATATTTTATTCCTAACAGTAGGACAATTTCGAAATTATATATATATATATATATATATATTGAATGTTTGATTTTTTTAAGGGAAAAGATCTTGCTTTATAAAATTTTAATAAAGGAAGATTTTGTTTCTAAATAATAAAATACGATTTGATTATTGGATTTTATTTAATGATATCTGATGATCTTCCTTGTTTTAATTCTCAGAAAATAAGGAAATAAATATTGAGCAAAATGAGGAAGCTTTCAGATGATCTACCAAGAGTTTCAAGGAAGAGCCCTTCTAGGTCTTGCCTCCTTAGGGTTTAACCCTAATGGTTTGGCCCCTAGGGGTTCCCTCTTCTAGAACTCTAAACTTCAAGACTTGAACAAGGGGAGTCACACAAAATTATTCGAAAGCTTGGAGTATTTTGCACGAGCGTCTCTCAGGAATCGTGACTCTCGCGCAGGGGGCAAATGTGGGCCCATGTGCAAATTAGGGTTCATGTGACCTAATTAAATGTACAAATTAGGGTTTACAAAAACCTAATTAAATGTGTTAGACCCGGGGAAGTCTCCACGTGTTCCAAGGCAGAAGACTCGTGGATGCGACCTATTTTGGGAATTGATTGAGGGATTGGATTGGTGGCTAGAAGAACAGGACAATTTGGACATTACTTTGATGATTAAAGGGCATTTCTGGAATTTCTCCTTTAAAATATAATTAAAGGGTATTTTGGAAATTTCCCTTAAAACATGTGCCTGACATGTGACTACTTCCAGGAAAACTCTATAAATAGCCCCTCTATTTTAAGAAAAGGGGATCGCTTTCAACACATTACACTAAGACTCTTGGAAGCTCATCACACCTGAAACTCTCTCACAACTCGAAGACTCTAGAAGGCTCTTGGAATCCCTGCTACCCTAACCCGGTTTCCGGATTCTAGGAGTTCTGCCACGTGTCATTGGAGTAATTGCCCACCTGTTCTTCTCCCCTCTTCAATCAATCAATTAATTCCGTGCTCTTCGTGGATTTCTCTCCTCTCCGATTTCTCTCCTCTCCAGCCAATACGAAACCCTAACCCTAGCAAGGTGTAATTTTCTTACCTACAATATCTTATTCAGAATTAATTAATGGTGATGTTGGTGCGTTTTTCATATTTGAGGGATCGACTCCACGTGACCGTCACTTGTATCTGACCGTATCGACCATATATTTTCCGCTGCAATGTACCAGAGAGTTGTGCAGGGAAGTTTGCAGTGCCTTTGGCAATCTCATCGTCCGAGGAAAAGGTATCATAGTCATACAGATCTGCATGAACTATGAGGGTGGAGTCCAATGGCACGGCTACTATGGATCTGGACAACGGAATGCTCTGCGCAGGTCTTACAGTTGCGCGATTACCCGAGTTCCTTCCGAAGAGCACACTCTGAAAATCACTTGAAAATTTGGTATTGGCAGCTGCAAGACGTCCATAAACATCAGCTGGGTTTTCTCCATCCCCGTCTATCAACGTAACCTCCACAGTGGCTTGCACCGCATTGCTGTACACCGCGTAGACCACAGTTGCCGAGCCATACTGACCATCGATTTTCCGAGATATAGGTACATCATATTTATTTGTGGTGTCTTTAACGTTCCACTCTATCTGTCCATCGCTGATATGATCGTCAGGTGAAAAGTCTGAGTCCTTGTCCATGAGAGCCAGGTCCATGGTGAAGCTATTCTCGGCCGAGATGGCTTGAGCAGCGGGGCCAGTCAGTAGAGCATCCTCACCCGGTCTAATTGATTCATAATTTGTCCTTTCGCGGTTGTAGCTGTATTGAGAAAGCAGTCCGTCTTTAACCAGGATTGTCCCATAAAGGTCGCCAGGGTTCTCGCCGTCGATGTTGTTGATTGTCACCTTGAACACCTCCGCAAGCGGCCGCCCTTTACCTTCATGGAGGGCCAAGGCCAAGGCCAAGTTGAATACCAGGATTCCAATTAATGCAGCCTGAGCCCTAATATTCATCATCCGCATATTTTAAATATATATTTTTCAGAGCTAGGGAATATGTCTAATTAGCTAGCCCTTCTTGGGTTAATATAATATAATACAATATGCACCAGCGTAGCCTCCTTTTTATAGCTCTTCTTGGGTTGATATAATACAATATAATAGCTTTTTGTGGGGTCCGGTTAGGATGAAATTGACATCATTCACCCTAGTAAGTTCTTTAAATTATTATTACACTGGATATAGAAAAATTTACATTGATAAATTCTATAATTTTTTGTTACAATGATTAATGCCAACTTCACCCTAACTTAATCTTCTTCATGGGTTTATATTTTTTAACTTTTCACACTACCTTCGACTCCTCTAAAAAAGTTACTAGGATACTCTCAAATTTAGAGTTATAGAAATCTCATCCTTATATTTAAGATCAATAGTTCTACAAAATGACACACACTAAATTAAATTATTTCATTAATTATATCAACCTCGTCCTACACATCACTTTCTCTCTAAGTGTTTCCTTGATGCTAGCTAGGACTCTCTTCTTTCTCAACCACCACCAGTACTGCTTTAAATTTTTTTAGGAATTCCAGAGGAGCCGGATCCTACTGTGATCACCATCTCCCACCATTAATTTCGTCTCCATCAATTCATTGACTTCCAAACTTCAATCCACCATTGTCACCACCCCAATTGCTATTTGTATCAAGTGAAATAATAAAGTGATAATTTCCCATTGTCACCACGCCAATTGCTATTTGAATCAAATGAATTAATAAATTGATAATGTCCCAAGATATATTTTATGTATCAACAAGGGAAAATACACTATATATTCGGATAGATTATGAGAAATCTCAAACAGTTTGGGGATTCCTAATGAATTTGTTAACTTCTTCAATCCATTTGATGAATAATTGCGGAGGAGACTCCGGAAAGTTCAATTTCCCTAACACATCTATTTTTAATTTCTTCTTCTTCTTCTTCTTGTTTTTTTTAATTTTTTTTATGATTGTTCGTATATTTAATGGTTGCATGAGAGCAAGTAAAAAATTGATCCATGCACGTTTAATTAGTTAAGGCCATCATAGTGGTTTTCATTACGAGCTTAGGAGTGTTTCCACAGTTGTGTTACTTGGTTCTCACCGCTATTGATGAAGAATTGATAGACTGGTTACATAGGTAGACTCGAAACTATAGTGAATTCTGATTTTTGAAGTGCCTATAGTCAAAATTATAGCACTCCCTCCGTTCCACATTATTTGATCGATTTTTTAAAATAAACTTCAAAAATTTAAAAATTAACATAGATTCTTTTAAATTTAATCAATACAATGATGACTACTGTAAACTATATAAAAAGTATTACTCATTGTAAGTTTTATTATTTCATAATTTTTAATGCATTATCGTAATTTTGAGTTTGAAATTATTTTTAATTAACTTTCGAAAATCAATAATAATAAAATAATTTGGAACAGAATGAGTATTAACCAAATAAATGTTAGCTATTAGATATAGTCACAAATCTTCATTTAGGGAAAAATAAATTATAATGAAGGGCCACCTGAATTCTGATTTTTGGTTGTACATAGGTTGACTACTTGACTCGAAACTATAGTGAATTAAGATGATTCAATATACTTTTTTTGACAACAAATTGGTTATTATTTTTTTTTTTTGAAAGCTCCACTTTTTGGAGAATACAATATAATTTCATAATCAAGTACATCATCACTATTACAAAAATTAATCAAATCAAACCAAACCTCACTAAAGGGAAGAAAAAATAAACTCACAAATAAGCTTCTCATAAAGAGAAAACAAGCTTTCTATAATGAAAAAAATAAACTCACCTAAGTGAAAATCAAACTTAAGACCTAAAGGTTAAAGTATCTCAATTTTAACGACTAGGCTTTAATCGGCAAATTGGTTAGTTTGATATCAATTATATTTGGAGCTATTGGTTGCAGTTTATATCAACAAATTAGTGCGCACGTTTTACTCCAATAAGCACCAAGAGATCCTACTTATACTTAATTTTAGTGCAGTAGTGCCCACGTTTTACTCCAATATACTGTCATGAAGCACCAAGAGATCCTACTTATACTTAATTTTAGTGCAAAATCTTCCTTGATAATCACCAAGAGATCCTACTTACAATTAACCTTATCCACAATCTTACTTGATTTTTTTTAAAGTCCCACTTTTTAGGGATACAATATAAAGTCTCACATAAAGAGAAAATAAACTTTCCATAATGGAAAAAATAAACACACCTAAGTGAGAATTGAACCCGAGATCTAAAGGTCACAATATTTCAATTTTAACCACTAAGTTAAAACCTCATCGACATGTAAAATTTTATTTGATAATCTAACAAATGAATCCCTCCAGTAACTAGGCTTTTCGAATCCCACTAATCACATAAAAAGTTCTTTTTTTTTTAAATTTTTTTATTAATGATATTATAAAATAATACAATATTCTTATGCTTACTATCCCAATTGCATTATCATATCATCATTGTTTTTTTTATCAGATAGTCTAATCAACTGAATTATATTGAAATTGTAAACTGTTACAAATGATGAAAAGATTACAATATAAAGAATTGAAAATGTAATCTTTTCAAACAGAATAACAAATAATTAGGAAAATGGTCAATCGTAGCAACAACTAGTGGATACCAGATATACTCCTGAAAAATAATCATATTTCAAACGTAATAACAGAAGATACAGATCTGAGTAGTTTTTCAATACGAGCTGAGGAAAAATCGACCGTCATGATAACGCTATACCCAAATTTGAATAATTTATCTTTTAACGATTCATGCACCGAAAAATTCTTATGAACAAAAAAAAAATCTCCCAACTAGAGAAAGCAAAGTCTCCCAAGAGATAATAATGAAATCCTCTCATAAACGAGAAATAAATCAGTCATATCATGGAGAAAACAAGTTCCACAAAAAGAGAAAACAAACTCCACAAAAAGAAAAAAATTATTAAAGCACAAGAAGAGATATCTAGGGGAGGTCTCTCCTAAACAAGGAGAACTCTCTCTAGATATAAGATGTAGACTATGATTTTTGTTTAGCGAGAAGAGCTCTCTCCAGATATAAGATGTAGACTATGATTTTTGTTTAGCGAGAATAGAGAGAAAAGAATAGAGAATTTAAAACTATTTGGACTTATCATGTCATCGCCGTTAAATTTATGAAATGAATACAAGCCTACCATATAAAGATATCAAACTCTAATTCAAAACCAATTGATAGTGAGAAGAATTGATTCAACTCTTATTTACCAGACATTTTCTCAAGATCTCAAGATATTCAATGTCTATATATTCAAATACTCTCATTCGCATGTAACCCAATATATTGAGAATTGCAAGTGAACCTGATGTAATACATAATTTGAGAACAAAATTATTTCTACAAATCTCCAAATTTGACGTATTACTAGATCTGGAGTTCTACAAATCTCATCCCTCTAATTAAGATCAATGACTAGGAGAATGCCACATAATATAAATAAATAAAATTTAATTAACTAATATCCAACTCACTTAACACGTCATTAGTTTATCACTAATCTCGGTGTCTCTCTACTCCCTATTTATCTTCTTAATTTTGTCTATATACATATATAATTAATAAGACAAAATTTAATTTTTTTGGTTTTTATTTTTGGTTTTTATCTTTCGACTTTGGTCTTTTGACTTTGGTATGTGACTATAATTTAACTATAATTAAAACACTTTTTGAAGTACTCTTGTGACGACCCGAGAAATTGAGTAGCCTTATAATTAAGGCTTATGAATATTATTTAACAAAATAAATTATTTTTTGAATATTATTCTGTATATGTGATTTAAGTCGATTAATGACCTAGCTGACATGTTACGTGATTATGTATGAGTTTTAGAATTTTGGGGAGAAAATAATTTTTTTCTGAGAAAAAGACGAAATAGCACTATTTACTCGAAAAACGTCTTTTGCGTTTTTTTAATTTTTCGAAAAATGTGATAGCGTTTATATGATGCCACGTGACGTAATCTCTAATAAAATTCAAAAACGAATTTCGCGATTTTTCGGATGTGGATTGAAATACGAAAGGCAACCGAGAATAATACTAGTATAATGTAAATTATTATACGAGTAGAATACGAAAATGATACGAGTATAATACGAAATATTATACGGTAGAAATATGAAAGTTAACCGAAAAATAGTGGCCAACGATTACGGCTAATTATGTAGTCGGAGTAACCGAAAAAGTTAAGAAAGCTCACTAGAAAGAAACTAGAAAATAAAATCACTAATTAAATTTAGTTGGACTAATTAAGCCTAGAATTTTTAAAATGGCTTGGCTAGGGTTGAGCCAAGGGTTGGAGCTTAGGATATGGAGTGGCTTGGCTAGGGTTTAGCCAATGCTTGAGCTCTAGGGTTAAACCCTAGATTCTTGGAGCCAAAGGAAGAAAGGGACACGTGCCACTTGTGGGTAATTCTAGCATGTGGGATAAATAAAAGCTTTAGTGTTGGATGATTAGAGTGGTGACTCACTATAAATGGTAAGTTTTATCTTTTGCAAGTAAACTTAAGCACTAAGTCTTAGAAATCCATGTGTCACTTGTTGAGCAACTTGATGGCCAAATGTCACTTGCTAGCTAATTAGCATGTGGGTTAAATGAATGTGAAAAAGGAGAAGAAGATCAAGTGGGCGGATGGATGAGGGAGGGGACTAAGTGGGTGACTCACTTACTATTTTTAGTAAGTTTTTATCCAAATGGAGCAAGCATTTAATGTTTTGTTCCCTCCAACCAATTAATTTAACCAAACAAGCCCTTAAGCAATTATTTGGTTCCCTAGCTCCTAACCTTGGTCAATCTAAGGTGTTGGTGTGGTTGGATGAGAAGGGATTGGTGAGAGTTAACTAGAGTATGGTTAATTCTCTTAAATAAACCATTGCAAGTATACTTGCATTTATCATTTCATTTCATTTAAATCAACTAAGTCATTTGAGAGTAAAAGAAAGCAAGAGAGAGAATAAAGAGAAAGAGAGAGAGAGAAGACACGGATTGGAGAAGGAAAAGGAGAGCAAGATCAAGGTTGATCAAGTTAAGAAGAAGAAGAAGAGCAAGAACACAAGAGGTAAGAACATTAAAAACCCTAACTTTTCATCTTTTTATATTTTTTTAAAAAGCTTCTTAGTTTGTTAAAGAAGTGCTTATTGGTGGTTGTTGATATTTGATGAGGTCAAAGAAGGATCTTGGAGTGATAAGGCTATATGGTTGAATATTGTTTAAATCTACCGGTAAATGTTATGCGAGTAAACGAATAACTAAAACTTGTAAGCCAAAGCGAAAAAGATGGAATTTAATTGCTAGAGGACTATATAAAGGACTTTGTGAATGTTTTCCATGGTTTGTTTTGTTAGGTTTGTATATAACGTGAACATGCAATCAAATTACATAAATAAAGCAGAAACGCGCTAAAATTAGGTTTTAAAATTTTATACAAACCATCACCATGATCTTTCTTTATGCATAATTATTAATTAAACGAAAGAGATGGAGAATAAGAATTATACTCTTGTAGAATTCTAGCTTCCTTAAGTACAAGTTCAACTCCAATTCCTTCGCATTCTCCTTGAATTCCACCGATTAAATTCCTTCCTTTGATCAACGTTAGCCACTCAAGTGTTTGGCCTCTAGAGGTGATCCACCAAGGAATAATATTTGCTTAAGAAGATGGGTGTTGGCAAAACCCTAGTTTCTATCTCTATAAAAATTGTAAGTACTCTCCACAATTCTAATGCAAGAGTGTGTAACCCTAATCTATGATAAGACTTCTCTTATTTATAGATGTAGGAAAACCCTCCCCTAAACTATTTAGGATTAGGGTTTCTATTAAATTAAACTCCTAATCTAATTAAGAATTCATGAGAGAGTACTTCTATTAATTAATTCTCAATCCCTATTAGGAATTAAATAATAGTAATAGTAATAATAATAAGACTCCTCTTATTAATTTATATTTAATATTTCTAAAATATTAAATATTAAATATTAATCTATTTAATTTATTCTATCTCTATAGATTAAATTAAATACACATAACTTATTATTACAATTATGCCATTTACTTTTTAAACAAATATTTTTCTTTTACGGTATAACCCTTTAGGTTCTCCATATTAAACCGGTTGTGAATAAATCAATTAGAAAAATTCTAATCTTATTTAAATAAATAAATTAAACTATTTAATTCATTTAAATAAATAACATTTATTCTACAATAAGGGTAAGCCCCCTTAGCGATTAACGACTTTTCAGATAATATTGATTTCAACATTGATCACAAAAAAATATTTCAGTGAATAGTCACTGTACAATTCAATCCTTCTACCATACAATGTCCCAATTAAATATAAGACATGAAATTACTGTCAAGTCTTATTTTATTTAATTATATTTATTTTAATTCCCAAATACACAACTCTAAATAATGCAAATTAGAAACTCCTTTCTAATTTTATTCTGCCTTGGTCAAGGACTACTGAGTTGTCATTTATCGAATCACATAGGACATTCACATCTTTTACTAGATGTGGTAGGTTCTTTGTTGATCATTCACCTATTTCTATGTACAACTTATTATACCCAAGCATACCCTTTGATATACCCAAAAGGTTTTAAGGGACATGTCAAAGTATAACTTATCATACACAAGATACTATGATGATCTCAAGTCCAAGGATCACTTGTACTACTATCACTAGAGGAATTCATATTGATAGGCGAGTAAAACTCCATTAGGTATTCCTTAACGAGCCACGTTTAGTGAACTTATTCTCTAATAAGCATCTACATACTTGCTTTAGTGTCTCCACACAAATGATTATGAGATCAATCATCCTCTTCCTAAGAGCAAGCAACATATGTACTAATCTATCCAGATTCACTAATCCCCTTTTTAGTAATCCAACGATTAGGAACGATTTTAGTTTTAAGCTATCTAGAATTTAGATCTCATTAGCATGATCATCATCATGATTCTGAAAGCATTGCTTAAAACTATGGGTTTATCACAAATTAAATAACAACACCATGTAGATAAACTAAAATGCCTTTAATACTTTTATTAATAAATGAATAAGATTACAAAGTATATGCTACATCATATCAAATATGATTGGCTTGTGTACATGTATACTACTTTCAATCTCCCAGTTGCACTAAAGTCAATCGCCATGGTATCTAATACCCTTCTTCTCTAAGTGACGATCATCCTGCTGTTGGATAAAGCGTCAGTAAATGGATATGCAATGTTGTTCTTAAGAGTCCACTATCTCTATAGTGACTTCTTCTCTTTTAATGATTCCTCTAATCAAATTAAAGTGTCGCAACACATGTTTGAATTCAAGATGAGACTTAGGAACTATTCCTAGTTTTGTAATGAACTTTTCATCCAAACAATCAACTCGCAGCATTATTTACAGCTATATACTTTCTCTTTGTTACTAAACCATCAACTCTTTGCTATTTGAAACTTTTCCAATTCACTGCACCACCATTCAAGGTAACAAATTACCTTAAAGTGGATTTGTTACCGTCTTGGTCAGTCTGAAAAAACCTGAGTCTGTTTAAACCTCTAGTTTTAATTCAGATCCACCATGAATCATGATCACATCCTCAATACCGGTTAGGTACTTAAAGATGTTATTCACTATCTTACAGTGGTCTTCTCTAGAATACGACTGATCAACATCAGGCCTTGTATATTCATTGCATACATGATAATAACTCATGTGATCTTTCGTTTAATTGGGGATAATTTTAGAGAGATACACTCCTTGGCTCATCATCATGAGACATCTCTTGGAGTTTTCCATGCTAAACGCCTTTAACATCGAATGAATATACATTTCTTGGGTTAAGCCGAACATCCTTTTAAGTCTATATATATAGATTTATATCCCTAATTTATAGGACGCTTCTCCCAAGTCATTCATGGAGGAATGTTTAGACAATTTTATCTTTACTGATTGTAGCACTGGTATGTCATTCCTTATCAGTAGTATATCAACATATAATACTAGGAATATCACAACGCTCCCACTGACCCTTTTGTACACACCAGGTTCATTCTCGTTTTTGATAAAATTAAACTCATTTGATTGTCTCATCAAAACAAATGTTTCATCTTTGAGAAGCTTGCTTCAATCCATAAATAGATCGTTGTAGCTTACATACAAGATTTGCTTCGACCTTTGAAGCAAATTCCTCTAGTTGTATCATACATACATTCTCCTCAAGTCTTCATTGAGGAAGGACGTCTCCACATCCATTTGTCAGATTTCGTAATAAGCTGCAATCATAAGCAAAATCCAAATGGACTTGAGCATTACCCGGTAATAAGGTTTTATCACAGTCAACTCCTTGACTTTATTTGAAACTTTTTAAATAGGTCTGGTCTTATAGGTCTTCACCTTGTCATTTGCCCCAGTCTTTCTCTTAAAGACCCAATTTCACTCTATAGGCACTATACCTTTCAGTGGAGTAACCAGAGTTCATACTTAGTTCTCATACATGGAGTCCATTTTGGATTTCATGGCTTCTAGCAATTTCTCTGAGTCTTTACTACTCATAGCCTTTTCGTAAGTCAATGGATCGCGTACCTCATCATCATCCTCTATGATGAATCCATACCTATCAGGTATCTCCGTGACTCTTCTAAATTTATGATTCGGTTGTGGTATAATAGGTCTATCTACATGTTCCTCGGTTTGACTTAAAGTGCTTTGTGGTTCTTGAACTCCTTCAAGATCTATTACCCTCCCACTAGCTCCTTCAATGATAAACATCTTTATCCAAGAAGGCAGTGTGTAGGATTATAGTAATAATACTCTAAACTTTCTTTAGGATATCCCACAAATCTGCACTTGTCAGATTTTGTCATAAGCTTATCCTTTTGAAACCTTTTCACATAAGTTGGACAACCCTTATCTTAACATACTTAAGACTAGGAATCCTCCCTATCCATAACTCTTATAGAGTCTTGGGACAGGATTTTGAGGTTACCTTATTTTGTAGATATACAGCCGTTTCTAGGGCATAACCACAGATGGATACTAGAATATCGGTAAAAATTATCATGGACTGTACCATGTCCAACAAAGTACGATTTCTCCTTTTTAAGATATACTAATCAATTATTGCGTATCAGGAGGTGTCCATTATGAGAAAATACTATTTTGAGATGATCTAGAAACTTATTGCACAAGTATTCCTTCCTCGATCTGATCAAAGAATCTTAATACTTTGTCAATTTGTTTCACTTCTGAATTCTTTGAACCTTTCAAATGATTCAGACTTGTATTTCATCAAATATACACGTTCAACTCTTTGAATGATCATCTCCTTTTCTTTTTACTAGTTTGTTCAATTTGCAAAATTATTTTCATATAAGTCAAGTTTACGAAGTCCATCAAGTAATTTTCTAGTTCTATACAAAACATTATTATTATAAATGGAAAAACCATTGTTCTTAAATATATTACCAGAACTTTCCTTGTCCAACAACAAAAGTAATAATGTTTCTAAAGAGAACTGGAACATAATAACAACTTATTAACTTAATAGACTTGCCCGCAGGCAACGCTTAACTATAAGTTCCTACGACTAATGTAGCAACCATTACTTCATTCCCTACATGTAAGATTACTTACTCTTTGTTTAGCTTTCTACTTTTGCTTAGTCTCTGTATTAGATTTCATACATGAGAACTACAGTCGGTATCCAATACTCAAGTAGAAACTTAACTTACAGAAAGATTTATTTCAATCATGAACAAACCTGTATCTGTAACCGAAGCTTCACTAAACTTCTTCTAATTAGCCTCTGCAAGATGCTCCTTACGGTTTTCTTTCCAATGTCCAGGCTTATTGCAGTGGAAGCAAACTCTTTTGCTATCTGCATTAGCTTTCTTTTTATCCTTTCCTTTCGCCTTGCCCTTAGCCTTCTTCTTTTTCTTCTTTTCAGAAGATACCTTGGGCCTCTTCCTTTTCTTGGAAGAATCATCCACTAGTAAGACTTGGTTCTTGTTGGATGAGAAGTGACCTTCAACAGTTTTCAGCATGTTAAGTAACTCATGCAAGCTGACGTCCAACTTATTCATGTGAAATTTCTCAATAAATTGTGAGAAGGTGTCTCAGAGTGACTGCAAGATCAAATCTTAACTTAACTCCCCATCCATTACTAACCCTAGCTATCCAAGTTGTTCAATTAGATTGATTATCTTTAGGACATGAGTCTCAACGGTAGTGCTCTCGATCATCCGATATCGGAAGAACTCCTTAGATATATGATATCTAGCAATCCTATTTTACTCAACAATATAGTAGGAGCATCCATAGTTTTATGCTGACGCTGAAACTCGTTACTCATGGATGCGAGCATGATACATTGAGCCAAGATTGCATTATTTTGCCACTTTCTGAAAGTAGCAATCTCTTCCTTAGAGGCTGTTTCTGCAACATTTGCATAGGGACGGGCGCGAATTTAGGACATAAGAAATCTTTTTCAGCCTTGAGAACTATTCTCAGATTCCTTAACCAATCCATGTAATTTCGGTATGGTTAATTAGCATCTAATATGCTTCGCAGTGATAATAAATTAGACATTATAAAATTCTGTAAATGAATTAACAATATTTTAGCATACATTCATTTTATTAATTACCAAAATAAATTAGGTCTTTATTTAAATTGGTATCTCCCACTATTTTTATCAAACTATATTATCCTTAATATATAGTTCGGCAAATCTAATTAAAGATTTGCTAGTGAGAATAAGGATCCCATTTCAAATGTATATAGCCTTGTGTGTGCACAACAAACTATATATAAATAAATAGGTAGACATTTATTGCCAATTACATCACCATGTAACTCCTTATATTTTGCCTCTTAGATTATAATAGTCATGTGTGTGTACATCAGAACTAAAATAATCTAAGTTAAGTCCAACCTAGCACTTCCATATATGTGAAGAGAAAAAAGACCGCCCTTGTGTGTGCACAACAAAGCACTAATGTTCAATTCCTTAATAAGTATCAAATGTGATAAAACAACATATTAAATATTTAATACTCGCCTTGTGTGTGCACAACAAACTCATATTAAATATTTAATACTCTATCGCTTTACCATGCTAGAAGGCGACGTTCGATATTTCAAATATCTTTGAACGCTTAGGACTTAATATGATTTCTTTGAGGGGTTTGTTATTATTTATCTCATCTTGTTTAGCGCGCATGCACACACACACACACACACACACACACATATATATATATATATAATACGCGTCATATTATTTAACATGCGAAACATGTTGGATAATATATAATATATATAGTAAGTATGCACATATAGAATACTATATTCTACCCGGATTGATTATGGACTTTTATTCTAGTTTGGTTCACTAGAGCCACCAAGTGAACCAAAAGGTCAAACCTAGGGTGCAAGAACTGAATGTAAATATAACTATTACATTTAAACCCGGGCTCCATTACAAACGGGTCTTCAAGCACTCATTGCTCCTTTGTCTCCAATTCTTCAAAATAATTCTAACTAATCCTATTACATAAACTATTTACAATGAATAGAAACCTTGATCAATAGTCAAGAGAAAGTACATAGGAGGAAGATAGAATTTACATCAAGAAAAACTAGAGAAGACGAGGTACGCAGACCCCATTTATAAAAACTCATTCATTCAAGCATCATCTAAAATAAATCCAATCACATATTGGTCAATAGTCCATAATCAATCCTAGTTATTATCATACATATCTCCATATGCATCAATAAATAATATTCATCTCATGAATAATAAAATCATTCCATATATGCATTAATATCATTTAATGGGCAATTTAAAGTTGCATGAAATCTAATTTCATGTATAAAATAACTCTTTATTTTAATTATAAAACCATGTAAAATAACTCTTTTTTTTAATTCTTGAAAAATTGCAAAAATAATCAAAATCGGACAATCTGTCAGACCGATGCAGCTGCACCAGCATTGTGAAGAAAAGCTGCGCCAGATTTATGAAGAAAAGTGGAGCTGCTGCGCCGAGTCGTGTCCAGACAGGGATACGACATTGCTACACCACGTCCAACAAAGGGACACGACGCAGCTGCGCCAGGTCGTCAGAACTGTTTTCTGAATTTTCTTATGGTCTCGAATTTGATCAGTTTTTCATCCAAAACTCGATTTTCTGCAATTGTTTTCAAAACACATGATTTTATACAACATATTATGCCCAATAAATTATTCCAAACACATACCCATACATATACGGAATCAAAACAATTAATAATTTGCATAAAGTTTGGCTCTTAATACCATTGTTAGGTTTGAATATAACGCGAACATGCAATCAAATTACATAAATAAAGCGAAAATGCGATAAAATCAGATTTTAAAATTTTATACAAACCATCACCTTTGTAAAACCTTGAAGTTTTTAAAGGCACAAGTATAATTATTCTAGTCAGATTTCATATATGAATTTTAGGTATAATTTTTTTTTATTTAGTTTCATTGGCTATTGTGACATATGTATTTTTTTTATATATATGGTTGCAAGTTAAGATTTTGTGGGATGGAATCCTAGAATAATTGGGATGATATTATTAATTAGCTTACAGGTTATTAACATAATTTAAAGGGGTTAAAATTGTTTTAATTCTAAAACCT
The DNA here is from genome assembly GCA_034770075.1 of Aralia elata. Lineage (NCBI taxonomy): Eukaryota > Viridiplantae > Streptophyta > Magnoliopsida > Apiales > Araliaceae > Aralia > Aralia elata. The sequence continues at coordinate 2,250,824 of CM068383.1, forward strand.
TAAGTTAATTATAATATTGCCTATATTATTTAATGGGGTTATCTGTATTTATTTTTAGGGAATTATTTATTATTTTATGGGTTATTAAAATAATTTAAGGGATTAAATTATTCTAATATTTAAACCCTAGATTAATTATGTTATTCCCTCTGCTTGATTAATGAGTGGTTTATATAAATTGAAACTCTTTTAATTAAGGAGTAGAATATTATATTTTATCTTATAGGTTATTAAAATAATTTAGTAATATAAATTATTTTAATAGTGTACCTTAGAGATAAATAATACAATCCCTTAATTAGTGTTTGGTATATTGGATTGTGAAAAAGGGGGTTTTAACTTCTCACTTAATGGGTAATTATATTTAATAATACTCATGAGTGATTGAAATTAAAACAAAAGAGCACCACTGTCCTGCCAAACACAACCTTAGGCTTAAGTTTGTTTTTTTTCTCTCTTCCTCATACCCGATTGCAACAAGAGTCGGACAAGGCTGGGTTGGGGTTGGAGATTCATGGGTTAAGCAGGAGCTGGCCGAAAATTGGAAGGTTTAGGCCATGACTCAGCAGATTTAGATTAAGTCTAGAAACAATGAGTAGGTTCCATGCTTCTACTGATTTGGAGAGGGTTCATACGATACAAAGGGGGAAAGAGGAGGGAGTCTCGGTGAGAACCTCTAGTTTTGGGTTCGAGGATTCCGTGTGAAAGGAAGAGGAAGAGCTGCAATTGCTGAAGCATTAGAAACGAAAATTGCTTCAGGTATGTTTGATTCATTAGTTGAGATTTAAATTTGGTAATTCCTGATTTAGGGCTTGAGTTTGTAATGGTTATTAAAGTTTCCATTCGGTAATTGAGGAACCTATTTTGCTATGTGATTTGATTAAGAAATTGTAGCTTGTGTTTAGAACTTTAGCCTCAAATGAGTTTCACAATTTAGGGATTTATGGTTAAGGCTTTAATTGATTTTATTTTCCTTCTTTCGGTATGAAGGGGCTTATTCTGCTATGTGTTAAATTTGGATAATTTGCTGAATTTGGTGTGATAATAATATATCAAGTGTAATTTAGTTCTTGATAGTGTGGGTTAATAAATGGTATAACTGGAATTTCTATCAAGGTGGAACTATTATTTGCTTAACGGGTTAACAATTGATAGAATATATGTTATTATAATAGAATTTCTTATGTGATAAACAAATAACAAATTGTAAATAAAATACAAAGCTTTGTTTTAAGAGTTATGGTAAAAAGTTCATCAACTGGAGGTAAATGGATTTCTTTTATACCTCTATGTGGACTGAAATTGGGTGGAGGGAGTTAGTATTGAAATAGAAATCTAATTCCTTATGTTTTATATTTGATGGAAGTTTTAAATGAACTGTTGAAAGTTTATTACATGATGGGCTGTTTTGATTAAAGTGTAAAATTTGGCATTTTTATGTTCTAAGCCAGGAATATAATCTATATATATCATCAATTACATAAGTAATCATGCATGTCCTTGAAGGTATAGGGATGTGATATGTTAATAATGTGAGTACATGTTTAAAAATGCTTAATATGTAATAACATGTATTGGGAATTTAGAAATAAAAGAAATTTCTATGTTTTGTAATGTGAATTGATTGTTATGGACTGAGGAAGAACCATGGAGACTAGTTGTTGTTGTGCGGAGCAATAAGGGTGGCGGAGATGGAATTAAAGCATAAACCAAACCCTTAAAAATCAGTCCATAACAATAACGCGCGCAATATATTCGTATAATGGCCTAAAAGAACCATTCTGGCTTAAAACCCAAAATGTGGCAAAGCCAAAACCCAAGTTGAGTTCGTATATTCGAAATAATACTAACTTAATAGCCTCATGAAGTTGAACCGTAACGAAACGTGTTTTAACCGGAAAATAAAAATTTAAAACTTAGTGCACGCGCCTATTTTGACACGCAAGTTGAACCAATTTCGGACCCGAAATTGATGATTAATAATTGTTTTAAATTAGTCTATTAAAGTGTCTATAATATACTCGAACGTAATTTTTATCAGACATACGTATTAGAAGTTATAGTTTACAAATTAGTTACGCGGCAAAGGAAGGGAGGGCTGCTGTGTGTGCAGCAGCTGCATGCACAGTAATGTGCAGCAGCGTGCGACACAACAGCAGCAGGTAGAAGCTAGCAACTGCCCATCACCATAACAAGCCACAACGGGCACCTTCCTAGCAGCAATGTAGCAACACTGTACAATCTCATGCGTGCCAGCAGCCCGTCGCGCACAGCGTGCAGTAAACCAACTGCAACATCCGCTGCAGGGCCAGCAGGATGATTTTAGTAATCAAGTTAGCTTGTGTAGTTCGTTTAATTGTTACAGCTGTGGTAACATTTTAATACATGGTTGCATCACCTATAACATACCTAAGGTTCATAATGATTGAACTAGAAAACTAGGAAATGATATTATACAAAAGAAGGAGCAGGGATAAGGACTGCTGCCTAATGGCAGCAGTCGGCGACAACAAATAGCTGCCATAACAGTCTTGAGTGGTCTATTTTAGCCTCATGATGTAAATTGAGAATTTAACCATAATGATTGGTTTAAATTTTCTAAATAATCAAGTATCTATAAAATCTATAATAAAATTACAATTACATATAATTGTATTAAGAGCATGGGGGTAGTGTGTCTAGAGGACTGTTTTGACAATATATTAAAGTGTGTTAGTTTTTAACACATTAACCTATAAGAATGAATCTCTAAACGATTTAGTAACTATAGTTTCCCTATTTAATCTATAACTACGCTCAATACACAAAATGAGCTACGAATTCGTCTAGAATAGCTAGATTAGATATAAAAGGATGTAATACCCATATATATTTATAATACAAATGGATTATATTTAATATTGTGGAACATTCATGAACTAAAATAGTGTCAAAGTTATTAAGCGATAAATAACTATCGTGATTATTAGAATAAGTGTTTTTGAAGAGGTTGTAAGAATTTTCAAAAAAAAAAAAACAACACGAATAAACTAATCAATTAGTTTTCAAGCGTTAGACTTATAAACCTCAAAAGTTCTAATATTTAGAATTTCTAAATAGACAACCTACTTTCCTTAAAATGTTCTAGAGAAATAAGGTACTCTTATCCTAATCGAACCCAAAATTAGTCAATAAAGGGTTGAGCCATAATATGGATGAGGTATTTGAAAAATGTGTTAATATATATCTGAGATATAATTATATGATATTAACTCTTATATTTTGATCGCTAGAACATATAGTTGACCTTCTTCATATATCAAAATATATGTGTAGGATCTACAGGGTCAAAATAGCAGAGTTTTGTCAGTACTTGAACAACAGACAAGTATCTAAACACCAATTCTCTCTAAGTCAATCAAGTAAGTTGACTTGATCATATTAAGGTAAGTTTATATTTTTATACATAAAGCGATAAAAAGGAATTAAATCCTTTTTATTCCAATCAACTTCACAAGATTGGTGAGATTTTTATTTTGCATATTATAATGATATCTGATATGCATGAACAGTTTACAGAGGGTCCAAACCAATTGTTTGGGCTGGACTAAACCTATAACATTTCTATTCTTTTATCGAAATGTTATTGTTGTTCAACTATATTAATTATGGTTTGAATTCTAAGCTGAGTATGAACAATTTCCGATATAGGAATATATTTTTGAAATTCGCTTCAAGGGCGGTACAGACTTGTAGCACTCTATGAGTGTGAGAAGTGAACCTAATGGTGGTTCACAAATAGCAGTGTTGATCAACGCAGGGCATATCGGGCTGATCACCCACCATGCCCGTAAGTTCAGACGGTTCGCAAAAGAAACTTTGCCTGGAACCTTTTTAATAAAATTGAAACTATTGTTCATGGTTTATATAACCACTTAACATATTCTTTAATGATAATGATTATCATGAGTTGGTTTCAGATCATGTTTCTTAACAGCTCATTCTGCTTTTAAAGTACACTCCATAGAAAACATTTATTCTTTCATACGTTATGATCGTATATTACTTGCTGAGCGCTTTTATGCTCATTCTTGCTTTGTTTATAAATGTTTTCAGTGTACCCGGAATATACTACAGGGTCAGTAGGAAACCAAGGCAAAGGGAAGGTCGCAGACTAAATTTTGTTGCTCCCTATAATCGATAGTTAAATGTTTGTATATATTTAATTATCATGTTAAGTAGTTAAGGTTATGTATCTTGGGGTTTGCAACTCTGATGTAATACTTTTGTATAAGTTTAGTATTTACTTTTAGTTATGCTTTGGATATCGTGAGCACTAAATAAGGGTTGCAAGTAGCTGAATTTGGGGGCGTCACAGGTTGGTATCAGAGCTTTAAGTTAGAAACCTTAGGGGGGAACCTTGGGTTATAACTTTAGGCTAGTAAGACTGCTGTTAAGCTTAGACTCATGAAGAGTCGACTCAGTGATGAAATATGGAGGTTCATCATAGGTTTTAATGAAAGATAATTAATACCTGTCTGTTAATTGTATTAGTTAACTGTCTTATATTATGACCAGGTTATCTACTAGGTATTAATTGAGTTTTGTTGGTTGTGTGTAGATGGTAGGAGTCCTAGGACAGCCAGTGGAGGTGGAGGAGCATAATGCTCCTATACCGATTAATGCGGAGATCCTGATTATTGACTCCGATACTGATGAGGAGGAGGATCCTATTGAAATAATAAATCCAGAGATCAATGTTCAGGAGGATGCTACTCAGCAGCAGCATGGGTTGCAGGATACATTAGCCCAGATGGATCATGTAATTCAGTACCTAACTGACCAAAATACTCAGCTGACTACTAGTCTGCAAACAGCAGAGGCTAGGATTCATAATTTGGAGGGGCAGCTGGAGGAGCTTCAGGTTGATTATCACGGACTTAATAACATTAGAACTGCGGGGATTCAGCGTCAGGAAGCCTCCGACTTGTATATGCAGTTTTTGGAAGCTAAGCTGAGAGAGTATAATAGAAGGATGGAATTGATGTCGAGGGCATACTCTACCTCCATTCAGCGTGTCCAGACGACAGTCTGGAATTATCCGCAGGAGACATGACAGCTTCCCTATTCCATCTCTCGAGCCAGAGTTATTGCCATCTCTGAGATAGAGAGGATTGATTCCCTGTCTGTGGGTCAGGCCTGAGAGTATGTTGTATATAGTTTCCAGGTTTGAGATGATTGTATATAGGTTGTGTTAGTACTGGTCTGATGTTATCCACTTTTGGGAGCGGTAAGGAGTTAGATTCCTATTGCAGAGTACAGTTTTTGTGTATAACACTCTTTTTGTAAGAGTTAGGTAGCATCATATATATGCTGGTGTCAGCCAAGTTATAGCAGATATAGCTATAAGATATGTAAGTTACAGGTTGTATATAAACATGTTTAATATATATAAATGGTATTAACTATGTTGGTGGTGTATGTTTGTAGTTGTTTAGTTATTTATTTTACTGTTTTAAAACCATAAGAATAAAGAAATAACTAAATTGTTATTAAACAGAAAATGCTGCCTCGAGGTAGAGGTAGAGGTCGTGGTAGACCGCCTCATAATAGACATCGGGACGAGGAGTCCAGTAATGATATAAATGATGATAGAAATGAAAGTCAAGAGAATCCTATGCACCATTTCATGGAATATATGATGGGAGCTTTTCAAAATAGAAATCAACCACCCCAGGCTAATGTACCACCACCAGTGGCACATATGGCTAGTTTTAAAGATTTTAAAAGTACGGGACCTCCAGTGTTCAGAGGGGCTAAAGAACCAATTGAAGCTCAGTCCTGGATTCAGGAGATAGAAAAAGCTTTTGAGGTAGCAAGGGTAAGTGAAGAACAGAAAACTGCGTTTGCGACATATATGCTAAAAGGAGAAGCTAACTTTTGGTGGGAAGCAAACAAAGCCCGAGCAGGCGCTGGGGTAATACCATGGGAAAAATTTAAAGAAATTTTCCTTGAAAATTACTTTCCTCCAGGAATGCAAAGTTTAATGGAAGTTCGTTTCCTAGAACTGAAACAAGATGATATGTCGGTGTCAGAATATGCGACAAAGTTTAATGAGTTAGCTCGATTTGCTCCACATCAGGTGGACACCGAAGCAAGAAAGGCTAGACGCTTTGAGTTGGGTTTAAGGCCCTGGATCTATAATAAACTGTCAGTACTACAGATTGGGTCATTCAGTGCCATCCTTAAAAAAACGATCATAGCTGAAGGTGGAAACGAAGTCATGGGTTACAACAAGAATAAGAAGAACAAGGGAACGATTGATGGTTCGGTTAAAACCGAAGGAACAAGCGGGGGATCAAAGAAGAGAAAATGGAATGACTTTGGAAACGCGGGTAAGTTTCAGAAAAATCATATGAAATCAAAAACAGAAGCCTGCAAGACTTGTGGTAAACATCATTCTGGCAAATGTATGAAAGGAAAAACAGTTTGCTATAAATGTGGACAGGAGGGCCACATCTCTCCAAATTGTACAAGTACAAAGAAAAATTCAGGATGTTTTATCTGTGGATCAGAAAACCATTTTGCCAGGAATTGTCCCAAGAAAAGATCAGAGGGAGGAAGTAACATTAAGAGTAATAACAACAACAAGGCACCTGCAACAGGTACAACCACTCCGGTTAAGCCAACTGCTAGAACTTTCAACATGACGGCTAAAGATGCGATGACATCAAAGGAGGTGGTTTCAGGTATTGTTCCAATCAACGATATAAATGCTTATGCGTTGTTTGATTCTGGAGCATCCTGTTTTTTTGCATCTTCTGATTTTGCTAAGTGTTTAGATGTGCCTTTATCAAATTTAGATATGCCTCTAAACATTGAAATAGCAAATAAAGAAATTGTTCCTGTAGAGCATGTCTACAAGAATTGTTGTGTTAAGATAGGAGGATGTGAGTTAATGGTAGACTTAATTCCAATTCAGCTGGGAGAGTTTGATATTATCCTGGGAATGGACTGGTTGTATAAACATGGGGCGTTGATTGATTGTCAAAAGAAATTGGTGAGTATTAAACCGATAAAGCAACCTAAGGTGGTGTTTTATGGTAATAAATCACCAAGACAATCCCGTTGTTTAACAACTGTGCAAGCGAGGAAGTCTTTGAAAAAGGGATGTTTGGGATATCTAGCATACGTGATAGATACTCAGCAGAAAAAGACACAAAAGGAACAGATTGCAGTAGTAAACGAATTTACTGATGTTTTTCCAGAGGAACTACCAGGTCTGCCCCCAGATCGGGAAATGGAGTTTGTGATTGAGTTGGTACCTGGCACAGCACCAATCTCAAAGGCACCGTATAGAATGGCTCCAATGGAAATGAAAGAGTTGATGATTCAACTACAGGAACTTCTGGATAAGAAGTATATTAGACCAAGTACATCTCCATGGGGTGCTCCCGTACTATTTGTCAAAAAGAAGGATGGTTCATTAAGACTCTGTATTGACTACCGAGAATTGAATAAAGTAACCATAAAGAATAAATATCCTCTGCCCAGAATTGATGATCTTTTTGATCAATTGAAGGGAGCAAGATATTTCTCCAAGATAGGTTTGAGGACAGGATATCATCAACTGAAAGTGAGGGATGAGGATGTTCCCAAGACAGCATTCTGAACCCGATATGGTCACTATGAATTCCGGGTAATGTCATTTGGCTTGATAAATGCGCCAGCAGCATTTATGGATATGATGAACCGGGTATTCAAACCATATCTAGATAAGTTTGTGGTAGTATTTATTGATGATATTCTTATTTATTCCAAAACTCAAGAGGACCATGCGGATCATTTAAGAATAGTGTTAGAAACACTACGAAAAGCACAACTGTATGCAAAGTTTAGTAAATGTGAATTTTGGTTAGAAAGAGTTCAATTTTTGGGTCATGTGATTGATAAGGAAGGAATATCAGTAGACCCAACCAAAGTGGAAGCAGTTATGAACTGGGAACAACCAAAAACACCAACAGAAGTATGTAGTTTTCTTGGATTAGCGGGTTACTATCGAAGATTCATTCAAGATTTTTCTAAGATAGCAATACCGTTAACCAATTTAACAAGAAAGACTGAAAAATTCATTTGGTCTGAGAAGTGTGAGGCTAGTTTTCAAGAACTCAAAAGAAGATTAAGCAATGCACCGGTGTTATCTCTACCGGATGATACTCGTAATTTTGTAGTCTACAGTGACGCATCTCATAAGGGGTTGGGATGTGTATTGATGCGACATGGGAAGGTTATCGCATATGCATCAAGGAAGTTGAAAGATTATGAAACGGGATATCCTACCCATGATCTCGAATTAGCAGCGGTGGTGTTTGCTTTAAAAATATGGAGACATTATCTCTATGGAGAAAAATGTGAAATATATACAGATCATAAAAGTCTGAAATATATTTTCACTCAAAAAGAGTTGAACATGAGACAAAGAAGATGGCTGGAACTGATTAAGGATTATGACTGCGACATCCTTTATCATCCAGGAAAAACAAACGTGGTAGCCGATGCCTTGAGTCGTAAAGGCCGTGAAAAATTGAAGATGGTAATAGCTCAGGAAGAGTTAGTCACAGCCATGGAGAAGATGGAATTAGAAATTTCTATTTCTTCAAAAAAATGGGAGCAGTTATATTCAATAGAGGCTAATTCAACTCTATTGGATAGAATAGCAAAAGCCCAAGGCAAAGATGAAGAATGTGCAAAGTTAAGGGATAAAATCTCAAGGGGAAAAGGAGACAAGTATAGAATAAACAATGATAATATAATTCATTTTGAAGGACGAATTTGGGTTCCGATTGAACCGCAATTAAAAGAAGAAATTATGCAAGAAGCACATTGTTCAAGATACACAGTACATCCGGGGAGTACTAAAATGTATCAGGATTTAAAACAACATTTTTGGTGGCCGTGTATGAAAAGAGAAGTTGCAGAATATATTAGCAAGTGTTTGACTTGCCAGAGAATTAAAGCGGAACACCAAAGACCAAGTGGATTGCTTCAACCACTTGAAATTCCAGAATGGAAATGGGAGCATATCACAATGGATTTTGTGGTAGGATTTCCAAGAACTCAGCAGGGATTTGATGCTATCTGGGTAATAGTTGATCGATTAACCAAATCGGCACACTTTCTGCCGATTAAAGTTAGATATTCTCTGGATAAATTGGCAACCATGTATATTAAAGAAATTATTTCTCGTCATGGGGTTCCAATTTCGATTGTGTCGGATAGAGATCCGAGGTTTTCGTCAAACTTCTGGAAAAGTCTTCAAGAAAATTTGGGAACGCAGCTGAGGTTTAGTACAACTTATCATCCTCAGACTGACGGACAGAGTGAAAGAACTATACAGACTCTAGAGGACATGCTACGAGCCTGTGTCTTGGACTTTAAAGGAAGTTGGGACGAACATTTACCCCTGGTGGAATTTGCATATAACAATAGTTATCACGCTAGTATAGGCATGCCGCCTTACGAAGCATTGTATGGTAGAAAATGCAGATCACCATTGTGTTGGGATGAAGTTGGTGAACGTCAAATGCTAGGACCTGAATTGGTACAACAAACTGCGGATGTAGTTAAAATTATAAAGATGCGATTAGTTACTGCCCAGGATCGTCAGAAAAAGTATGCTGATCAACATAGGCAGAAGAGAGATTTTGAAGTGGGGTCGCATGTTTTCCTGAAAGTGTCTCCTTGGAAAGGAAAAGTTAGATTTAGTAAAAAGGGAAAACTAAGTCCTCGTTTCATTGGACCCTTCGAGGTTTTAAGAAAAGTGGGTGAGGTAGCATATGAAATCGCCTTACCTCCGGATTTGAAACATATACATAATGTTTTTCACGTGTCAGTCTTACGAGCATATAAACCAGACTATAAACATGTGATAGATTTCGAACCGATACAGTTCGAAAAAGATTTGACCTATGAAGAGGTTCCTATTCAAATATTGGATAGCAAAGATCAAGTTTTGCGTAATAAGACAATACCTTCGGTAAAGGTCTTATGGAAAAACCACCATGTAGAAGAGGCAACCTGGGAGTTGGAGGATAAAATGCGACAGAATTATCCTCACCTCTTCGAGTAATATGTTTTTGGCGATTCCGAGGACGGAATCTTCATAAGGGGGAAAGATTGTAAAACCCTGAAGTTTTTAAAGGCACAGGTATAATTATTCTAGTCAGATTTCATATATGAATTTTAGGTATAATTTTTTTTTTATTTAGTTTCATTGGCTATTGTGACATATGTATTTTTTTTATATATATGGTTGCAAGTTAAGATTTTGTGGGATGGAATCCTAGAATAATTGGGATGATATTATTAATTAGCTTACATGTTATTAACATAATTTAAAGGGGTTAAAATTGTTTTAATTCTAAAACCTGAAGTTAATTATAATATTGCCTATATTATTTAATGGGGTTATCTGTATTTATTTTTAGGGAATTATTTATTATTTTATGGGTTATTAAAATAATTTAAGGGATTAACTTATTCTAATATTTAAACCCTAGATTAATTATGTTATTCTCTCTGCTTGATTAATGAGTGGTTTATATAAATTGAAACTCTTTTAATTAAGGAGTAGAATATTATATTTTATCTTATAGGTTATTAAAATAATTTAGTAATATAAATTATTTTAATAGTGTACCTTAGAGATAAATAATACAATCCCTTAATTAGTGTTTGGTATATTGGATTGTGAAAAAGGGGGTTTTAACTTCTCACCTAATGGGTAATTATATTTAATAATACTCATGAGTGATTGAAATTAAAACAAAAGAGCACCAATGTCCTGCCAAACACAGCCTTAGGCTTAAGTTTGTTTTTTTTTCTCTTCCTCATACCCGATTGCAACAAGAGTCGGACAAGGCTGGGTTGGGGTTGGAGATTCATGGTTTAAGCAGGAGCTGGCCGAAAATTGGAAGGTTTAGGCCATGACTCAACAGATTTAGATTAAGTCTAGAAACAATGAGTAGGTTCCATGCTTCTACTGATTTGGAGAGGGTTCATACGATACAAAAGGGGAAAGAGGAGGGAGTCTCGGTGAGAACCTCTGGTTTTGGGTTCGAGGATTCCGTGTGAAAGGAAGAGGAAAAGCTGCAATTGCTGAAGCATTAGAAACGAAAATTGCTTCAGGTATGTTTGATTCGTTAGTTGAGATTCAAATTTGGTAATTCCTGATTTAGGGCTTGAGTTTGTAATGGTTATTAAAGTTTCCATTCGGTAATTGAGGAACCTATTTTGCTATGTGATTTGATTAAGAAATTGTAGCTTGTGTTTAGAACTTTAACCTCAAATGAGTTTCACAATTTAGGGATTTCTGCTTAAGGCTTTAATTGATTTTATTTTCCTTCTTTCGGTATGAAGGGGCTTATTCTGCTATGTGTTAAATTTGGGTAATTTGCTGAATTTGGTGTGATAATAATATATCAAATGTAATTTAGTTCTTGATAGTGTGGGTTAATAAATGGTATAACTGGAATTTCTATCAAGGTGGAACTATTATTTGCTTAACGGGTTAACAATTGATAGAATATATGTTATTATAATAGAATTTCTTATGTGATAAACAAATAACAGATTGTAAATAAAATACAAAGCTTTGTTTTAAGAGTTATGGTAAAAAGTTCATCAACTGGAGGTAAATGGATTTCTTTTATACCTCTATGTGGACTGAAATTGGGTGGAGGGAGTTAGTATTGAAATAGAAATCTAATTCCTTATGTTTTATATTTGATGGAAGTTTTAAATGAACTGTTGAAAGTTTATTACATGATGGGCTGTTTTGATTAAAGTGTGAAATTTGGCATTTTTATGTTCTAAGCCAGGAATATAATCTATATATATCATCAATTACATAAGTAATCATGCATGTCCTTGAAGGTATAGGGCTGTGATATGTTAATAATGTGAGTACATGTCTAAAATGCTTAATATGTAATAACATGTATTGGGAATTTAGAAATAAAAGAAATTTGTATGTTTTGTAATGTGAATTGATTGTTATGGGCTGAGGTAGAACCATGGAGACTAGTTGTTGTTGTGCGGAGCAATAAGGGTGGCGGAGATGGAATTAAAGCGTAAACCAAACCCTTAAAAATCAGTCCATAACAATAACGCGCGCAATATATTGGTATAATGGCCTAAAAGAACCATTCTGGCTTAAAACCCAAAATGTGGCAAAGCCGAAACCCAAGTTGAGTTCGTATATTCGAACTAATACTAACTTAATAGCCTCATGAAGTTAAACCGTAACGAAACGTGTTTTAACCGGAAAATGAAAATTTAAAACTTAGTGCACGCGCCTATTTTGACACGCAAGTTGAACCGATTTCGGACCCGAAATTGATGATTAATAATTGTTTTAAATTAGTCTATTAAAGTGTCTATAATATAATCGAACGTAATTTTTATCAGACGTACGTATTAGAAGTTATAGTTTACAAATTAGTTACGCGGCAAAGGAAGGGAGGGCTGCTGTGTGTGCAGCAGCTTCATGCACAGTAATGTGCAGCAGCGTGCGACACAACAGCAGCAGGTAGAAGCTAGCAACTGCCCATCACCATAACAAGCCACAACGGGCACCTTCCTAGCAGCAATGTAGCAACACTGTACAATCTCATGCGTGCCAGCAGCCCGTCGCGCACAGCGTGCAGTAAACCAACGGCAACATCCGCTGCAGGGCCAACAAGATGATTTTAGTAATCAAGTTAGCTTGTGTAGTTCGTTTAATTGTTACAGCTGTGGTAACATTTTAATACATGGTTGCATCACCTATAACATACCTAAGGTTCATAATGATTGAACTAGAAAACTAGGAAATGATATTATACAAAAGAAGGAGCAGGGATAAGGACTGCTGCCTAATGGTAGCAGTCAGCGGCAACAAATAGCTGCCATAACAGTCTTGAGTGGTCTATTTTAGCCTCATGATGTAAATTGAGAATTTAACCATAACGATTGGTTTAAATTTTTTAAATAATCAAGTATCTATAAAATCTATAATAAAATTACAATTATATATAATTGTATTAAGAGCATGGGGGTAGTGTGTCTAGAGGACTGTTTTGACAATATATTAAAGTGTGTTAGTTTTTAACACATTAACCTATAAGAATGAATCTCTAAACGATTTAGTAACTATAGTTTCCCTATTTAATCTATAACTACGCTCAATACACAAAATGAGCTACGAACTCGTCTAGAATAGCTAGATTAGATATAAAAGGATGTAATACCCATATATATTTATAATACAAATGGATTATATTTAATATTGTGGAACATTCATGAACTAAAATAGTGTCAAAGTTATTAAGCGATAAATAACTATCGTGATTATTAGAATAAGTGTTTTTGAAGAGGTTGTAAGAATTTTAAAAAAAAAACAGCACGAATAAACTAATCAATTAGTTTTCAAGCGTTAGACTTATAAACCTCAAAAGTTCTAATATTTAGAATTTCTAAATAGACAACCTACTTTCCTTAAAATGTTCTAGAGAAATAAGGTACTCTTATCCTAATCGAACCCAAAATTAGTCAATAAAGGGTTGAGCCATAATATGGATGAGGTATTTGAAAAATGTGTTAATATATATCTGAGATATAATTATGTGATATTAACTCTTATATTTTGATCGCTAGAACATATAGTTGACCTTCTTCATATATCAAAATATATGTGTAGGATCTACAGGGTCAAAATAGCAGAGTTTTGTCAGTACTTGAACAACAGGCAAGTATCTAAACACCAATTCTCTCTAAGTCAATCAAGTAAGTTGACTTGATCATATTAAGGTAAGTTTATATTTTTATACATAAAGCGATAAAAAGGAATTAAATCCTTTTTATTCCGATCAACTTCACAAGATTGGTGAGATTTTTATTTTGCATATTATAATGATATCTGATATGCATGAACAGTTTACAGAGGGTCCAAACCAATTATTTGGGCTGGACTAAACCTATAACATTTCTATTCTTTTATCGAAATGTTATTGTTGTTCAACTATATTAATTATGGTTTGAATTCTAAGCTGAGTATGAACAATTTCCGATATAGGAATATATTTTTGAAATTCGCTTCAAGGGCGGTACAGACTTGTAGCACTCTATGAGTGTGAGAAGTGAACCTAATGGTGGTTCACAAATAGCAGTGTTGATCAACGCAGGGCATATCGGGCTGATCACCCACCATGCCCGTAAGTTCAGACGGTTCGCAAAAGAAACTTTGCCTGGAACCTTTTTAATAAAATTGAAACTATTGTTCATGGTTTATATAACCACTCAACATATTCTTTAATGATAATGATTATCATGAGTTGGTTTCAGATCATGTTTCTTAACAGCTCATTCTGCTTTTAAAGTACACTCTATAGAAAACATTTATTCTTTCATACGTTATGATCGTATATTACTTGCTGAGCGCTTTTATGCTCATTCTTGCTTTGTTTATAAATGTTTTCAGTGTACCCGGAATATACTACAGGGTCAGTAGGAAACCAAGGCAAAGGGAAGGCCGCAAACTAAATTTTGTTGCTCCCTGTAATAGATAGTTAAATGTTTGTATATATTTAATTATCATGTTAAGTAGTTAAGGTTATGTATCTTGGGGTTTGCAACTCTGATGTAATACTTTTGTATAAGTTTAGTATTTACTTTTAGTTATGCTTTGGATATCGTGAGCACTAAATAAGGGTTGCAAGTACCTGAATTTAGGAGCGTCACAACCTTGATCTTTCTTTATGCATAATTATTAATTAAACGAAAGAGATGGAGAATAAGAACTATATCCTTGTATAATTCTAGCTTCCTCAGGTACAAGTTCAACTCCAATTCCTTTGCGTTCTCCTTGAATTCCACCGATTAAATTCTTTCCTTTGATCAACGTAAGCCACCCAAGTATTTGGCCTCTAGAGGTGATCCACCAAGGAATAATACTTGTTCAAGAAGATGGGTGTTGACAAAACCCTAGTTTCTATCTCTATAAAAATTGTAAGTACTTTTCACAATTCTAATGTAAGAGTGTGTAACCCTAATCTATGATAAGACTTCTCTTATTTATAGATGTAGGAAAACCCTCCCCTAAACTATTTAGGATTAGGGTTTCTATTAAATTAAACTCCTAATCTAATTAGGAATTCATGAGAGAGTACTTCTATTAATTAATTCCCAATCCCTATTAGGAATTAAATAATAGTAATAACAATAATAATAAGACTCCTCTTATTAATTTATATTTAATATTTCTAAAATATTAAATAATAAATATTAAGCTATTTAATTTATTCTATCTCTATAGATTAAATTAAATACACTTAACTTATTATTACAATTATGTCATTTACTTCTTAAACATATATTTTTCTTTTGCGGTGTGACCCTTTAGGTTCTCCATATTAAACCGGTTGTGAATAAATCAATTAGAAAAATTCTAATCTTATTTAAATAAATAAATTAAACTATTTAATTCATTTAAATAAATAACATTTATTCTACAATAAAGGTAAGCCCCCTTAGCGATCAACGACTTTCCAGATAATATAGATTTCAACATTAATCACAAAAGAACCTATCAGTGAATAGTTACCGTACAATTCAATCCTTCTACCATACAATGTCCCAATTAAATATAAGAGATGGAATTATTGTCAAGTCTTATTTTATTTAATTATATGTATTTCGATTCCCAAATGCACAACTATAAATAATGCAAATTAAAAACTCCTTTCTAATTTCATTTCTGCCTTGGCCAAGGACTACTGAGTTGTCATTTATCGAATCACATAGGACATTCACATCTTTTACTAGATGTGGTAGATTCTTTGTTGATCATTCATCTATCTCCATGTACAACTTATTATACCCAAGCATACTCTTTGATATACCCCAAAGCTCTTAAAGGACATGTCAAAGTATAACTTATCATACACAAGATACTATGATGATCTCAAGTTCAAGGATCACTTTTACTAGATGTGGTAGATTCTTTGTTGATCATTCATCTATCTCCATGTACAACTTAGTATACCCAAGCATACCCTTTGATATACCCTAAAGGTCTTAAGGGACATGTCAAAGTATAACTTATCATACACAAGATACTATGATGATCTCAAGTCCAAGGATCACTTGTACTACTATCACTAGAGGAATTCCTATTGATAGGCGAGTAAAACTCCATTAGGTATTCCTTAGTGAGCCACGTTCAGTGAACTTATTTTCCAATAAGCACCTACATACTTACTTTAGTGTCTCCACATAAATGATTATGAGATCAATCATCCTCTTCCTAAGAGCAAGCAACGTATGTACTAATCTATCTGGATTCACTAATCCCCTTTTTAGTAATCCAACGATTAGGAACGATTTTAGTTTTAAGCTATCTAGAATTTAGATCTCATTAGCATGATCATCATCATAATTCTAAAAGCATTGCTTAAAACTATGGGTTTATCACATTTTAAATAACAACACCATGTAGATAAACTAAAATGCCTTTAATACTTTATTAATAAATGAATAAGATTACAAAGCATATGCTACATCATATCAAATATGATTGGCTTGTGTGCAAACTACTTTCATGTTTGTGGAATCCGAAAAGGAAGAAATATAGATGAAGGAGTTAAGTAATTGTTCCAAGTAGAACGGAAGAAAAATACGCTATAACAAATTTATGGCGAAATTTTTTGTAAAAGACGTTAAAAAGTTAAAAATCTAGTATGATCGCTGACTTTTGAGTCAGTTTTATGACTGGTTAGAGTCTCCAGAAAATTCTTTTCTTCTAGAGGTTGTGTAGTATGTAGAACAAGGAGGAAGAGGACTCAAGAACGAACTTATTTTGATAAGAAATGAGCAAGTTATGAAGTCACAAAGTAGGTATGGAAAAACTGTTAACAGCCCAGTTGTTGTCCTTACATGCAGTGAGTTTTGCACTAAAGTAGACGGGTGCGTACTGTCTGAATTAGAAAGAAAGACTTAGTTTGAAGCAGACCACTCTACCAGACTCCTAAGCAGACAGGTCTTGGCTGTCTGGATACTAACTAAAATAGAACTTGGCCTAACCAGACAGACCTTAGTTGTCCAGGTGATAACTAAAATAGAATTTGACCTAAAGCAGACAGGTTTAACGTGTCTGATTTGGACCTGTAGTGAAGAATTGAAAAGTTTGGTCGCGTTAGCTAAATTTATAAAATGCGAACGACCTAAAATAAGAAATAATGTAGCGTAAACCATTATATGGGATTATTATGTGCCTAATTGGTGTGTTATCGTTAACGTAAATGTGTAGGACATTTGAAGGGCGAATTAATATAAAGTTATAAAGAACGCTTCAGGCAAGTTTCCTAAACTTACTCAGATAATTATTATGTGCAAGTTTTCTAACTTCATTTAATTTTCATATTGAATGCAAGGTTCCTACACTTACTCAAATTTTATAATTGAGCAAGTTTTCAACTTTCATTGATTACGTATTGAATACAAATATTGTATAACCTTGTACATTTATTATTTTGTGCCAGACATGCGTTTAGACTATGAAATTTCATTTGCTATATGAAATTCATTGTATTATGTGTTGTGAACTATGAAAATGAGTTATCGTCATTCGATTCGGCCTATCTCCACTTGTTGAGCTACTTCAGTCGGAATCTTTATTGTTGAGATATTTATTGTAATAATTCTTGAATTGTGATAAGCTAATAGTGCCAAATCAAATAATTTGGGCAAGTATTTGTATGTGTTGCACCCCATGCAATAATGTGCTATGTTAGTAAATGTTGTTGATGTTTAAAAATAAAAAGAATCTAATTTATTCTTGTTTATTCAAGCTACTTCATAACTTTTGTTCAGTTATCGAAGTTAAAACGAATATTTGATTCTTGTTTTTGTTGTTATTCAACTGTTATGACTTGCTGAGCAATTAAATGCTCACCCTTGCTTTAAATAAAATATTTTTAGCAAAGCTCGAACGAAACGTGGAATCCGGTGAAGACTAAGGAAGAGATCAAGTTTTTTTTAAATAGAAGAATTATGTGTAGTTGTTGTGACTTATAAAGGTCACCAATGTAATATTGTAATAGATATTAGACGATTTATTAGTTAAGGTCTTCGTACCTGGGAGTAGGTTGAATTATATTGTAATAATTTAATATTTACTCTGATGTTGTAAGAATATGTTGAGTAGGTAGTATCTTGAAGGCATCAGACTCGGGTTTGAAGATAGACCGGGTTTTCGGGCTGCCACATCTCTAATTTTTTTATTTATATTAAAACGATCTAAATAACTACTAATAAAACCCAAACTTAATAGGGCTCTTTTTTTTATACATGCTCCATAAGGATTTGGCTTGATTATCTTCTAGCCTCAACAAAACATGATAAGGACATAATATCATAAGATTTAATAATAAATTATGAAATAATAAAACCAAACTAAATTATATACAATTAGTATGTTAAGTTGTGAAATTATTAACTATTAAAAATAATTAACAGTTAGTGTTAGTGTTGTATAACCAAACTTCTTTTATGGTCTTACAAGTTTAATGTTAGCTTATTATTCTACAATAGTTTTATTCTATAAAAGAGTCTTTTAGTTACTTAGTCATATAATAAATTTTAACTTTAAAACATGTTTGAGATTTTACTTTACTAAACTTTGGACTTTAAATATATAACTAAATATTAAAAATGTAGAAAAAATAATACGATTACATAATTAATACTTAATATTAAAAAATCTATCATATATTATAAAATATATCAATTATTTAACTTTAATTATCAATTGCATTATTTCATATAGGAGACATTTAGTTAATTAATGTTAAAAATAATTATGACTTATATATTAATTAGTTACTATGATTTAGCTAGTTTTTAAAACTAAAAGTCATAATAATAACTTATATTCTACAATAAGTTTTTCTAAATAACTATATATTAAAAATATAGAAAAAATATTATGAGAGGATTACAAAATATTTTAATGATTAAGCTTTAATTACCAATTTTATTCTAAATTGGAGATCTTTCGTTAATTAATATTAAAAAATTCCTCACACATATATATAAATTCGAAAGATTGAAAGAAAAACTATATATTAAATTTAAAATTGAATATTAAAGTAAAAATGTTTATAGTAATTCTAATAGTAATAGTAAGTTAATTTGAAATTTAAAAAATATATTATAATTATAATATATATAGAATAAATATGAAATGAAAATTAATTTTATTTAAAAAAATAAATCCATGCACGGGACACTTAGCTAGTAAATATATAATAAGACAAAACATAGTTTTTTGGTTTTCGTCTATGGTCTTTCTAGAATTTAACTACAACTAAAACACTTTTTAAAATCTCCCTAAATTTATTTTAAAACAATCCAAATAACTACGAATAAAACCCAAAATTAATAGGACTCCTTTATACATGTTTTATGATTTTGGTTGATTTATGTAATTGTCTTCTAACCCCAACAAATGATAAGGCATAATATCATAAGATTTAATAATAAATTATGAAATAATAAAATTAAACATATTATATGCAATTAGTAAGTTGTGAAATTATTAACTATTAGAAATAATTAATAGTTAATCTTAGAGAACCAAAATTCTTTTTATGGTCCTACTAACTTTAATGTTAACTTATTATTCTATAATAATTTTATTCTACAGTCCTTTAATTACTTAGTCATACAATAAATTTTAACTTTAAAAATATATTTAGGAATTTACTTTACTCAACTTTGAACTCTAAATAACTAAATATTAAAAATATCAAGATTACATAATAATTAACATAGGAGACATTTAGTTAATTAATGTTAAAAATAATTATGACTTATATATTGTGATTAAACTTTAGTCAATTTTTTTAAAACTAAAAGTCATAATAATAACTTATTATTTTACAACAATTTTATTCCTAAATCACTATATATTAAAAATATATAAAAATTATGAGAAAATAATAACTAATATTAAAAAGCATAAGGTATGTTATAAAATATATTATTGATTAAACTATAATTACAAAAAAAAAATTCAGATAGGAGATATTTAGTTAATTATTGCTAAGAAAGTTTATCAGGTATATATAGTTATTAAATTTTAGTTACCACTAAAAACAAAAAACCAAGATAGTAACTTATTATTTTACAACAATTTTATGTCATATAGAATTCCTTAAAAATCAAGTTTAGGCTTTTGGTTCTATTCATTTTTAACACTAAATAACTATATATAAATTCGAAAGATTGAAAATAAAAACTAAATATTAAATTTAAAAATTATATAAACTGAATATTAAGCCAAAAAAAATTTTACTAGCACTCAATTGCGAGTTTTTGATAATTGTTTGTTTAAACAAAATTTGTAGTCATTCTAATAGTAACAGTGAATTCAATTAAAATCTAGAAAAATATTTTATAATGACCATATACATGGAATAAATAAAAAATTAAAAACAATTTATTTTAAAAATAAGCCCGTACTTGGCACAGGGCATGCACTTAGCTAGTTGTGCATAATTTAATTGTGTTCTTCATTTTCGATTATGAAAATGAGATTTTTGTAGATACCAAACTGTGAAGCGCTGTTGTAATTGTGACGAATTAATTGAAGAAGCGGTGACAATAATTTTTGCCGTTTATGTGAAGAATTAATCTTTTACACCTTGATTTTGCAGTTAACCTTATTTTGTTTCATTAGATCTGTTTGTTGATTAACCTTTTCTATTTCCTAATATTTGAATTTACGGATGGAATGCGGGATTTCAATTGAATAATTAGGTTTAAGCAAGTGACGAGGGAATGATTATGGTGACGGGGATGGGTGGTAATCTAGGGTTGATCATTTAGTTATAATTCAAAATTAAAATTTATATAATTTTAATATCCAAAACAATTAGTCAAATTATAAAGTAACTGAATAACCGAATAATCAAATTATTCGGTTAATAACCGAAATTTCAGGACAACAGCACCTACTTTTTCATTTCACTCTCTTTCCTAATCATTCATCCTTGTATGCTTACTAACTTCTCAGGCTCTCACAGCATATGTGAAATGCACTTCTCCAGAAACTGACATTAGCTTATTTCAAATATTCCACTTCTAGAAGGGAATATATGAGGTACTGCCATGGGCAACCATTATTTCTACAATTGCAGTCACAAGGATATTACAGAGCCCATGAAATTTCAGGATCTATAAGCAAATTTTTTTGCGCATGGATTTTTATGGAAAGTCAAATGATGAAATGAACATTGTCGATAATATTGAAACTCCCAACTATGTAGCCGAATTGTAAAATCAAACTATGGATTTATAGGAAAAATCGTCTAGTGATTATGAGCGATACATGCAAACACATTAATTTCAACCAAGTAATTAAGATAAAATTAAATAATAATAATAATAAAGAAGTATTTCATCTCTCTACTTCTATTTCCAATATAAAGATAACTAATCTGCACAATAATCAGCAATGCATTACACAGCCAAATGGTTTCTTGAACTACTTGAAAAGTTGAAATATCATACGGGAAGTGGACTACTTGAAATATCATACTCGAAGTAGAAATCAATTCGGTTATTCGGTTAATCGAATAACAAAAAAAAAAAAAAAAAACCGAAACTGAAACTAAAAAATTGGATACTAAAATGGTTATAACGAAAATGTACAAAATAACCGAATAATTGAAATATTTCGGTTAAAAAAATTCAATTCAATTCGATTATTCAGTTTTCTCGTTTTTTGCTCACCCTAATAATGGTTAAAGCATTGGAGAGAGAAATAAACAAAAAAAATTAAAAGCACAATTAAGAGAGAGAAATTGTGAGAGAAAATATGGGGGTGGACGCTTAGTTGTAAATTACATGTCAAATATATATAAAATAATAATATATACATTTATCTTATTCCTTGATAACTGATACGAACCCGTATCATTGACGAGTTCATATGGACTTGAACTCGTGGTTTGGTGGTTTAATTCGAGGAAAACCGGAAACTCCATTAAAAAAGCCTAGAGCTTCTTTAATAATAATTCTCATCTATTCCATTTCTTAGGTTCTCGGTTTGAGTTGAGAGCTTTGCAACTTTGCAGGGGTCAGTTTTGTCATGCAAAGAACTTCTTTGGAGTTGATTGCTCCTATGATTTTATAGCTGATTTACTGCTATGGTGGTGTGCTATTGTAAATTAAAGTTTCAGTTCTGCAGTTCAATTTTACCAATTTACAGAAACATCATAATCAAGTTTTTGTTGTGAAAATATCATTTTTTATTGTGGAAATAGCGGTACCCTCAAGTTAACATTTTTTTTCCTTTCATAAGATTAATAACCCTAGGCAACAAGTTCTACTACCCGGAATTTTTCCTTAGATTATTACTTAATGAAACAAGCTCTTCATAAAATTCTAACCATTATACAACCTAGAATAAGCTCTCTAAATTTAATATAATATATAGCAGCATTAAGAATTAAGGAATTAGACTATTCCAATCAACAAATACATAAGATCGGATTGTTTAACCTATCTTCTGATAATCATAGTAATACTCAAAAGCTTGATCACAATCGTGTATCACTAACCGCTACTTATGACTAGGAACATTATCAATTACGTAATACTTCTCCTTAATCTAGCAGATGATATTAATCAGATTAATCTAACTAGCCACATTAAATTAATCAAACCAAATAGCATATAAACAGTTAAAGTAGATTATCAGAATAAATCTCATATATGAAAGAATAAATAATAAAACTCAATTAACCATTAACTGTAAATAAGGTTTAACATCCCCGTAGAACTGAATAAAAATAAACTAAGCTAATATGCTAATAAACAAATAAATAAAATATGATCTAGGATGATGATTCAGGAATATCCTGAAGTGATTACAAGTTAAAGGTATTTATAGATGCTTTGAAACTCTAGAAGAATTCTAATCCTATTCTAATTTAGAAGTCTTCATTCTGCAGATATGGTAGTTTCATTCTCCTTCTTAATCTCTGTAATCCTGCTTTAAGTAGCTTACTTATCAAATTAGAATTTAGTTTCCAAAGTAAAGTCTTCTTAAGTTTCCTTTTCTAGTTCGGAATCAGCTTATACTTAGTTTCCATATCGACTTTAACTCTGATTCCATATCAGATTCTACCTCCTTCTTGATGCACAAGTCTATCTCCAAATCATGTTAAGAATCGAATTATTAAGCTCCAACATCTCAAATTCTTCTTAGAATCGAAATCCAAAAGTCAATTCACAAGTCAACCCATATAATCGTAGAGTAGAGTCTCTCAGAAGACAAACGTAGAGTGATAGATCGTAGAGTGGAACTCTTCTCTTGGAATCGTAGAGTAACTGGTCACTGAGCTGAAAACGTAGAATAGACTTGCCAATCGTAAAGTCCAATGTCGCAGAGCATGCAAATCATCGAACATAAAGTCTGCTCGTAGAGTTGCCAGATTGCACTCCAACACTATGAACGTAGAGCTCGCACCCAACGATCGTAAAGTAGTCTTGCAAAATAACTAAAAATCAAACATTAAACTCTATTTTTGTAAACTTATATCAAATTCTTCCTCAAATCAACAAATACCTTAAATCAGTTAATATAACAGATAACGTGCAACTAAACTAAGCATAAAGAAATGAAAATAATCAAATATTCTGCAACTATCAGCTTTCTAAATCTTTTGAATTTGTTAAGTTTGAATTACATTAGTTATTAATAAAAAATTTCTTTTTGCTGATTTAAAAATAAAAATGAATATGATAGTGACCCATTACACCTATCTTCCTATAATTTAATAAATCACTAAACCCACTATTTCATTTCCTACATTTTCTAACCACTACAATCACTCTACCATAAGACTATGGCTCTTAATTTATTCTACAAATTAAGTACATAAAGAAAATTACAATGCAAATATTTAAATTAATCAAAATATAAAAGACACGTAACAATATTTCCTATAGACATTCAAGATTTAAGGAATTCCAAAATTTAGAGAACCCTAGAAATTCTAAAAGGGTCGGATGAGTTCCTATCACCATGTTTGTAAGTTTTTTTTTTTAGGAAAAAGGAAAGGAAGAGAAGGGAAAATAATTAAAATTCTTCCAAATCTAATGTTTGAGAGTTTTTTCTAAGGAGGAAGTGAAGAAATTTGGAGATAAAGTTGATTTTATTTTTGGCTCAACATTTTTCCTTAAAAAATGAGAGAATTTGGGGGATGGAAAAGTTAAATATTTTATATTACCTAAATAACTTTTTAAAATAAATAATACGATAATTTTGTCTCTAACTATTATAACTCTCATTTTTTTAAAATACAAATTTTCTCTTTCCTTGGTCAAGGCCCTCTGGGCCCCGCGCCGGCTTTCCTATCTAGCTGGGGATTTTATAATTATATCCCATTGAATAGTCGGATAGCAAGTCCGTGAAATATTCAAATGGTAAGCTAATTGGCAGGTAGTAATCTGATTGGTGCATCGAATTAATCAAATAGAGGTCTCACAGTTTTAAATAACTGTAACAATATTTCTTGTTAATAATATTTTATTTACTGT
This sequence comes from Aralia elata, assembly GCA_034770075.1. Classification (NCBI taxonomy): domain Eukaryota; kingdom Viridiplantae; phylum Streptophyta; class Magnoliopsida; order Apiales; family Araliaceae; genus Aralia; species Aralia elata. The sequence continues at coordinate 2,275,448 of CM068383.1, forward strand.
ATTTGAAAGTTTAATAATTAAATAAATTATCAACGGAAAGAATATAAAATTATTATTAATTTTTAAAATTTAATTTGAAATATTTTAAAATATATATTATATTATTTATTTTATAACACTGAAGATTCAGATTTTAATATATTTTAGCATGCGTGAAGATTTGATATATTTTGTATTATTTTATTTATTATTTAGAAAAATTTATTTTTTTAATATATATTTGGCCCGTTTATATTTTGAGCTTTAGTTTTGATAATTTTATTTAGTTTAGTATTAAATTATTTACTTTTCTAGTTAGTCATACGAAAGTAGTTTAGTATTATAAATATGTTTTCTAGGGTTTATTTACATGTAACGTTTTATTTATTAACTGAGATTATTATCTTTTGTTCTCTTTAGGAGTTCATTGTTTTCCTTGTAAATTCAAGGGTTTTATTCCATTCGTGTTGGTACGTTAACCTACTTATCGCGTTTGTGTCAGAATGTTACAGTTTAACCATATTCCGCTGCGTAAAATATATAAAAGGGAAACGATGGAAGTTTGTGTGCTACTGGCAGCTGAGTGCTTATGATCATTTCGTTCCTTCATGCTCTCACTATATATATATATATATATATATAGAGAGGCCATTTCAAGGGCAGAACCCTTAAATGACAGAACTCCTTTAAAGAGCAGACCAATATAAGCTTCCGTGTTTTTTTTTTTGCATTCTCTTTCTCTCTCCTCACTCAGCAAAACAGAACACTTCCTTCTCCAAATTGCAAATTGGGTTGATCCAAATCCCCAAATTGGGTTAACCATCAACATAAATTTACATAAAAAAATACATCAAGCCTATCGAAAAAAACAAATCTGTAACTGTAGGAAAATACATCAAGCCTATCAACAAGTCCTTGCTTATATACATGTAGGAATGATCATATATAAACATTATTCAATATTTGAACACTTCTCATCAGCAAAACTTGTTCTTTCAATTGAATCACTTCTCGTCAGTACTTTTAGGACTTTTTCCATCAAATATCCTTTCCCTTTTATCTGTTACCTGTAATACATTCAAATAGAACCTATTTTTCCCAAACTGTAAGACTTGTTATAAGAGTAAGCAGAACACTTTGCACCAGAGATCTTTACAACAATTCCGTTAACTGTTACAAAATCAAATTCATAACATGACTCCAGTGTAAGGAAACTAGCTGGTGGCAGCACCAACACATGCTGTCATTGCAAAAACATAACAAATACGAAATTAAGCTAAACAGAAAATAATTGAAACATCACATCTCAGAATTTTAGATATGCACATCCATTAACACAAAATGGTAAATATAGGAACCAACCAGTAACCACCACATAAACGAACGAAACTTGTTTTACAAAACCTCTAAGCTCAGAGAATTCAAATTATACATGGTCTTCAAGACACAAGGTGATCCAAATACTGAAATGGTAAACAAAAATACTGGATAGTGGCTCTTACCATTTTAAGCTCTTACCATAAGTTCAGTTTTAAATGTTGTTTTCAACAATTTACTGGATAGTGGCAACAAAGAAGAAAAATCAGAACAAACCCAAATACAAAGAACAGAGGAACAAATGAGGAATAGTCTTAATTGGTAATTTTTATTCAAAAAATATAGTCCAAGGAAAAATGCTAGTGCCTTAAATATATATTCATCACATCTGGAAAATCTAAGGTGCAATTGAATGTACAACTGTTAATTAAGTTACTGAACAAACTACCATTTTGTCTAAGTGGTTGAGAAAAAAGTTGAGATGGTTGCCGGAAATTTTTCCAGTTCCACGCACTATTATGACAACTTGTTATAACAACTAGAGACAAATCTGCAAGCATTCAATGTAGCCCCAGAGGAAAGTTACTTGTTTACATGTATGGATATGTCCACATAACAAGAAGAAATGTTCGCTGAATACCAGCTAGAAAAAGCATGAGATTGAGAAGAATCATCAGAACCGTGTCAAGGTGAATGCAAGTGAAAAAAGCTCTAGAAGGAAGGTGAGCAACAGTCTGAATTTGATGAATATTTCTCATTCAACATAATCTTTTAAAAACATTCTCTCTTTCTACCAGTATTTCAACTAGGAAAATTAACTAGTTCAGAAATATAATACATAAAATGACAAACAAATTGTCATGATTGATTTTTCCTTCGACCAATACAGGAGAAAACAAGTGCCATCACTATATGCACATATTGGTCAAAGAACAAACTAAAAATAAAAGAGCCAATGATATAGAAGAAACAAGACTCCATGCCCAATATCCTGAGTACATAGGACTTGCCTTATCTTAGCATTCATTTCATACATTTTATCAATGAAATCATCCCTGCATAGATAATGAGGAAACAAGAAAAATAGTACTATCCTGACTCAAAAATAATCACACTGATGAATCATGAATCAACTGCAAAATAGAAAAATAGAATATCTGTACCGTGAAAAAAACCCAAATACAAATCCAATACAGAAAATTCCAATACAAATCCTATAACAAATCGCGGTGAACAGAGGAACATATGAGAGACATAGTGGTGAAAAAAACCAATGAAAAAAAACCCAAATAGCAAAGTAATGAGTTTCACATAAAACCTAGAAATCACTATACTGAAATCTAGAAATCTAGAAATCCTTACCGAATCTGATGAGCTAGGTTTTTGTTTTGGTCTGAAATAGGGGGATTCGTACTCTGGATTCCTTTGTTTTGGCCCGGAACGGATGTTCGTGGAAGTCGAAATCCTTACCGAATCTGATTAGCTAGGGTTTTATTTTGGTCTGAAATGATCATCTAGGGGGATTCGTATTGTTTACCGATTTGTGCTTCTAGGGAGAAGCCTTCGGTCGATTTCAAAGGGGGAGAAGGACAACTCTGCTACCGAGCGAGGAGAGAGAAAGAGAAAAAAAAACACGGAAGTGCCTTATAAATGTTCTGCTCTTTAACCAGTTCTGCCATATAAATGTTCTGTCCTTGAAATTTGCTCTATATATATATATATATATATATATATATATGCACACTCCCAATTAGTTACTAATAAATTATGGATCCGAGAGCTCGATGGTTCTTGACCAAATAATTTTTAAAGGTCTTCTAATTATTAATATTGGTGATGGTGCTGGTGCAGCTACTTGGTCTATGGAGTTCGAATTTCATGGTTTAGTAGAGGTATTTAATTTGGGTGGTATTTTTTGCTGTAAAAAATTAGACAAAGGAGAGCTAGTACCTAATGGTACCGGAGAGAGAGAAAATAAGAGGCCGACAAAGTGATTATAGTGTTGGAAAGGAGGTGGGCAACATATAAAAGGCAAACGATTGGAGGCTTGTGTGCTACTGGCAGCTGAGTGCTTATGATCATTTCGTTTCTTCATGCTCTCACTATATATATAATTAAGCACACTCCATTAGTTACTAATAAATTATGGATCCAAGAGCTCAGTGGTTCTAGACCAATTAAAGGTATTCTAATTATTAATATTGGTGTTGGTGCTGTTGCAGAATATTCTATGCAACATGTTAATATATGTATTTTTGGCTTCCTAAAGATGAGAAGTTGGGGAAATGTCTAATTTTTGTGAGTGGGGATACTTTGTGGATTTGGTTTGGTTGTCCCATTGTTGCATATTAGTTTATTACCTCTTGTACTGTCATATAGTCGGTCCCCCATGTGTATGGGTTTCTGAGTTGGTCATGTTTTCGGCTCATACAAAAGAGGTTTGGTCATTTTCATTTTCTCTCGATCCTTTCTGTCTGTGTTTGTGCCTCTGTGTGAGACAAGTTTGCACAACAAATTCATGAAAGGTTACTAAGGATATTAAAAAGGGCAGTCTAAATGTTTTTGTCAGTATCAGGGAGCTTGCTAATTAAGGATGTCAGGAGCAATTCTTGTTAGATCAACTGGGCAGAGTTTTATATTTTCTTGAACAAAAATATGTGCTTTCGCTAAAATTCTAGTTTCATGAGAACTTGATTTTGATATGAAGCTTTGCAGTATTACTATATTATCGAATTAGGATCTCCTCTATTATACTTATCCTCTAATTTTTCTCAAAACACAAATATTACATTTAGCGACAAAATAAAATTCGTTACAAACAACTGTGTTGCTGATCAAAGTATCGCTAAATGTAATATTTTTGTCGCTAAATATAATATTTGTCTCGCTAAATGTGTATTGGGGGAAATTGAAGTATAGGTGTAATGCAGATATCCCAATCCCAAAAAAATAATATACCTTTTTGAGTATGGAGGGACGGAAAAATATAGGCGGGGTAGGGTAGGAAAGGATTTTAACTTTTCCTTGTCATGTTTGTTTGTGAATTTAAAAGGAAGGATCATAAGGAATTTTAATCGAATTGATATTTTTACAAACAAAATTTATAGTTTTACTAGCTTAATTCTCATGTGAGAGAAAAAAAAAATAGAAATATCAAATTTTACTTATAAAAATAACAATTTAGAATCTTAATTAAAAATAAAAAAATCGAACGACAGTTGAACTGGCGTTTGAAACCGTTTTTTTTTTCATAAAGCAAAGATGTCAGCAAATTTGAAAATAAGGAAAGTTGAGAAGAGAGAGAGCTGAACGCCACTTGAATTGGCGTTTGAAGCTAATTTTTTTTTTGTTTTCATAAAGCAAAGATGTCAGCAAATTTGAAAATAAGGAAAGTTGAGGGGAGAGAGAGAGCTCAACGCCACTCGAATTGGCGTTTGAAGCTAATTTTTTTTTTAATAAAGCAAAGATGTCGGGAACATTTTTTTGAACGCCACTTGAAGTGGCGTTTAAACCAAATTTTAATTTTTTTTATAAAGCAAACATGTAAGTTTTTTGAACGCCACTTGAATTGGCGTTTGAAGCTAATTTTGTTTTTAATAAAGTAAAGATGTCAGGAACATTTTTTTGAACGCCACTTGAAGTGGTGTTTGAACCAAATTTTAATTTTTTTTATAAAGCAAACATGAGAAGGACAAGAGCACAAAATATGCAAGCTCAAACGTTCTATCTATGGTTTGAAACAGGCATCCAGACAATGATATCTAAGATTCCATCGAGCCGTCATTAATGGGTTTACGATGATCGAAGAAGACCATTGTGTGTATATCAAACGGTCCAAAGATAAATTCTTTATCTTATCTATGTATGTCGATGACATTCTACTAGCCGAGAACGATAAGGAGATGATCGTCGCCACCAAATGGTGGCTGTCCTCTAATTTTGAGATGAAGGACATGGGGGAAACAACTTATGTTCTTGGAGTTAAGATCTATAGAGATCGCTCAAGGAAGTTTCTTGGTTTGTCTCAAGAGACTTACCTTAAGAAGGTTTTTGAGCAATTCTAAATGAGCAACTACAAACCCATAAACACTCGTATCACTACAGGCGACACCATTGGACCCGAGCAATGCCCTACTTCTCACGAGGAAATTAAGAAAATGTCTCACTACCCGTATGTTAATGCTATGGGAAAGCTAATGTATGCAGTTGTGTGTACTCGGCCTAATATAGCATATGTTGTCGGTTATCTCGGTCGTTATTAGTCAAACCCTGGGATTGCTCATTGGATGACAATCAAGAGGATCTTGCGATATTTAAAGGGTACTTTGGACTGCATGTTGTGCTATGGAGGACCGAACCTGCGTTTGATTGGTTACTCCAATTCCAGTTGGGGAGGTAACCAGGGGATGTGCAAGTTGACCTCAGGATACACATTCTTGTTATATGGTGGTGCCATCACTTGGTGTAGCAAGAAACAAACTTGTGTTGCTCTTTGGACGATGGACTCAGAGTTTGTAGCATGTACGTCAGCTGTTCAGGAAGACATATGATTGAGGAGATTCTTCAAAGATCTTGGAGTCATCTCTAATGCTTCAGATCCTATGACTGTTTTCTGTGATAGCACGACGACCCTAGATTACATCAAGGACCCTAAGTATCATGGCAGGACGAAGCACATTAACTTGAGGTTGAACTTCATTAGAGAGAACACTGCAAATAACGAGGTGATATTGAAGTACATGCCCACTGGACTTATGATAGCTGATCCCTTGATGAAACCGATTCCTAAAGATGCCTTTTGTAGGCATGCTAATTTGTTAAGGCTTCGTAGGATTTGATGTACTTTCTTTTTTTTGGATATCACTCATTATTAGGCTTGTATTTTAGATATTCATTATTATTTCGAGACATTTATCATCTATGCGAAATTCATTTGTTCCCACTTATGATTGTATTTTTTGGCGCATATAATAAATTGTAATAGTTCACACAGTTATTATGCATATTGGATATGCACACACTAAATATATGTCAACAGGTTGATTGGCTCACTCACACGAGCAATCACCCTTGGCACTTTGAAAAGCGAGCAAAGTTGAGACAGTTCATTCATTGGCTCTTTGAGTAGCGAGCTATTGATGCTTTAGATAACAATCAATTAGCGCTCAGTAGCGAGCAAAATGAAATATTGTGTTGCCTTGGCATGTGCCAAGATGAGGTTAGTTTGGATTAACTGAATATAGTATGTAGGGCCGGTCCTAAGGATTTAGAGGCCTTGTGCGAAAAAAATAGAGGCCCTCTCGCGTATAAAATATTAATTTTTTTTATTAGCACCAATATATCAAGCACAATTAATTTTACTCTGCTCTATTTATAAAACAAAGGTAGGAGATAAGAAGCATAGTAGACGATGTGGGACTCTTCCATGCTTTACTTACAAAATTAGTCTTACTCCTCTATTTATAAAACAAAGGTAGGAGATAAGAAGCATAGTAGACAGTGTGTGACTCTTCCATGCTTACAAATTAATCTTATTCTCCTCTATTTATAAAACCAAGGTAGGAGCTAAGATTATAAGAAGCCTAATAGACGATGTGGGACTCTTCCATGCTCTACTTATAAAATTAATCTTACTCTTCTCTATTTATAAAACAAAAGTAGGAGATAAGAAACATAGTATAAGATGTGGGACTCTTCCATACTTTACTTACAAATTAATCTTACTCTCATCTGTTTATAAAACAAATGTAAGAGATAAGATTATAAGAAGCACAGTAGACGATGTGGGACTCTTTCATGCTTTTCTTACAAAATTAATCTTACTCTCCTCTATTTATAAAACAAAAGTAGGAGATAAGAAGCATAGTAGAAGATGTGGGACTCTTCCATGCTTTACTTACAAATTAATCTTACTCTCCTCTATTTATAAAACAAAGGTAGGAGATAAGAAGCATAGTAGACGATGTGAGACTCTTCCATGCTTTACTTACAAAATTAATCTTACTCTCCTCTATTTATAAAACAAAGGTAGGAGAAGAGAAGCATAGTAGACGATGTGGGACATTATACTTCACACTATAACAGCAATCCTCAAGTCCCATTATATTTTTTAAATGTCTAAGTCCCACATTGGTTAAAAGATAAAAGTCCAAGGAAGTTTTCTTTATAAAATGACTAGCAAGTGAGTCTCTTAGACTCAAGTCAAATTGGGCTTCTTAATTTGACCTATAGACTTAAGTTGCAGGTCATTTGTGCAACACTAATTTGACCTATAGGCTATATACACAAAAAAATTTCGGGGGCCCTCCGAATTTGGGGGCCCTGTGCGGTCGCCCCTTCTACACCCACTCAGGGCCGGCCCTGATAGTATGCCCCACCATCTATATTAACCTGTATTGATAACTGGATACGAAATTTCAGATTTGGCGCTTATGAAAGCGAGCAATCTGAAAATTCGAGTTAGGCACTTATAAGGCGACTGAACTAAGATCCGTACGGCATGACCATAGGACATATGCTCATGTAGATGAGATAGTCTGCTGTGACATGATAACCAGATGCGAAATTTCAAATATGGCGCTTTGATAAGCGAGAAATTTGAAATGTTAAAGTTAGGCACTCTAAGAGTAACTATACTAAGATCCGCACAACAAGGCTATAGAATAGTATGTTGTGAGAGGGTTACATGTGCTTAGCGACCATGTAAAGGAGGTGAGAGAATGAATCCCTGTTTCTTCACTATGTGAGTCTTGTAGGACAAGATTTTTGTTCCTACATCAAGTGCTCTTTGTGATCTTTGACTATACTGCAAAGACATGGATTAATGTTGCTACTTTGGTTTCGATTTCTAAGGTCAGGATTGATGAGATTCTAAGGACCGATTCTGGGAAAATAGTTAATTCATATATAAGTAGTATTAGGGCGAAGGGAAGACAATTTGATTTCACCTCGTTCTGCACTTATTGTCAACAACTATAACACTTTGATAACGATATAATAATAAGTGAGATACGAAATGGACTTGGGCCCAAAGGTGGTTAAGTATGGCTCTTTGAGGGATTAGAGATACTTAACCTAGTGAAAATCAAATGTGTCTAGGGTACTCTGAGTTTATGAGTTGTAGCCTCTACGTGAACTGATTGAGTTTGGCGTGAGAGATCCTGCACTGTTTTTCTTTAAAAGGGTAGATGTCTCTATGTTGGCCCTAACGGGTTTGATATATAGCTCTCGCATTGCAGGTGAACTCAGCAGTCGCACGGTTCGGCAGTTAGAGGTTTATATGTTTTGGATTGAGCTGGTTTTGGCAGATATGAGGACAACATTGTCCCTGGCATGGGCGAGTGAGAGATGCTAGATTTTGGGTATCTGCTAAATGGAGCGCCCATGGAGGGTCCGACCTATTTGGTTTATTAGTCAGCTTGTGATATTGACTAAGTTAATTACGTAACTGAGAATTGGAGAGATTGGAGGGAAGTGGTTCAACTACTTCGGCCTATAAGATTCACGTCTCCTCTCCTCAGTTTACACAATTAATTGAGTTGGCCCAAAACCCTAGAAACTTTTTATCTGTAACCTCTCCCAACATAGACCAAACCTTAACTGTTACGAATCTTATTGTAGTTCGGAGACACTGTTGAGTTGCAGAGGACGATCAATTGCAGAAGGTTTTCCGCACCAAAAGTTCTATCACGCTTCAGAGGTATGAATTTATTATTTCGTTTTTGTGTAAATATATCATGACATGGATCATATTATTCCTTCATTTTAATATTGGGAATTTTATCAGTTTCCTTTTCCTTTTAAATTTCAAAGAGCTCCACTAATTTATTAGGATTTCTGATCTCAATTTCATCTTCTAAAATTCTTGCATGTCTACTTTCCATAACAGTACTAGTCCCCTCACTATTATGAATGTCTACTTTCCATAACAGTACTAGTCCCCTCACTATTATGAATAACAAATCTTTAGCCTTTAGAATTTTCGGGATATCCGATTGAAGTTCCTTTTATAATTTTACTGTCCAACTTCTCTCTCAGATGTGAAGGAATTAGTGTGTGCCGAGGAACCCCATATTTTTAAATTATTTAAATTAGACATTCTACCTGTCCAAAGTTCATAAGGGGTTCTATTTAATATTTTAGTAGAGACAATATTCACACACACACACAGCCATTGAAATAGCTTCTCCTCCCCCACCCCCAAAAAAATAAAAAATAAAAAATTAGATCCTAATGATGATTGACTTAACATGAACCTTACCGTGTACCTTACCGTGTCTAACAAAGTTCTATTGCTCATTTTGCTACTCATTTTGTTCCGGTGTAAAAGCTATTGAAAGTTGATGTATAATGCTAATTTTCTATAGTTAATATATATTCACCGTCACGATCAGATCTTAAAATTTTTATTTTTCTTCCAAGTTGATTTTCAACTTCTTTTTTATATTCTTAAACTTTTCAAAAACTTAAGAGTTTTTACGCATTAAATATATGACTATATTTTAAATAATCGTCAATAAATGTAACAAAGTATTCCGTACCTATATGAGTTTTAATATTTAAAGGGCCACATGCATCAGAATAAATAATAACTAATAATTCTTAGATCTTGTTCCTTTAGAAAAAGAGAGTCCAGTCATCTTACCCGATATGCATGGTTCACAAGTAGGAAAATCAATTTCAATGGTGGGTATCAAACCCATATTAACTACTCTTCATTTTATTTTTATTTATGTCCTAACTCATATGCCAAATGTAAAGATCATTTACATTATAGGATGCATCACAATTAAATGAAACATTAATATAAGAGGAAGAACACACAAATTTATTATTATTACAAGAAGAAATATTCAAACGATATAATCCATCAACCTTAGTTACCCAAAACAAAATTTTACCATGTTTCCAACAGACACTTTTTAAGAAAGAAAACACACTTCATATATCCTTTTTCATCCAAGCACAGCACAAAAACAAGATTGTGCCTCATAGTGGGAGCATAAAGAATATCAGACAAGTAAAGATTTTTATCTCTAGGCCTAGGTAAATCAATTTTTACGGTTCCAATAACCAACACAACATAGTAAGTGTTGTTTCCAATGTAGATACAATGATAACCGAATTTAATCTCTTTAATATCAACAAAGCAATCTCTCATCTTAGCAACATGGCGAGATAAAGCAGAATCTACCCACCAAACTCCAATATCCATAACAGCAATGAGAGACTCGGATACAACACATATTATGTCTTTGGGACCTCCAAACTTTTGTTTATTATTGGTATTCATATTTTTATTATTACAATTATTGTTATTGTGGTTATTACCCAAAAATCGACACTCACGTTTGTGATGTCCATAATTTTCACTGGTATAGCATTGAAACTTTTCAGTTTTATTAAAAAAAAATTAAACGCCTTTCCTTTACCCTTGTAATTTGGCTTTAGAGGCGTAAGGAATGGAACTAAACTGATTGCTTTAGCCGATCTCAATTTTCTTTTCGTTTAAGAGTCTATTAAGTAGTTAATTAAGGGTGGGTAATGAAGTCTTTTTGTTATCCATTTTGCAGGACAGTTCAGTCTTTTTATTATTCACTCTGTTATGCTTTAGTTTGTTAGAAGTAGCTGTAAGCTAATAAGCATGTGGAATCTGTTGCTCAGAGAAGAGTATTTGTATTGAATTTGGGTGATGAAATGAGCATGAATGAAAGGAACCTTTTCTTTGCCCCCAATTAATCTTTTCTCTCTCCTTTTCATCTGCTTCTTCCTCCTTCTTCTGTCTGTAACCTTCCCCATTTCTATCTTCCTCCTTCTGCATCTGTTATTTTTTCTGTATTTTGTTAAAGTAAGGAACTAGTGGAGCTTGATTCCTTACAGTTGGTATCAAAGCCCTCGATCCTGCTGCCATGACAACCAACAATCAAAGAATGACTAATTTAGAATCTCAATTCCAAGAGCAGACTGAGACTATTCATCAGTTACAGACCCAGCTACATAATTCGGTAACTACTCTGCAACAAGGATTTGATAGTAGATTAGATTCTGTTTCTACTTTACAACAGGGATTCGATGCAAAGTTGGAGCTCTTAATGAGGAAGTTTGATGTTCTGATGACTATACAGAGGCACCAAATGGACACTAACCAGGCAGGTAATTCTCAGACTGGTCAAGGGTCTATATTAGAAACTTATGAATATCCTAACAAGTCAGAAAGGTCTGATAATATTTTCAAAACTATTAAATTGGAATTTCCTAAGTTTAATAGGGATAATCCAAGGGCTTGGATTAAGAAATGTAACAAGCTGTTCTCCCATCATTTAATACCTGATTCACAGAAGATTAAATAGCCACTATGAACTTAGAAGGGGAGGCTAAGTTGTGGTATTTGGGATTTGCTCATGGGGGTCCAGAACTTACTTGGGAAGGGCTTACTGAAGAAATCATGGCCAGATTTAGCCCCGAGGCTAGTGAAAATCCTATAGGAGAACTAAAAAAACTGTAACAGACAGGTTCAGTTGATGATTATAGAAAGAAATTTGAGGAGCTTAAAGGCTGGGCTCTAGTCAGGAATCCTATCCTAAATGAAGAGTTCTTTATGGACTGCTTCCTGGGGGGTTTGAAGTTGGAAATACAGCTGGGGGTGCAAGAGTTGAAGCCTACTAATCTAAAGGAGCTAATAAGATTGTCAAGGGTGGAAGAGGCTAAATTAGAGGCTTGGTTGAAAAGGAGCAGAATAGTTGGGAAGCCCACTGGGGTTTCTTTTTCTCCAAAACTGATGACCACACACTAGAATAAACCTGCAACAGCAGTCTCTTCTGATGAGACCATGAGATCCTTACCCATTAAAGGCCTTACTAGGGAACAGTTAAATGAAAAAAGGAGGAACAAGTTGTGCTTTTCCTATGATAAGCCCTTTGTACCGGGGCATATTTGTAAGAAGCCTAAATTGTTTATGATGTTACCCTCAAATGGCTCAGAAAGTGATGAAGATGAGGGCTGTGGGGAAGAGGAACAAGGAGAGACTCCTGAGGTTGAGGATGGAGAGGCACAAATCACACTTCATGCATTGTCTGGGCATAGTACTAACACCACAATCAGATTGCTGGGCATGGTGAATGGCAGATTTTTGAGGATTTTAGTTGACAGTGGGAGTACTACTAACAACTTTCTAGACCCTCAAGCAGCAAAAATAATTAAGGCTAGTATTCAAGAGACTAATTCTATGTCCATTGCAGTAGCAGATGGTTTTAAACTTACTAGTCATCAATATTGCCCAAGGATGCCATGGTCTGTTCAAGGGGAAGTATTCCACACTTACTTTAGAATCTTGCCCTTAGGAGGAATTGATGCAGTTTTGGGTGTGCAATGGTTGAAAGGGTTCAATCCAGTTACTTTTGATTTTAATCACTTACAGTTGACTCTAACCCAACGAGGCAGAACTATGGTGTTACAAGGGGAATCAGATCATGTTGCTCCCACTGTACAATTAATGGAACCTGGGGATTTCAAGCAGGTACTCAGTTCAGCTACTCATGGATACTTTGGATATCTGTTTGGGATGTATCAGGATGATAAAGAAAGAAGGCAGGATCAGAAGGAACACCACAATACCTGTGCTGCAGAAGATAGCAGTGAGGACCTTAATATTGCAAACTCCTAGTTAAACCAAATTTTGCAGGACTTTTCAGAAGTCTTTAGTGAACCAAAAGGGTTGCCACCAATCAGAGCTCAAGACCATCACATCGGACTTAAGGAAGGCAGTCAACCAATACAGTTAAGACCCTACAGATATCCATTTGTACAAAAAGAGGAGATAAAAGAAAATTGTATAGGAAATGATTAAAAATGGAATTATTCAAGCAAGTAATAACCCCTATGCCTTTCTAGTCTTATTAGTTAAGAAACAAGATGGGACTTGGAGGATGTGTGTGGATTATAAAGCCCTAAACAACATGACTATCAAAGACAAATTTCCTATACCTGCCATTGATGAGCTGCTAGATGTGTTATATGGTTCTCAGTGGTATTCTAAACTAGATCTCAGGTCTGGCTATCACCAAATAAGGGTGAACCAGAATGACATTCCAAAAACAGCTTTTAGAACACATAATGACCACTTTGAATTCTTGGTGATGCCATTTGGACTCACAAATGCCCCAGCTACCTTCCAATCCTTAATGAACCAGGTATTCTAACCTTATCTAAGGAAATTTGTTCTTGTATTCTTTGATGATATACTCATTTATAGCAAAAGTTTCAAGGATCATTTGAAGCATGTGAAATTGACCCTTCAACTATTAAAAGATCACTACCTATATGCTAAGAGAAGCAAATGTGTTTTTGGTACACAACAAGTGCATTATTTGGGGCATGTAATTACTAAGGAAGAAGTATCTACAGACCAGGACAAAATTAGTTGTATGAGTAACTGGCCAAAACCTACAAATATTAAGTGATTGAGGGGATTTCTAGGCTTGACTGGTTACTATAGAAGATTCACTAGAAACTATGGTCTCATCAGTAAACTATTGACTGAGCTCCTCGAGAAGGGAAGGTTTCAATGGACTGATCAGGCCACAAGGGCTTTCCAAGATCTAAAGGAAGCTATGACCACAACTCTAGTTTTAGCCATGCCTAATTTTGAAGAGCCCTTTGTTCTGGAAAAAGATGCATCCCATTTTGGCATTGGTGCTGTCTTGATGCAGAATAACAAACCCATAACTTTTCTTAGCAAAGCCATTGCTCCCCAACATTTGGGTTGGTCTACTTACGAAAAGGAATTGATGGCAGTTGTGTATGCTGTGAACAAGTGGAGACACTATCTTGTGGGAAATAAAATTTACATCAAAACAAACCATCACAGTCTTAAGTACCTTCTAGATCAAAGGATCACTACCACTAATCAACAAAAGTGGATTACTAAGCTAATGGGGTTGGACTATGAGATAGCCTATAAAAAAGGTAAGGAAAACATAGTAGCAGACAATTTGTCTAGGGAGGTGGGAAATTCTACAGAACAGGAACAAAACGAGGGTAAGCCTCAATCTGGGATCAAGGAAAGTCAGGATAGTTGTCTGCCTATAACTGCTGTGACTCCTGCTTGGGTAACAGAAATTGCCAAGTCATGGGAAATAGATGAAGGGCTTAGGGACCTTATCATCCAGTTGCAAAGAGAACCTGAATCATTAATTGGATACACTTTCAAGAATAGTAGACTTAGATTTCAGGAAAGTTTGGTAGTAGGTCCAGATCAAGAACTGAGAAACAAATTTTTATGGGAATTCCATAATTCCCCTATAGGAGGACACTCTGGTATAAGGGGAACATTCGAGAGGATTAATAAGTTTGTTTGGTGGCCTTCCCTCAGACAAGATGTTACCAGATTTGTTAAGGAATGTGAGGTATGCCAACAGCAAAAGCATGAAACTATTGCTACCCCTGGCCTGCTGCAACAACTTTCAATTCCAAAAAAACCATGGGCTGATATTTCAATCGATTTCATTGAGGGTCTTCCTAAATCTGAAGGGAAGACTGTGATATGGGTAGTTGTGGATAGGTTAACTAAATATGCCCATTTCATTGCTCTATGTTCTGCTGCACAACTGGCTCAAGTTTTTATTGCCAACATCTACAAGTTACATGGGCTTCCTACTTCTATAGTCTCAGATAGGGACAAAGTTTTTCTTAGTTTATTCTGGCAGTCTCTCTTCAAGGCAGTAGGTACTAGGCTTCAGTTTAGCACCTCCTATCACCCTCAAACAGATGGGCAAACTGAAAGGGTAAACCAGATTCTGGAGTGTTACTTAAGATGCATGGTAACCCAAAATTCCAGAGGTTGGAGTACTTGGTTGGGCTTAGCAGAGTGGTGGTATAATTCTCATTTCCACACTGGTTTGCAAGGGACTCCTTTTGAAATGCTTTATGGCTATAAACCTCGCCACCTTAACTACCACCAGTTTGGCAAAATTCATGATTTAAGCACTAGGCAGTTTTACAAGGATAGAACTGAACTACTGCAAAAAATGAAACACCACCTCAAATAAGCTCGGTCTAGGATCAAACAATATGCTGACAGGCATAGGACTGAGAGATCATTTGAAGTGGGAGACATGGTTTACTTAAAGGTTAGACCTAAGAGGCAGACCACACTAGCAGTCTCTAATCAAGAAAAGCTAGCCCCTAAATACTTTGGTCCTTTTAAAGTAGAAGAAAAGATTGGAGCAGTTGCTTACAGACTTCAACTCCCAGTTACTGCAAGGATTCATCCCACTTTCCATGTATCTTTGATCAAAAAGAAAGTAGGACAAAACTGTAGTACCTCTCTTAATTTTCCTGCTATGGATTCCTGGGGTCAGTTACTCAATGAGCCAGTTGTTGTTCTGGATAGAAGGTTGGTAAAGAAAGGTAATGCTCCTAGTGCAGAGGTGCTTGTGCAGTGGGCAAATACCCTTCCTTCAGAGGCTACTTGGGAAGAATGGTCACAGTTGCATCAAAGATTTCCTCAATTTGTTCCTTGAGGTCAAGAAAGCTGTTAAGGGGATGGGAGTGTAAGGAATGGAACTAAACTGATTGCTTTAGCTGAGCTCAATTTTCTTTTCGTTTAAGAGTCTATTAAGTAGTTAATTAAGTGTAGGTAATGAAGTCTTTTTGTTATCCATTTTACAGGACAATTCAGTCTTTTTATTATTCATTCTGTTATGCTTTAGTTTGTTAGAAGTAGTTGTCAGCTAATAAGCATGTAGAATCTGTTGCTCGGAGAAGAGTATTTGTATTAGATTTGGCTGATGAAATGAGCATGAATGAAAGGAACCTTTTCTTTGGCCCCAATTAATCTTTTCTCTCTCTTTTTCATCTGCTTTTTCCTCCTTCCGTCTGTAACCTTCCTCATTTCTATCTTCCTCCTTCTGCATCTGTTATATTTTCTGTATTTTGTTCAAGTAAGGAACCAGTGGAGCTTGATTCCTTACAAGAGGCCGAGGCAATAATGGCTTTAGATTTAGAATTTTTCTTTTTACGTCTTTTTTCAGCCTCTAATCCTAACATTTGAGACAAATTTTTCGTAGTGATCAGTGTGTTTAACAGGTTTAACGTAATAAACACTTGTTCTCAAGAATCAGGTAAACTATGTAAAATGGCAGGGCCGGGCAGCACCGGCCCTGGGCTAAAGCCCAAGGTGCCAGAACTTTAGGCCTACTAAAATTGACAATTTTTAGGGCCATCAAGAGGTATTTGTGTTATGTATATATATATACCCAAACAAAAGAGCCCAACCCAAGTCAGTTTAAATTTAAAGGCCCACAAAAAATTACCCAATGAAATAGGCCCAAAAAAATTTGTTGCCACTTTAAGCCCTTAAAAACTCAGGGCAACCCTGTAAAACGATTGACACATTTTATCGTGGATTGGATTACCTAAAGACGCCAACTCTTTTGGTGTGACAATCATCTTATCATCATCTTCTCCCGTTTCTGTGCCAACAACATTATCATCTTCTCCCGTTTCAGTGCCATTAAAATTTTCAATTAAAAGTTGAATGTAAGTATGAGATGATGAACGATATGCTTCACACACAATATTAAACACTGTTTTAGCAGATGCTCATATTCTTCAAATAAAATTTCAATGTCAAGTTACATGAAAGTGAGTAAAATATTCCTAGCATTTTTTTCATTATCAACATATTTTTCATACATCCGTCTAGCAGCAGCATTAGCAATTTCAGGAGGTGAATTAACAACATTAATATCTATGACATACTCAACTTTATCTTGAAAAGATATACGGCGAATTCGACATTTTCATTTAGTAAAATTATTTCAATTTAATTTTTCAGTTTTACTTAATTCTTGACTCACTACTCTATTAGCCATAAAAATAAATTAAATTATTCGAGCCTAGAAATTTGACCGTTTAGGAGGAACCCAAAAACTATAATTTGTAATATATACTCCCTTGTTTCCTAAATAACTGATGTCAATGCACATTAATTAAGAAACTTAATTACTCCAATTCATTTGTCTATTTATCCAATAGGAAGGGGAGAGAGGATTGCACGGATATACATAAAAAGATAAAAGAGTCCAATAGAAAGGAGAGAGAGAATTCTTAAGTCTTTAATTTTTTATAGGACTCCAATAAAAAGAAGAGAGAATTTTCAAGTCTTTAATTTTCTTTAGAACTCCAATAGGAAGAAGAGAGAAGATTATATGAATATATATAAATTATCCTAGAAATTCTATAACGTCAAATATTTGACAACAAAAAAATTGACCTATAACGTCACTTATTTAGGAATCGAGAGGGTAGTATTATCAAACCTTGTACCAAAGCAGGTGTAATCCAGCCGCAATTGTATTTACGGATGTGACTTTGTGCAGGCGCCGCAACGTCAGTTACGGCAATTACTCCACACGGCAATAGTTGGTACACCAACTAACTGCTAGGATCCTGGGCCCGCAATTTTATCGAAGCAAGAGACGAAACCCGAAGTGGTGATGGATTAAAAGAAAAGATAATAATAGCGTAAATACTATTTAGCTTCAAAATTAATTTTGGTTAACAAACATAACAATCAGGAAGGTACTCCGAATGAAACAAAAAATAATTAAGCTCCTTTTACGTAACGGAACGTATATGAAACTCAATTTCTCACAAGCTCTGATACCAATGTAAGAAATTGAGTAGAAATAAAAATAGAAAAGAATTGAAGAACAAATTTGTGTAAAACAGTGGATGAGTTAGTGATGGATTATTTCTTTTGTGTAGTCACAATCCTAATTACTAGTAAGAAGTTTAAATTCACATAATTGAATTGACCAAGTCAAGCCTTACACAATTGGCTTGGTCAAACATTAATAAATGATAAATTTTATTTTATAAAAATTAATTTATAGAATGATATGGTCAAGTGTAATTAGTGAATAATTCATCATACCTGAGTGAGCCTAGTGATAACAACCAGCCACATCACTTTGTAATCAACTTTTTATAATATTTTTTTATCATTAAAATATTATTGTTAATAAACAATACCTTTACATAATTAAATAAAATGAAGTTATTTTACCATCACAGAGAGAATATATTACTGATCGTGTGAGGTTATTTTACCATTACATAAATAATAATTGAATAATTGAGGGCTATTTGACCACGCAAACTAACATGTTTTTATCTAATTCATGAAAAGATCTGCACGAACTGATCTATCAATGGTTAAGTGTTCTTCTTTTTCTTTTCAATTTTTTTTTCGTTTATTTTGGATTCCGTTCAAATGAGGAAATTCCGTGTAATTAATTCCGTTCGTCCATGAAACTCTAAAAACACTTTCCACCCTTTTGGCGGTTCACCGTTCATATATATATATATATAGGAAAATTTTCAAAAGCGAACTCTTAAAAAACGAACTAAAGATGAACCGTCGTCTTTGGTGTATATGGCGACGATTAGACCCGTCGCCAAAGATTGCATGGCTACGACGACGGGTCGAATCGTCGTCATAGACACCAAAAACGACGGTTCGTCTTTGGTTCGCTTGTTAAGGTTCGCTTTAGAAAGCTTCCCTATATATATATATATATATATATATATATATATATATATATATATATATAGATATGCAGTGGCTTTCTCCAACGGACACGAACTAACGAACGGAGCTTATGGACAAAAATATAAAATTAACAATCACTCCATTAACTCTCTCTCCCCTCTGTCACATTCACTCTCTCTCTCTCTCTCCACTTAAGAAACCCACGTTAAGGAACCCACAAAAGACAAGGAACTCATTAACCCATGACATTCCATTTTGTTTCCCTCTCTAGGTTTCTCTCATTTTCAATATTTTATTCACAATTCATTTAATTTCAAATAAAAAATCATAAAGTTTGGACAATTTTGTTCCCTTTTGTTGAAAAATAAAAACATTCACTCCATTAACTCTCTCTCCCCTCTGTCACATTCACTCTTTCTCTCCACTTAAGGAACCCACATCAAGGAACCCACAAAAAGACAATTGGGAACTCATCAGCTCTTTCTCCTCTTGCCCACTATCTCTATCTAACACATTAAGGAAACCATCAGCTCTTTCTCTCTCTTATCGTAATCACTGCTTCAACTCTGCAAATGAAGAGTAAGCTTGAGCTAATTGGGAACTCACTTGCATTTTATTGACGTATTCTAGGATTCTAATATGTAATTTTTTTTTTTAATTTGTTCAATTTTGCAGTCTCATCTGGTACTTGGGTTGATTTCTCAAATTATAAAGGTAAGCATATAAACTCCATCCTTTCTATCAATTTGTTTTTTAGCTCTTTTAAATGTAAAAAGAATAATCATTATTGGTATTCTTTCTAACGAACTAAAGACACTAAGATTTTTTATTTTTTATTTTTTGCATTTTTCGTTTATAATTAAATTCATGCCTAAATTTAAAGATTATTTGGGTTTGTTCTTTTATTATTTAGTGTTTAAATTGGGGGTCCTTTGTTATGTTAAAATCAGGGCTTATGCTAAAATTAGTATTTGTTTATTGATTATTATAGTCAAATTGAAACGGAAGATATGAATTTGGAGTCAAAGACTTGTGAGAATGATATGGTAGGGAGTTGTGCAAGTTTTCCCTTTGATAATGTAGGAGGGGGTTGGGATAAAATTGAGGAGTCAGATCACATTTATTATCCTCAAGTGAGAGAAGAATTGAAGCCAAGAAAAGACCAAGAATTTACAACAATAGAGGATGCTAAATTTTTTTACAACACATATGCGAAAGAATCTGGATTTAGTATTCGAGCTAATTGTGAAAGGAAGAAGGATGGTGTAATAATAAGGTGTTATAAAGAAGGAAAGGGTTTGGTAGTTCAAGAAGAGCCTAAACAAAGGCGTCGAGGGTCAATAAAAGAGTGTTGTCAAGCTAAAATTGCTTTCTTGATGTCAAAAGTTGGGTTGTATGTTGTTAGTGTATTTGTTGAAGGGCATAGCCACCCATTGTCCACCCCAAGTAGAATATTTTTGTTAAGATCTCACCGTTCTATTTCTAGTGCCCACAAATGTTTGTCTGAACAACTTAGCATGGTAAATATACCCTCACATCAACAGTTCAATTTTCTTGCAGTGCAAGCGGGAGGGATAGAAAATATTGGTTGTACACAAACAAATTTATATAACTATGAGAGGGATAAACGTATAGAGATGAGTGGCCACGATGGAGATTTATTGCTTGAGTATTTTAAAATTGAACAAGACAAGAATCCTTTGTTTACTTTTAAAATTGAGGCAGATGAGGAAAAACATATCACTTGTTGTTTTTGGGCTGATGGAACATCTAGACGGGCTTATAACTTTTTTGGCGATGTAGTGATATTTGATACCACATACAACACCAATCGTTATGGAATGATATTTGCACCATTTGTGGGGGTCAATAATCATGGCCAGACAATTGTATTCGCTTGTGCTTTTTTATCTGACGAGACAATAGATTCATTTGTTTGGCTTTTCAAGCAATTTTTAGAAGCTATGCCTGGTGATGTCCCAAAGATTATTATTACTGACCAAGATCCAGCAATGACAAATGCAATATCTGAAATTTTTTTGAATACTTATCACAGGTATTGTAGTTGGCACATTTTAACAAAGTTTTCAGAAAAGTTAGATTCGGTTAAGTATAACCACTACTATTCAGAGTTTTCAGATTGCATATGGAAGTTAGAACTGAAGGAAGAGTTTGACTCAAAGTGGTTGGAGCTTGTTGGGAGAAGTGGGTTAAGTGACAATAAATGGCTAAAGTCAATGTATGAGATTCGCTCAAAATGGGTGCCTGCTCATTTGAATCATGTTTTTTCGGCCAATATGTCAAGTAGTCAGCGAGCAGAAAGCTCTCATGCATTTTTTTAAGAGGTTTGTGAACAAGCGTTTATCATTGTTTGATTTTATGATTCAGTTTGGCAGGGGACTTGCGTACCAACGTCATTAAGAGTTGGTAGCTGAGAACAAAGACAAGATTGAAACGCCTAAGGTGATATTGGAGCATGATTTTTTGTTGCAAATGGTTAATATTTACACATGCGAGATTTTTTTTGAATTTCAAGATGAGCTTATAGCGAGCTTATTGAGATATAAATTTGAACTTGTCAAAGACGTTGATAATCTTGTTGTGTATAAAGTTCAAAAAAAATGAGGCAAAGTACAAAGTGAGGGAGATTCTTTATGACAAAGAGTTGGATTATGCTTATTGTAGTTGCAAAAAGTTTGAAAGCGCTGGAATCCCTTGTAGGCACCTTTTGGCATATCTTGACAAGTTTCATGATTATGAACAATTGCCAACTAAGTACATCTTGAAGAGATGGACACAAGGTGTAAAATATGAGAATGTTGTAGACAATAGTGGCACTGTGATAAGAGATGACAAAGAATATATTGCAAAGCGGAGGGAAATGGTTAAATTTAGTTTGGAAGTAGTTAACAAGGCTCTTGAAAGTGAGGAAGGTACAAAGATTTATTATGATGATATGTGTAGTGCACTTGAAAAAATTAATCATTTGAATATTCGTGATACAAATGTAAGTGTTTCTGACGAGAAAAGCAGTCCAATGTTAGTTGTTTCAAGAAAATGCAGTGCAAGCAATGAACATGTGTTTTGTGAACCGAATCAAGTGCGAGCAAAAGGGTGCAGAAAAAGGCTCAAGGGTGGAAAAGAGAAGGCATTGGTGAGGGCAAAACAAAAGAAGGCTAGAATGTGTCATGGATGTGGCAAAATTGGACAGACACATGATAAAAGAAATTGTCCAGCGCTCCAAAATCGGTAAAAATATATTGTTTTTCTTTCCATTTTATTTAAGGCATTTAACTTGAATATTGACACTATTTGATTTTTATGTAGGTCTTTTCCATGCAATGAAGATTCAAGTGCGCGCAAGTTTAGAAAATAATAGTTTTTCATCCACGGACTAGATCAATTGAAGATTCAAGCACAAGTTTATGCATTAGTTGACAATATTTAACATTTGATGTAATACAAAATTGGTACTATGTGTGTGTAGTGGAACTGGGAAGGAGACAACCGAAGACTGCACCATTTCACTATTGCATTTGGAAATAGACCTTTGAGTAAAATCTACGTCCCTGGGTACAATTATTTTTGGCAACCTTTGAAGCAATTTACATACCTACCTACATGCATAAAACTTGGTTTCAAAGATATGACAATTTTATGTCAAAAAAAAAATATATGAAAATTAAACATTATGCTCATTTTTATTTTATCTACTTTCATGTTTCTTTGAAATTGATTTCAATTCTTCTACCATGAACTATACTTTTATATAGTTTTTCCCATGCAACTAGAACAGTTAAGTATATTTGAATAATTGAAGCATTTGCACCCTGTCTGAAAGTTTTTATTTTTCAACAAAAGGGAACAAAATTGTCCGAACTTTGTGATTTTTTATTTGAAATTAAATGAATTGTGAATAAAATATTGAAAATGAGAGAAACCTAGAGAGGGAAACAAAATGGAATGCCATGGATTTTTCTTTTATTTTTTACTGGAGAAAAGAAGAGAAATAAAAATGGGTGTGACTTGGAGTTTTTTTTTGAGGGGAGAGTGACAGAAAATTAGGTGTATTTTTCCTTCAAAATTTTCTTTCAAAATATGAGAGGAGAGAGAGAAAGTGAATGAGACAGATGTGAGAGAGAGTGAATGTGATAGAGGGAGAGAGAGAGTTAATGGGTTCCTTGTCTTTTGTGGGTTCCTTAACGTGGGTTTCTTAAGTGGAGAGAGAGAGAGTGAATGTGATAGAGGGGAGAGAGAGAGTTAATGGAGTGATTGTTAATTTTATATTTTTGTCCATAAGCTCCGTTCGTTAGTTCGTGTCCGTTGGAGAAAGCCACGGTGTATATATATATATATATATATATATATATATATGGGAAGCTTTCCAAAGCGAACCTTAACAAGCGAACCAAAGACGAACCGTCGTCTTTGGTGTCTATGGCGACGATTCGACCCGTCGCTGTAGCCATGCAATCTTTGGCGACAGGTCGAATCGTCGCCATATACACCAAAGACGACGGTTCGTCTTTAGTTCGCTTTTTAAGAGTTCGTTTTTGAAAATTTTCCTATATATATATATATATATTAAGCCTAATAAAGTAGCTAGTTCATCTCAGGCACTAAATGTAGCAAATTTACTAACTCAACAACACCAACAGTTCAAGCATCAGTGGTGGCAGTGTATTCAACTGATAACATCTGGTGATGGTAATAAGGAAAACAATTGGGAATAAAATGAGCACGTGCATTATGGAAATACATATGAGCTGTCACTTTATGTTGTAGTTTGTTAGAACCATAGTTAGTATATTAAACTCTGAGCATATTTTGTTGTTACACTTTAATTAATTCTAGATTTATTGAGTGCTACACAGTGGCGAAACCAGGACCATATTAAAGGGGAGGGGGTCAAAATCTTTCAGTAAAAAAAAAATTATTTATGTTGTACAGGTAGTACCGTAATGCACCAGACCCGGGCTTAAAGTCAAGACCCGGATTTCGGGGGCGTTACAATTGGTATTAGAGCTGATACGTTATAAACCTTAGGTAAGAATACATTAGGCTATAACTATAGA
Organism: Aralia elata; assembly: GCA_034770075.1. Taxonomy (NCBI): domain Eukaryota; kingdom Viridiplantae; phylum Streptophyta; class Magnoliopsida; order Apiales; family Araliaceae; genus Aralia; species Aralia elata. The sequence continues at coordinate 2,299,373 of CM068383.1, forward strand.
GAGAATGATTAAGATGGTAGGAAATAAACTCGAATAGAGTTTATGAAAAAGAAATGAATTTAGGAAATTCATTTTTAAGTAAAGAAGGAGTTAAAGATATGCATGAGGTTAGAAGAAAATATAGAGGATCTTGAGGAGAAGAGTAAAGAAGATTGTAGGATGAAACGATCGTAAGATAAGGAAGATCGTAATGTAAAATGATTATGAAATAAGATCATGACGTGATCTGATTGAATTGCAAAATGACAAATGATCTATTAAATGATTGAAAAGTTATAGCCTAACGCTATAAAGAGATAAGGTACTATAAAATAATACAAAGGAAAACTCAAAAAGAGTTATAAATAATGAAATACAGATTAAAGAAAATTCGTATTGAGCAAAGAGTAAATTAGGATTTTGTAGAATTTCAATTGAGGACTCATGTGATAGCTGAGTTGTACAAACCTTTGTATAGGCAGGGATTTTGTTCTTGGTTTAACGACCACTTAGTTTATCACATTGATAATCGTTGAAATGTTAGTATCACGCTATCAATATATGTATGGTGAGAAGATGATTCTTTTCTCATATTTATATCTGATAGTAAAGAATATTAAGATTAGGTACGAGTTCTTGAAACTTATACTTATGGTAAGTTTATAACTCATAATCATATGGTAAGTTTTAAACCCCTAAGCGCATGGACAATCTCTGATTTGTTCTTACACTATATATTAATAGGACAAGTTCCTAAACTCATATTATTGTAACAAGTTCCTGAACTCATAATATGTGGTAAGTTTGATGAACTATACTAGGGTATAGAAAAGTTATGGATTGAGAACTGAGAATTCTCAATGTGATGAGCATTGATGATGTTAAAAATAGATAGTATTAGCAAAGGAGAAAATTGATGTTGATGGAGAAACATGGATATTCCAAATCTTCTAGCTATGCTAGATTTCAAAATTTATTGACTTCGTGCTGATATTTGCACTTTTGTGTCTTTGAAAGATATTATATCAAATTATTGAACTAATGAGTTTTAAAAGTTCTATTATTTATATGTCTATGCTGATTGTTTTAGCTAAGACAAAAATGATTTGAAAATATCAAAATATATTTTACATAGTTATTGATGCATCATTGAACATGGTGTAGATATGACATACGATGGAGTCATCAATGCAGTCTAATCTAGTATTGAATGTGATCATAGGATCATCAGTCCACTATGATATGTTGTAGTATGACAAAGTCATAAAATAATTTTCAGTATTTTGAGTCATTTAAAGGAGGTTTGCCAGTTGAGTTGGCTAAAATATTTCGATTGATGTTCGAACTATTGATGTAAGTCTAAGCTATTTGATTTGGCTAGACGACTGTTGAAAAAAATGTTTATGAAATTCAAGAATTCTTTGAGAATGCTTTCCAAACCAAATTGTTTTGGTGCAGACTCGTATGATAAAACTAAGGTGAATAACCTTAATATTGGGAAAAGTGTTGGTCGATAATACCGATTGACCATGTTGGGTGATAAACAAACACATATAGTCATTTTAGTATAATGTTGTGCGATAGGCTGATCACCTATTGTAGCGAATATTTCCAGTCTTTGTGATTGGCAAATATTCAGATGGTTTTTAAACATTGTTTAAGGCCTTTGTGACCCCACAGTATGTCGTTGCAAAAATATGAAACTGAGGGAATTTCCTATTTATTCAAGCTATTTCACAATTATTGAACAATTATGAAAATTCCTCAAAGAGGTTTCATAATTCTGGGAATGGGATGTTTAGAAGGGATGAATTTCATAGAGGTAAGTGATTATAGAATGTGATGATGAATGAGAGATCCTTAAAAGAAGAAAAAGTTGAGTGGCTAGTTTTGATGAGTAGAATGAGTAAATATGAATATGTTGTAATTTCGAGGACGAAATTCTTAGAAGAATGGATGAATGTGATATCCCAAATAAGTATGAGCTTAGTAAACGATGGTATTGAATTAGTACGACGATGATGGCTTACGGTGATCCGTAGAAAAGAATATTGATAGGTTATAGAAAGAAAGAATAATACTCGAAATATAATCGAGTCTAAATGAAGGTCATGAAATTGAATTTATAAGAATTAGTCAATGGAATGGATGAGTTAGATAAAACCTATATGTTGGAATAATTCGAGCTATCAAGATTTTGGAAAAGGATAGATGTAGGTCGAGTAAGACGGTTTGATATTCGTGATTCCGAGGATAGAATCTTTATAAGAAGAGAAAAATATGACAACCCGTATTTTTCGAGAATAAAAATTTAAAATAAGAATTTAATAAAATTCTTATTATAATAGGTAATGGGTTTTAAGGTATAAATATATATGTGTTATATATATATATGTGTGTGATTTATGTAGTGAATTTAATGTGTATATAAGTATGAAATATATACAGATATTTAGAATGAATAAGTTAATAGTTAATTAATGTAACGATCGTGAATCGCGGATAGCTTGGTAATTCAAGCTTATGAATATTATTGAATAAAATGAATTTTTTATTTAAAATTATTCTATGTTAAGCGTTTAAAGGTTATATAACAACCTAGATCATATGTATCTAATGATTATAAGTGTTGTCATTTTCGTAGAAACTGTTAGAAGATAGTGGCCAGGAACATGTTTCATGTATTAAGGAAAATGTTTCTTGTATTAAGGAAAACAAGTTTCTTTGTTTTCCTACTTTTTCATATTTTAATTCCTAGACCTCTTGTATAAATATAGCAATTCACATATTAGAAATATAAGAGAGATTACATTCTTTCATGGTATCAAAGCTCTGATCCTTTATTAGGCGACTTTTTCCGGTAACTTTTTCCGGCGACTTTTTCCGACAACTTTTCCGACGACTTTTTCCGGCGACTTTTCCGACGACTTTTTCCAGCGTGTCTTTTATCTCTCCTCCTTCCATCTGCAGTGGTCGACTTTTTCCGACGACCTTTTCCGGCGACTTTTTTCGGCGACTTTTTCCGGCGACCTTTTTCTGGCGACTTTTTCCAGCATGGTTTTTATCTCTCCTCCTTCCACCTACAGTGGTTGTTTTGAGTGAAACTGAGGTTTGGTCTAATCCAGCTACAGTGGTTGTTTTTATCTCTTCTCTATCTTTGCGCTTGTTAATTATGCTTGTTGTTATTCCCTTGGATAATTCTTGTTGCTCCATCTCCTGTACTGCTAATTAAAGTGGTTTTATTGTGTAGTACAATTAATTGCACTCCCTTTGGTTTCTAGAATTACTCTCTGCTAATTTTTTGAGCCTTTATAATATCCTTGTTGATATTTTCTTGGATATTTTTATTGCTCCTACTATCTCATCATGGCAGAATCTAGTTCCATTAATAGTGCTGGTGTTATTTCTCATTTCGCACAATCAGGTATACACTCTTGTGCTCTTAATGTCTCATCTACTTAACCTAGTTGGATTATAGACACAGGTGCCTCTGCGCATATGACTGGGTCCTCCAATCTCCTTACTTCATACATGCCCCACTCTGGAAAGGACAAGGTTAGAGTAGCCAATGGCTCCCTGTCTTCTATTTTCGGGAGTGGCTCTGTCGTTTGTACCCCTTCATTAACATTATCATCTGTTCTCCATATCCCTTCATTTACTGCAAATTTACTATCTGTCCAACGTCTTTGTGAATCCCTACACTGTTCAATAACCTTTTTTGGAAATCATTGTGTTTTTCAGGACTTGGTGACAGGGCAAAGGATTGGCAGTGGTAGTGCAGTTAACGGTCTCTATTATTTAGATGTTCCCTCGTCTAACATGCCCTCTACTCAGGTTCAGGCTCTTCACTCTACTTTTCACCCATGCCTGACATCTCTTTATCAATGGCATCGACGTTTGGGACATCCTTCCTTTTTAGTATTGGAGTCTTTATTTCCATCTTTAGTTAAGCATTGTAACAGAACTCAGTTTTTATATGAACCATGTGAATTAGGTAAACACAAACGTTCTACTTATTCTGCTACTAACAATCGACATTCTGAACCTTTTGCCATTATCCATACTGATGTGTGGCGACCCTCTCGAGTTGTCTCCCGTTCTGGTCATAGATGGTTTGTTAGCTTTATTGATTGTCATTCTCGTGTCACTTGAATTTACCTTCTGCGGACCAAAAATGAGGTATTTGCTTGTTTTCAAGACTTTCACAAAATGATTCAAACCCAATTCGACGCTAAGGTCAGAATTCTCCATAGTGATAATGGTCGTGAATATAGTAATAATAATGTTTTTGCATCTTATCTCTCTCAGCATTGCATTATTCTTCAAACCTCCTGTGTCTCAACCCCAGAACAAAATGGAGTAGCGGAAAGAAAAAATCGACACTTGCTAGAGGTAGCCCGCACTCTTATGTTCACTATGTCAACCCCTAAATTTCTTTGGGGAGATGCGGTTCTGACTGCTACATTTCTTATAAACCGCCTTCCTTCTAGAAATCTTGAGAACAAGAGTCCCATCTCTTTTCTCCAACACACGACCAGTCATTCTCCTTCACCTCGAGTTTTTGGTTGCGTGTGCTTTGTTCATGATAAATCTCTCACTCGGGGAAAATTAGATCCCAAAGCTATTAGGTGTGTTTTCATTGGTTATTCTCCAACCCAAAAAGGTTATAAATGTTATCATCCTTCTTCTAACAAAGTCTTTGTCACTCGGGATGTCACTTTTTGGGAATTAGAACTTTTTTATTCTTCTTCACCTTCTCCTCAGGGGGAGAATGTTATTAATGAGAATGTTATTAATGAGGAGAAGCTTCCTGAGGCTAGTATCACAAGCTCTATTTTTCCTGTTCCCGTTGTTTCTGATAATTCTACACAAGGGGGAGTTACAGTGTACTAAACAGAATGGGTTTGAGCCTGAGTTGAGGACCTATGTACGAAAAGGCAAGAATAAGGTTACCGTTTCTGCACCACTACACTAACTTTGTTCCGGACCTAGTCTTGATAATGGTAATGGTGAGAATCTTAATCCTACTTGTTCTTCTAAAGATACTGACATTCCTACTTGTTCTTCTAAAGATACTGACATCCCTACTTGTTCTTCTGATGATACTAACATTTTTATTGCTCTTAGAAAAGGGGTTAGAGCTTGTACTCAACATCCTATTTCTAATTTTCTAGCCTATAGAAAATTATCTGCATCATATCACTCCTTTGTTTCTTCCTTGTCTTCAATATATGTTCCTCAGGGGTGGAGAGAAGCATTTAGTGATAAGAATTGGAAACAAGCTATGATCGAGGAGATGAATGCCCTAAAAAAGAATGATACATGGGAACTAGTCACGCTTCCTTACAAAAAAAGGTAGTTGGATGAAAGTGGGTATATACAGTCAAACAAAATTCTGATGGAACGGTTGAGAGACTCAAAGCCAAACTAGTTACAAAAGGATACACTCAAACTCATGGGATTGATTACCAGGAGACATTTTCTCCTGTAGCAAAGATGAACTCTGTTCGTACCATAATCTCATGTGCAGCAAACTTCGGCTGGGATCTTCAACAATTAGATGTAAAAAATGCATTCCTTCACGGTAACTTGGAGGAGGAAGTGTACATGGACATACCTCCTGATTTTGCTTCATCTGTTACTATGGGTAAGGTTTGTAAGTTAGGAAAGGCTTTGTATGGTCTGAAGCAATCTCCTAGAGCCTGATTTGGTAGACTCCACAGAGCAATGATAAGGTTTGGGTACAAGCAGAGTCGAGCAGATCATACTCTTTTTGTCAAACAGATAAAGGGTAAGATTACCATTCTTATTGTTTATGTTGACGACATTGTGGTGACAGGGGATAATAAAGAAGAGATAGTTAATCTCAAAGCGAGACTGACCAGAGAATTTGAGATTAAAGATCTTGGTCCTTTGAAATAATTTCTTGGTATTGAAGTTACAAGATCTTCCAGTGGCATCTTTCTATCTCAAAGGAAGTATGTCCTTGACCTGCTAACTGAAACTGGCATGTTAGGATGTAAGCCTGCTGATTCTCCTATTGAAGTTAATCATCATTTAGTAGGATGCACAGGACCTACAGTTGATAGAGAAAGATATCAACGTTTGGTGGGACGATTAATATACCTCTCTCATACGAGACCCGATATATCTTATGTTGTGGGAATAGTGAGTCAGTATATGCCTGACCCTCGACATTGCCACATGGAAACTGTTTATATAATTCTGAGGTATCTCAAGTCTTCTCCTGAAAAAGGATTATTGTTTGCACCACATGGTCATATGAAAGTTGAAGCTTTTTCCGACTCAGATTGGGCTGGTTCTATAGAGGATCGTTGGTCTACAACGGGTTACTGTTCATTTGTTGGAGGTAATCTTGTTACTTGGCGTAGTAAGAAACAGTCTGTGGTGGAACGATCTAGTGCTGAGGCTGAATATCGAGTTATCGCCTTGGGTATATGTGAATTAATGTGGCTTCGAACCCTGCTAGAAGATTTAGGTGTTACAACTAAAAGGCCTATGCAGTTATTTTGTGATAATAAGGCAACCATTAGTATTGCAAACGACCCAGTGCAGCACGATAGAACGAAGCACATTGAGATTGACAGACACTTCATCAAAGAAAAGTTAACCAGTGGTCTTATTTGCTTACCCTTTGTAAAATCAGAACACTAGCTTGCTGATATTTTGACAAAGGGTCTTAGTAGTAAGATGTTTCATCCTTTGTGTTTCAAGTTGGGTATGCGAGACATCTACACACCAACTTGAGGGGGAGTGTTAGAAGATAATGGCTAGGAACATGTTTCTTGTATTAAGGAAAATGTTTCTTGTATTGAGGAAAACAAGTTTCCTTTTTCATATTTTAATTCCTAGACCTCTTATATAAATATAGCAATTCACATATTAGAAATATAAGAGAGATTACATTCTTACAGAAACGAATAAATTGATTTTAAGGAATAACGCTTTAGCACTATTCACGCAGGTACTATTCATATGAGCACTATTCACGCCAAAAACACTATTCATTGAATAAATATTTTGACAAAAATTATTATTGAAATAATTTATTTGGTGTAAATATGTTAACCAAACAAATGTGGGTTACATGTATATTTAAGTACATGATTATAGTAAACTAATTGGGTAGTAAATAGTTAACCCATATAAATGAGTCTAATAATGAATTAAATTAGTGGGTTAATAAATGGCTAAAAGGAATTCTATATTATTGTTAAAATCTAAGTGTAAGAATTTATAAGAACCCAATTTTGATTTTGTTAGAAGCCCAAATGGTTGGTAAAGGTAGCCCAAAACCAAGACCCATGACCCAATCCAATACTTGACCCATGTGACTGATGAGTGGAGAAAACCAGCATTTTGGATGAAATAGAGAGAGAGCCTACGGTGGGAAATATGTAATGAAAAGTTAGTGCCTTATTAATTTAATGAAGGTGTATGTGCTAGTTTATTAACTAAGGAAAGAAGCAAAAGAATAAGCAATTGGGGGGCGGGGGTTAAAAAGAATGGAATGTCCGGATAAAGAATGGAGGAGGAGACCAATAAACATTGTGAACTAATTACAAATGAGAAGAGGAGGGAGTATCCGACATGTTGGTGGCTACTTGCTAAACCCCATGCAAGGAAAATCCAAAATGACAAACATCCTTCTCAAAAACTACCAAGGAGCATAGTAAAACCAATTTCTCCCTCCCAAATACATCATCCGGTTCCTTGCTCCCAAGTTCAGCCATTTGCAAGTAAGAGGAGAGAAACTAGCTGAGGAGGAAAAGATGGCTCCGTGATGGCAAGAAAGAAAGAAAAACTAAACTAGCAAAACTCTTATACAACTCCATCTTCATCCTTCTTCATCTTCTACCATCTAAAGCTTCAAATAACCTAGAGAGAGAGAAATAGGTGGAGAGTTGAAGCTTGGTGAAGGCTTCAGGAGAAATCAAAGAAGAAGAAAAGAGGTTTAGCAAGATCTAACAAAGTATTTAGCATGCAAGAGGAAGAAAACCAAGAAAATAAGTTCTATAAAACCTTAAACTTCCATTTATATCTTAAGTTTTATATCTTGTCTGATATTGTTGTTGTTTAAGTTTTACGGGTGAGTAACACCCTAACAATAATGTTCAAAAGTTAAACAAACCATTAAAAGCACGAATGTTGATCCTAAATAGACAAAAGTCCAACCTATACGTAAAGGATGAAGAATAGACATTATGGACTGATAAAGGACTATTTTAAGGACTTTTTGTATCTACGATTCATGTTTAAAAATTTAGTTCATTAATAATATGTTATACTTCCATGTGTGACGTAAATAACCCAATTGGAACGAAGCAAAAAGAATCTAAAATAAATTTATGTAGAATGTTTTAGTAAAACATGTTAGAAACCGAAAATAGTTTGGCTACTGACCTTAAGTGCAATTTCGGGACTAGTTAAAGTTTTCAAAAAATTTTGATTTTCTGGGGATGTATAGTACACTAAATAAGGAATCTATAGCCTCTGGTACGGACCTATTCTGATGTCAGACAAATGAGTTATGACGTTCGGAAGTTGGCACGTCGAAACTGTCCAACTAGGAAAGCAACACGGGAAAGAGACATTTGGGACACTGTTTTTGCTAGTTAGACTTGCTGAAAAATTATGATATGTTGTGGTTTTGTATATTTCAATCCTAGCAATCCATATCCTCAAGAACGGACCAATTACGAGTTCCTACGACCGAGTTATAACGTGACAAAGTAGGTGCGTCAAAACTGTCCAATCTGGAAAATCATATTCAGGCCTGCCTCTTATATGAATTTTTTAGACTTGTGAGTTCATAATTTAAAAATGGTTAAAATATAAAATTTGTAGCCTCAGAAGATAGCTTCGCGTGGGCGCAAGAATCATTCAAAAATATTTTGAAACGAATTAGTTATGACTTTTCTAGCAAGAGAGGGTAAAGCTGACAAGATTTTATAGTAATCTGACCTTGGTTATAAAAAGTGAAAACCTGTTTTGTTTGAAAATGGCTCGAAACTAGGACCTAGATGAGATTAAAGTAGACCGTATTAGCTTTAATTTGACGTAAAAATAAACGAAAACGGATAAGTAACGAAGGAGATACGATAAAAACAAGAATAATATTTTGTTAAAGTAAAAGTGTGAAAACGAATTTTGTAACTTGGATTGGGATGCAATTTTGGGTAATGGTATTTTTGACGTATAATAACGTATAAAAGTGATTGTCCAAGATTTTAAGAATTTTTAGACGTAACTCCGAATATTGAAGATTATTGAGAAAGCAAACAGGAATGTTAAAATATAATTACGAGATGTAATTAATGAAGTTAATGTTATGATGAAAAGAATATTGTTAAAGAATAATATTCGATGATGATGTAAATGACTCCGAATTAAGTATGGGAGAAATAAATATTGTATGCAATTGATGTAGATGATAAACTAGTATGATGAACACTTAGAATAAAAGTGGTAAAGAGTTATATGAATAACTAACTAGCATGCCGACATTATTAATTATGTAGTTCATGTAAATGATGCAAAATATTAGCGTAAGCCGGATAAGCGTATCAGGCAAGTTTTTCAGTACTTGTTGCTATGTGTTATGTGAAATTTTTGTGATACTTTTATGTGCACTATATGTTGCAAATGTGATGTTAAATTGTTAATATTCAATCAATGATTTATGTTAATTATTCTATGTGAACTTTATAACATGAGAAATGTGATGTATGCATAAAATGCAAAGCATGTATAGATGAACAATATGAAAAAGTTGGAGCATGTATAAAAAAATGATGGATGAGTAACGTTGAAGATTGTATAAATGCACAATATGAGTAATGACTGAAACATGTATAAATGCACCGTATGATGAAAGAGGAAGCATGTATAGAATGCGAAATTATTAAAAATGTGAAGCATGTTAAAATGTGAATTATGTGTTATGTGATAACTGTTGAACTTGCTAGGCAACGTAGTTGTTCACCCTTGTTATATATAAATATTTTCAGCTAAACCAGAGCAGACCGAAGAACTTGGGATAAACAAAGGATTAGTTAATGAATGAAGATGGTTATATTAATTGCAATATTAGTACAAATATAATGTTGTATTAAATATTAGATGATGTATTAGTAAAAGTCTTCGTATCTGGGATTAGATGAGGACATGTTGTAATAATATTGTAATTATTTTCATGTAGTAAGATTATGTTGTATGGGTAGTACTATGACGCACTGGACCCGGGCTTAAAGGCAAGACCCGGATTTCGGGGGCGTTACAATGTTCGCTACTAATACTAGCGGATTTCGATATTCTATTTTTAATCATGGCCGTTTCTTCCTATTTTGTACGATAATGATGGTATATGCCCAATTTTTTTTCATAGCACATACGTGTCATGGATCGTTCCTCTATATATATTCGATTATAACCGAATAACCAAATTATACTATTTGGTAATTTGGTATATAACCGAAATATGAACCTATTTTTGCCGACAAAAAAAAATTCATTTTAAATTTCACACTAGAGTTGTCAAATAGTATTTAACCACAATCCACAACTATAATAATTCATAAACTAGTTCAATAATTTCAAATTAACAATACATAAGTACATAATCATAGGACAAAGTTTTAAATATTTTTTTTAAATAACTAATTTTGTTATTCGGGTATCCGAATAGCATAATTTTGGTAAGTGAAACTGAACCCGAATAATTAAACAGTTATAACCAAATTAAGCAAAATAATTGAATTACCAAAATAATTCCGTTTCAAAAATTCGGTTCGGTAATTTGATTTTACCTGTTTTTCACTTTGCCTTAGTCCCCCAAGTTGCAACTACATACCATGTAGTTAAATATTACCAGGACAAATATAGTGTTAACAAAATGGCCTATTATAAACAATTTTTTTTTCACTTGAACTATATATAGTAGGATCACAATACCTTCCCATTTTACGTATGTTCAAGAAATGTGTGAAAAATCTTAATTTATTGATTAAAAGATGTAAAAAGTTTATAAGCTTGCTGATCAAAATTCATAAAGGATCAAATTGTTTCAAACATCATAACTTCAGGAAAAAGCAAAAAAGATTTGCTTCCATGAAAAAAATATGACACTTTGATGAGTGGGTTTTATACACTATACAAGAAATTATGGATGTAGTGAAAGAAATTTTGTGAAGGAATTCATTCCTTTACATGATGAGTTTTCTAGCGAAGGAACAGTGGAAAAAAATATAGTGACAATATAGTTATTAGCGAAAGAAACATCATTCACAATTTATATTTTTTCTTTCACAAAATTGAGTTGGTAGAAGTTTATTTGATGCCAATTTATGATGAAAATTTGCGAGAAAAAAAAACTATTAATGAAGGAATTATTACTCACTATATATTATTGTTCAGAGTTTTTTTTTGCGAGAGATAAAATTGGTCACTGTTTTGTTCTAAATAATTTTTTTAGAATTAATTGTGGTGAATATAAATTGTAATATAAATACATTAAATTTTTTAGAGTAGTAAATTTACTTTTATAACCCTTTTTAAGTAACTTATAATATCGATTATTTCTTTTAATAAACTATAAAGTAAATAACTTTACACTACGTTAAATTTTAAAATTTCATATATTTGATCATGATAGAAAAAAGAAAAAAAAGATAGTGGTGCTTTTTTTGTGGAATAGAGCACAAATGCCAAAAAATACTCAAATGTTTTATATAAAAAGTTAAGTTTGAGTTTGTTCTTTAATTTATAATATACTACAATTCAATTGTAATGTAATTAATATTTTAATAGAAATTTTAATAATAATAATAATAATAATTTTTAAGTAATTTACAATATTAATTGTATTAATTAAAATAATAAGTTAAATTCAATCGTCTCTTTCTTTCTTCTTAGTGTCAATCGGCTCTTCCTTTCTTCTTAGTGTCAATTGCCTTGATGTCTAAATTGAACCATCCTCTTCTTCTTCTCCAAACAGAAAAAAAGAGGAAGCTCCCAATCATCATCGTTGCGATCATCAATGGCGAGGAGGAAGTCAATGCCGGACAATAATTCTGCGGCAATGAAGAAGCCCCAATTGGCGACGAAGCGGCCTGCTCTTGCTAAAATCACAAACCAAAGGGATGCTTCTCTGAATGTTGTACAGACCACAATTCTATCAAAAACTTTGGTAATTCCCTCCCCATCTCTTATCTCTTATGGGTTTTACACACAAATAAAATAGTGCGGGGTCTTCTTCATTCTCTCTTATCCCATGTATATATATACCTTTATATGGACATAAATTTTTTGTGTATATAGCAAGACTCTAGATTAAATGTATTTGCGTGTTTCCCAATGTTGATTTTGTTACAAAATTGAATTACCTGTTAATTGAAGTAATCAATTCAAACCTTAAATACCCAGTTGACATATGAGATAGTTTACTAGGTTCTTCATTTGATTGGATTATTATCAATTTTATATATCCCTTTAAATTTGTTAGCTTTGTTGAGGTGTAAATATGTGTAGGTGTACACATGGGCCAAAAGTTGAGGTAATGGTATTCCAAAATTGGAGGACTATGAATCTGTAGATAATATTAATTTTTGTTGACTTGATGTATTTTTTTTGGGGTAATATATACAAGTATGCAACTGAAATGATTTTACGGACTTGCTGTTTTGTTAAATAATGTAATTGCTTGAGATGATTTTTTGGTTTATGCATGGTTGAGTAGTGCATTTTAAGTGTTTGATAAAATGAGTCTGATAAAATGTTCATATGTTTTAATGTATTGGCACATAAGAATACATGAAGAACCTTGTAAAGTTCCTTTTGTGAATACATCAGTTGTGTCCTGATCTCCAATTTTACAGGCCGATTCTACAGAAGAACTAGAACCTCTATTTGATTACAGTCGCGTACAGCCTTTCGACCTAGTTTGCTTAGACGGACAGTTTCTTCTCTCTCTTAATATACCTGTCATTTTGAATTTGTATATAATCTCAAGTTTTTTTTTGAATTTCTAGATGATGATTCTTCATCCCCTGCTTTTCCTCCCAAATGACGGAAATTCTCTGAGGTAAATTATCTTCCATGTAAAAAGCTTAATGCTTTTATTATTATACTGCAGTTTCTTTCTATAAATGGTGTGTAGCTGTTTGGTTATGTTACTTCAATGTTGAAAGCACTATTAAACATGTGCTATGAAAGAATTTATGTCTCCGCCAATCTCATGAATTTTGGTGTTGCTAGATTTTCATTACTAATTGAGTACTGATAGTCTATGGTGGGTATTTTTATGATATCTTCTATGAAACACTTGGAGTGAACCTTCAGGGGGTTGCTGATCATGATTCCATGTTCATAAATTCCAGTAATATGTATGTTTCTTTTTTATATTATCATTACCAATTAATTAATACATCTTATATGATTTAGAACAACATTAAAATTTACATTGTTATATATATGTATTGATGTATAATGGTAATTTATGCTTTGTGTTTTCTTTCTTTGGATTTAAGGATTTTTCCCTTTCTTTGTTTAACTTTGTTTCTGAATAAGTAGCTTCCTAGCATTTGAATGATCTCAATTTTAATCATTTTCTTAACACATTTTTTAGGATGGGAAGTTTTGCTTGAAAATAGCAAGTACAGTTCTTTTTTGATCCATGTTATTTAAGAATTGCAAGTACATGTTTATAGTTTTGCTTTTACGTTTATGATAATATGCTTAGGGGTTTTTGGAGTCGCTTTACTCGCAGATCTGCTTTGGGCTTCTTCTTCATCTGCTTACCAATCCAGCTGGCCTCTCCACAAATCTGACACTTTATTCTTGAAAATATATGTTTGATAGCATGCGTAGTTAATAATTTATCCGAGTATAATCCTCTCTTTACTTCCATTTTATAGTTGCAAGTTACCTATTTGATAATATGCCTAATATAAAAGGAATTCTCTCTAAATATTCTTTTTTATAAGTCTCTCTATATGGATATTGCATCACAATTTGTTTTCAAATTTGAACATATTTGGTTGATGTTTTCAATTATTGTTTTCATTTTATGTCTGGCTTTCATAAAGCACTAAAAAAAGTTAGAAAAATAGAATCTATGCATGTCTATATGTATGTCTACTGCTCCAAATATGTTCATTATCATGTTTGATAATTGGTCTGTTTGATAAAATATCATGGAGAGTAATTTGCAACATGTGGGTTGGTTTTCCTGCTCTTTTTCTCCAAACTAAAGAAAAATTTGATCATTTCATTTTATTACTAGGGGAAATGATTTGTTTGAAACATTCACTACATCAGTTCAACTATACACTCGCAGGTTATCCAATGATGTTCTTGATTAATTGACACTGATTTTATGCGACTCCGACGAATAATGCACTTCATTTGTTTGAGAAAAAGCCCAGCTCAATTTCGTTACTGGAATTTGTTCTTTTGGTTGTAGTTAGACTGATGATTTTGTGTAACAATAACTTATGAAATGAAATGGTTTGCTTTACACATGTTTAGATATTGATGGTTTCTACAACGGAAGTTATTATCAGATAAATACAGCAGATCTTGGTTGGGAGGTGAAGTCAACTTTAGTCTATTTGAAACATTTAAATTACCTGGACTCGAGTACGAACAATTTCTTTAGAATTCAAATTTCTAAATTCTTATAAAAACTAGAAGGATTTAAGATATCTTAACCTATCTTATACGGTTTCAAGGTAAGTCTTTCTATCATATTGGATATCTCTCGAGCTTGCATTATATTGATGTAACGATCGCGGATCGTGGGTAGCTTTGTAACACGAGCCTATGAATTTTATTGAATAAATTGAACTTTTATTAATATTATTCCGCGTTATGTGTTTGAATATTTTATTACTACATATGATGTGTATGTGATAATTTTTGAGTGTTGTTATTTCATGGTATTGGTTAAATTATTTTAAAGAATAGCACTAAAGCGCTATTTACGCAAAAGACGCCTTTTTCGATTTTTATGACTTTTCATAATTTCGCCAAAGCGTTAATGAGAGGGATTGATAATCCAAGTGTGGGATTTTATTTTAGCCCAATTGAATTTTTATTAGAAGCCCAATAGATTATTAAATTTGGAGTCCAAGAGAAGCCCAATAGGTTATTAGTTGAAGCCCAAGACCCATGGGTCAAGTCCATGACCAAACCCACCATCCATGACCCAAACCCATGACCCATGAGGGGAAGTGGGTTATGTAATCAGCTGATCATTTGAAGGAGAAGAGTACGGGAGAAGGAGTGAAGAAGAGAGGAGAAGAGAAGGAAGAACGTGGAGCTTTTGGGGAGAAGCAACGTTGCATTTGGTAGAGGAAGAACAACTCGGGAGAAGGGAGGGGGATAACCCAATGGCTGACCAAACCTTGGAGGAGCCGAAGCTCTCCTACCCGAGCATTGGGAGCTGCCATGTCTGGCATGCTCAGCCCTCAACCCATCCATGAAGCTCTGATCACTTCTTCTATATATACTCTCCCATTGCTTAGCCTCCATTCCTTTCACTTGTTGCTTAGTAAGATAGCTGAAAATTGAGAGAGTGTAGGAATTGAGTGTGAACGGGTGAATTGAGGAAGAAGGAGTGTGGTAGCAGCTGCTATTTGATTCATTAACAACTTAGAACAAGCTCCAAGAGGTAAGCAATATAGAGCTTAGCTCATTTACACAATATTTCTAAGTTCTTAGTTTTGTGTTGGTTGCTTTGTTGAAGTTATGTGACTGATTTTGCTAGTTAGTGCATGAACATGTTTGGTTGTTAATTAGCTCTGTTAAAACCTTGTTAATGGTATGTGAAAGTGGAACAATGAATGAGAATCAAACCTATGCATAAGGAATCAAGAAATGGACTGAAATGGACATTAGTGGACTGTTATTCATGTTTTGTTAATAATGAAGTTGTAATCATCTTGGTTTGGTTGTGTGCATTGGTTGTGTACTGGTTGTATATGTCCAGGAGCTATGGGAATTGATTTCATATGTGAAGCCAATGGTAACCATGTAATGATAGGCTATGAGTTATGAACTCTAAAGCCATGCCCACCAACTATTTGGTTTAATGTCTAAGAGAATGATTTCTCTAAGGAACATGAGAATTAGAGATGATTAATTGATTTAATGATGTTATGATGCATAGCCCAATTGTAAAATCATGTTTTAAGTCATATAGACTTGTTGTATAATGGCTAAGAAGCAAGGGAAACAGAATCAAGAGTTTGGATTTTTAGGTTCTGCAGTAGCAGAACTTGAAAGTCCCTGGATGCAGAGTGGCGCAGCTGCGCCACTCCCAAGCATAGCACCTGCGCAGCTGCGCTGGGTTGCAGAGCTGAAAGTCCTGGATGCCGAGTGGCGCAGCTGCGCCACTCCCAAGTGTAAGACCTGCGCAGTTGCGCCGGTTTGCAGAACTGCATTGCTTTGCTGCTTTGTGTGGTTGATGCGATGCATGTTTACATAGACCCAACATGTTATAAATACCCCAAAGCATATGTATGATATGTTAGTGTAATAGTTGAATGACCCCAAGCATGAAATGACTACCCCCGTTTGGGTAGTCGTAGTGGCAATCAATGTTCGTAATGATTATAATGCGTTGAGTAATGTAAGTCAATGTTTGGTGATTATTGTGAGACTAATTGGTATGTGAATATGTGTCTAAATGCGTAGGACATATTTGAAGGACGATTAACGTCAACTAGTAGCAAGCGCTTAAGGCAAGTTTCCTAAACCCTTGTCTAACCCTTGTGTTGGGCAAGTTTTCTAGCTTCATTCATTTTCAGTATTGAATGCAAGTTTCGTATCTTATACAAGAGACGTATATTGTGCAAGTTTATTTGATTCATTTGATTATATTCTCTTGACTCTCATGCGATGTTTGAAGTTCCGATTTACGCAATACATATATGGTTGTGTGAATTCCTTACTTATGAAAATTTTTCAGTATTTGCACAAGTATTCGAGCTATGTTATGACATAAATTGTTGAAGCTTTCAAGTTCACATATATATGAACTGTTATAGAGAACGTTAATGCCATTTGTTTCGGCTAGACAGATATTAAAATATTTTATTGATTTGATAACAAATCCTTGAAATGTTATTGATGATTAAGTAGAGCTATCCAACCGAATTGTTTTGGTTAGGATTCCGAGACATGAATGAGATGAACAACCCTAATATTAGGGGCAGTTTTTAGTCAGTTATTCTGACAAGGCATCGAGCGCCTAAACAAACGCATATAGTCGTTTCCAGCTAGAGTGTTGATCAACATAGAGTACAATAGGCTGATCACCTAGAAGTGCTCGTAAGTAAGACGGTTTGCAGTTATATTGCTGCGTACCTTTTCAAGAAAGCAAAAGAAAGTTCAAGGTCTTATGACCACTCAATGTCGTTTCGAAAATATATTTTTAAAACGAAAGCAAAGTATTATTCCTGTTTATTCAGAATATTTCACAACTATTGTTCAGTTGTCAAAGAGAAATGATGCGATTGATGATATTGTTGTTATTCAACTGTTATACTTGCTGGGAAATTGAATGCTCATTCTTGCTTTATATTAAACATTGCAGCTAAGTCCGAGCGGGTCGAAGGTTCCGGTAAGGACAAGGAAAATGGCAAGATGAACGTCTAGATGGCGTCGTAGTTTATTTGTATTAGTAATGTTGTAATACTAAGACTTATTATATATTTGGAATGATGTTATGGTAATAGAACCTGGGATTGAGAGTAAGACGTGTTGTAATAATATAGTAATTACATTCATGTCTATTATGTTGTATGGAATGGGATGTACCGTGTAGCACCGGATTCGGGTTTGAGGTACCCGGATTTGGGGGCGTCACAATTGATCTCATGTTTTCATAGCTTCATGGTTCATTGTTAGTCTTAATTTCAATGTATAACGCAACTGGGCTAAGACTGGTTAGTAGATATATATAATCCTATAAATATGCTGAGAACTTCCACTCATGTGGAAAGTCTCTTGGTCTTTATCTCTCTCTTTTGTCTTATTGTTTTGTACTTCTACCACATGTGCACAACCATGCACAACCATACATACACTGCTTACATAGGTATTCAGTGTAGCAATATTACAATGTGCAAAATTATCTTTTCTTATTCTTCATCTCATCTCATTGAAATTGAATTTTTGTATTTCTCTTGCAACATGAAGTTTACATGCCCCAACCTTGATTTTCTTGAAGAAAATGATGATGAAGTGGACCTAACATGACACACTTTATTCCTTCTAATTAGTTGTTATTTTTTCAATTTTCTTATGTTAGTTAATAAATATTGTAGGCCCTATGGTCCTTGGGAGACCACGATACAATAACAAATTATGTAGTTATCGTGACTTGAGTATTATCTATTTATATGTGGAGTATTGGTTTTATTGGCTCTTTATGCATTAGTTTATCAATTAGTTTGAAACAAATATAGCATTTATATTAACTTAAAATATTAAATTTAATATTTATTATAGAAAATTAATAATAATAATAATAATAAATATGAAATCACTGATTTGAAAATTAATTATAATTTGCAATGAATTTTGATTATTTAACAATTAATTTTTTATTTACAAATTTATAATTTGTGAAGGATTTTACTTGAGAAATGGACATTAATGAAGGATTATTTTCTTCACTAAAATCTTATCTAGTTAATTAGTTAGTCATCAATGAAGTAATTTTTCTCTCATTAAATTGAAGAAAGATTCTTAATTTATAATTAGTGAAGGAAAATCTTCTCTCGTTAAATAAATTTGTTCGTCACAATATAATATTTGTGAGCGAATAAAGTTATTCACTAATTTCAAATAGTCCTTCTTAAAATATTATTAATGAAAGAAACCACCCTTTCACTAAATAACAATATTCCATTACCAAATATAATTTGTGAATAAAAAATTATTCACAATATATCCTTCACAAAAATATCTAGTTACTATTTAGCGAATGATATCTAATCGCGATGAGGTCTACTGCGAGCAATCGTGTGAAGAAAATAATTCTTCACAATAAATCTCTTATGAGTGATATATTATGTCTTGTGAAGGATTTGTCATTCACTAGATGCTCTTTTGGTGTAGATTATATACCTACGAATTGAGTACTTGTAGCTTGATGAAATTGTGAGTTCTGAGGCATTCCTCTGTTCCTTTTTATGTGTTTTATTTGTTTTTGTGCCAGAAAAGGAACTGAACTTAGAATGGCATTTAGAACGAAAAGTCATGCATTATCAGTCATGAATGAGCAGCAACGTGCAGCAGTAAAGTGTAAATAGGACGTGATGGCAACATGCGACGTAGATGGGCGCAGTGTGCAACATGTGTGCGTGAACATTGGCAGATGGGCGCACTGGGAAGTGAGCATCAGTAGCGTCTGGAAGGCGCACGGAAGGCAGCGGGTTGACGCGTGTGCGCGCATGGAAGAAGGTCAATGCCACAACACTGGTTATTGGCGTCGCAACGCTGGAAATGCAGTAAGTTGGCCCTGTTGTGCTGTGAGATGGTGGCACGACGCTGGTTTGCTAGGATGGTTTGCCAAGCTTATTGTGCACTCCTATTTGACTTCGGACGATGTGCTATATTGAGTTTGAATTGGATTATGTGTCTATAAGCTGCGTGGGAGGCCTATAAATATACTTGGTGGATGATATTGAAAAACACGAAAGCGAGGATTGTTTACTAGATTTCCAAGGATCGTGTAGGAAAACACACAAGGACAGAGCAAGATTTGAAGGCAGAGCTTGGAGATTGAGGATCATTTAAGATTTTTATCTTTATACTTTTCCTTTAATTTTTGTGTACTTTGAGGATGTTATTTAATTTAAGTATGTTGTTTTCCTACTACTTTATGAACTAATTTACAATTAAGATTACAATGGAACACAACGATTAGTTTAGATTGATTTTCTCTCATTTTGATTGTCGTTAATTATATATAAATCGTTTATCATATTTTGTTCTTTATGTTATGATTGTCTAGCTAGCAATTATATTGGTAACCTATATGAAATTAGGAGATGGATTATAGGGTTAGACCTAAAAATATAATAACATGCGTCTAGTTTATTCCTCTTAGGATTGAATAACATGATTTGTGTATAGGGTATGAATATACCTATATGCCGTGTGTAACCATTGTGGGAATCTGAACTTAATGAATCTATTCTCAATTATTTCACATAGGAATATAGTGATTTAATTAGAAGAGATGTTTTTATCTGACCATCAGGAGAGGTTTTATAAATACTGCAGAATTCTTGGTTAACGATTTGCTATAGATAATTAATTAAAAGGAGAATGAGGAGATTTAAATGAGGCGTTGTGGCAAGTTGTAATCTTAGCTCTTTAATTTGATATTAATCTTTGTTTAGTAATTTTTCTTTACTTTAATAATTTTATTTCACAACTTTAATT
Organism: Aralia elata; assembly: GCA_034770075.1. Lineage (NCBI taxonomy): Eukaryota > Viridiplantae > Streptophyta > Magnoliopsida > Apiales > Araliaceae > Aralia > Aralia elata. The sequence goes on from CM068383.1 coordinate 2,319,830, forward strand.
CATTTGTTTAAATAAGATTAAATTGATATAATTTTAGTAATTGGGCATTATTAATAATAATTTCACGTGGGATCAACATCTTTCTTACCATTAATTATATTACTTGTTGATCGTGTATACTTGCATGTAATTGTCAATATTGAAATTGGACAATAAATTATTTTCTGATAATTTTTCTAATATTAATTTCAATCAAGTTAATTTTCGTTTAAACGCGTGTTTATGCTTTAATTTTTTCAGGTACTCTTAATTTTTATATGCGAACACGTTCTTAAGGTCTGGAACCACTTCTTTACAGATGAAATTGAGAGAACTTTTAAAAGTCTGCGAACATTTTGTATAGATACGTAAAATCAATAGATCATGGTTGTAGAAGAGGATTAGAAATCGTTGAGGGATTATGCTATACAGCTTATTACAAAAATCCAGACGAGCATTCAGAGGCCCGCTATTCAAGCTAATAACATTAAAATCAAGTCGAGTACCCTTCAGATGATCCAAAATTCTATGTAGTTATGTGGGTTCCTTAATGACGACCCAAATGATCATTTGGTGAGCTTTCTGGAGATTTGCGACACATTCAAGTACAACGGAGTTACCGATGATGCTGTTAGACTCTGACTATTTTCTTTCACACTTCGTAATAAGGCAAAGAGTTGGCTGCATTCACTTCCAGCGAGGTCCATCACTACATGGAATGATTTGTTTCAAAAATTCCAGGCAAAGTTCTTTCTGCTAATTAAGACTACAAAGATGAGGAACGCCATTACCTCTTTCGTATAGCACGATTCCGAGTATCTTTATGATGCTTGGGAGCAATTCAAAAACTTACTGCGAAGATGTCCTCACCATGACATTCCCAAGTGGCTGCAAGTTCAGACATTTTACAACAGGTTATTTAGTTCTACCTGAATAAGTATTGATACAGCTACAGGTGGAGCGTTAATGGGAAGAACTTTGATGATGCGTATGAGCTGTTGGAGATAATGGATGTTAACAATTATCAGTGGCCTTGTGCGAGGATGAATCAGCTAAAGGTAGCAGGAATTTATGAACTCGATGCAGTTATGGCATTGGCTGCACAAGTTGCTACACTTACAAATAAGATTGATGCTTTAGGGGTGCATCTGTTAAGAATGTGTCAGTAATTTGTGACTTATGTATGGGGAACCATCCTACTAATCAATGCGCCATTAGTTCAGAGTCGGTCCAGTACGTTGGTAACTACAACAGACAACAAAACAACAATAATCCCAACAATTATAATCTTGGGTGGAGGAATTATCTAATTTTTTCATGGAGTAATAATACTCAAGCGAGACTCCTTGTGTAGCTTGTTTGAGGCTTTTATCTGTCTTGGCTTTTCAGACAAACAAATCTAAAATCTGAATATGAACATTTTCAGTCTATTTACCTTTAATCTGCTTGCTTGTGTTAATAGGCTTGCAGTCTACTTGCGATGGAAATGATATATACTGAATTAAGTTATCGCCTCAGAAGTACTTAAGGTATGAACATTTTCATTGTGTTAATAGATTTCAGATTAAAGGTAAATAAACTGAATTAAGTTATAGCCTCAGAGGTTAAGCTATAATTTGCATGGGTGGCTATATATAACCCAAAACTCTTTTCTATATAGTAGTTGTATCATAAGAACAGTTTAATTTAGCATACTATCAAAAAATTTACTGCTGCTAAATCAGAATGGTGATTTTCGCATGGGATTTACTTGAAGGAGCACACTTTGCATAATTAGTTAGTTTATTAGGTTTTTTATATTTTTCTTGTGCGAGAAATAGCAATCAGTAGCAAAACAAAAACATGACTTAGAACTTCTGGTGAAGTTTTTTGGAATCCAATATCAAGGATATGTTCACACTAAATATGGTCTCCTTGGAAAACTTCCAAAAGATATGGTAATCCCTTCATCAGTCTTATGATAATTAGCCTATCAAGCATAACTATGCATTCCTCTTAAATTTGTCAAAAAATGGCAACTAGTCAATTACTAAGCATATCATGTACTGCTAGCGCCAATATATTTCGGTGCTCATTTAATTTCATATATCTTTTACTCCCTAATTGTTCTATATTTTATTAGTTGAACTTCTTTGCCTTGGCGAATACTGAATAGTAGCATGGATTAAAAACTTCTCACTTGGTTCTGTTTTAGCTTCCAAAATATGTAAAACAAACAAAATAAAATGCATGCTGAAGGTCTTTATCTTTATTTGATTATCCCTGCGTGGAGGTGTTAGAATTGTTCCCGGATGAAAATGTTCCATGGTTACAATTTTTTAAAAATATTATTGTAATTTAAATATAGCAATTCATCTATTAGATCATGTGTTTTCACTTAATTTTATATTTATTTGGTTTTTTAATTTTGCAGGATATTGAAAATGTATGAATATTGGAGTTTGCATCGCTTTAAGACTTGGGTTTGTGGGCATTGAAGACTTTGAGATTTTGTTTATTACAAATATTTTTAACATGTAACATTTTCACTTTAACAAACAATTTCATAGGAGACGAACCTATATTTTTATTTGTACTGGATAATAATTTGTTATGGGGTCATTGAGCCATGATTTATTTTGTTTGTAAAATAATTCGACATTCGTTACAGAATAGGATATTGTTGAAACAAAGGCAACATTTATATCGTTGCAAATTAAATTAACTTTCGTTGCAAATTAAATCAACTTTCGTTACAAATCAAATCAACTTTCGTTGTAAACCAAATCAACTTTCGTTACAAATCAAATCAACTTTCGTTGCAAATCATTTCAACTTTCGTTGCAAATAAAAAGCAAACAGCAACGTATAGTGTCGTTGCTAAACGTCAACTTTCGTTGCTCTTTAAAATTAATCCGTAACGCATATTATCGTTGCTAATTGATCATAATCTCGTTGAAAAATAATATATGACCGATGTACTATGTACATTTTGCAACGAAAATCATTGCTAAAAAGTATACAATTAGCAACGAAAACAAGTTTAGGCAACAATTCCCAAGTTGTTAAGCAACGACAAAATTCGTTGCCAAAAGTATACCAAACGCAACGAAATTTCATTTTCGTTGGAAAAGAAAAACTGCTTTTCGTTGCTAATAAGTAGGCTTTTGCAACGAAAATTGTTTTTTAGCAACATTTTCTAAATAAATTGGCAATGAAATTTTTCGTTGCTAAATGATCTATAATTTTGCACGAAATTCAAGTTTCGTTGCTAAATGTTTCACTTTTGCAACGTTCAAAATAATTTCGTTGCAGAACAATTAGCAACGCTCATTCCGCAATGAAAGCTGCAACACCCGAAAAATCGTTGCAAAAGACCTTTAGCAACGAAATATTGAACCTTTAGCAACAAAAACGCGTTGTTGCCAAATGGCTTTTTTTTTGTAGTGAATATTACCTCCTGTAGTTGCTAGCTTTACTTCCAATCGCGTAACGCTTTTATGCTTCAAAAGTAATATATATCTATATATTATTATTTTTCTCACTATAGCTCTCAAATTATTTGTGTAGAGTAACTCTAACTCTTGAAATGTATGAAAATAATGAATAGAGAACTCTCTATTTATAGAAAAACTAAAATTTATTAATTGCACATTAAGGACTCGGCTTATTACACTTTGGTACCTCATTAATTACACCTTAGTACCTGTGACATTATTATGATGACATCATCTTTCTGTTTCTTTGGGCCTTATGTCATTCCACATCATGCTTACATCATCTTTTGTGTTTCTTTGAGCCTTATGTCATGCCACCTCATGCTTACATCATCCTTTGCTACGATTGGTCGATTATATATCATGAAAATTGGCTCCCTTAAACTAATCTAACTTAACCCTTAATTAGAGTTTAATTAGTTTAATTTAGTTTTTTTTCTTAACTTATTTGCTAAACTAATCGACTTTTCGTACTAATGAATAGTATTTTTGTACGAATAGTATTTTCGTACGAATAGTACTTTCGTATGAATAGTAATTTTATATTTATACCGTATAATTTTCGTGTCCAGCTCGTATTATTCTTGCATTCTACTCGTATAATATTTCATATTACACTTGCATTCTTCTCGTATAATATTTCATATTATACTCAATTAACTATCGTATTTTGATCGATTAGCCGGAAAAAAAAACTAATTCTTTTCTTTTGTGAATTTCTATTAGATATTACACCTCGTGACCTCATATAAACGCTATGACGTAATTTGAAAATTGAAGAAAATAAAAAAGCGTTTTTATCGTGAATAGTACCCATGTGAATAGTGATCGCATGAATAGTACATACGTGAATAGTGATCGCGTAAATAGTACCTATGTGAATAGTGATCATGTGAATAGTGATCGCGTGAATAGTGATTTAACCTTATTACTAGACTTCTCAATTGTCACATGCTTAATTCAATTTTCATTGAATTAATGAGACCCATAACATATATGCATTTATGTGTCCACACAACCAATTTTTAAAACATTCTCATTTTTTTATTACAAAATTTATTTATAAAATTCTCGGGTATTACAGGTTTTTCCCAATTAATTCTACTAATTAAACATGGATAAATAAATACCTTTAAATAAATGAATTTTTTTATTAATAAATTAAATAAATAAGACTACAAAGTAAATGTTTATCACATCCTATGTGATTGGTTTGAGGGCATATTACTTTCAGATATCACAAAATTCAAAGATGGAGATACTATGGATGGGAATACTACAATTGGCAATATTGGTCATGAAATTATTCAAGTGTTCGAGGAAATTGAAATTAATACTGTTGTTGTTTCTGAAGATTTCTTTGTCATGCAAATAAATTGGAAGATGTTGGTATTTTCTCACTTATTTTTAAGATTATTCTTTGAGAAGAAAAGACATGATGTTTTGATCCCGCGAAGATTAAAGATTCCTTCTTGGTGCTTGATACTTGTTTGCTTTAAAATTCGAGGACGAATTTTTTCTAAGAATGGGAGATTGATGCGATGAAAAATAACAAAAAAGATTTGGATTTCCATATACTTTAATATTTAAGGAACTTTAATTTATTTGATGTATTTTTATTTATTCGTTAGAAAAATTTAGTAGTTAAATTTATATTTAGCTCGTTTATGTTTTGGGCTTTAGTTTTAATAATTTTATTTTGTTTTAAGTTTTAATTATTCTCCCAAGCTTAGTTAATTCTTTACTTAAGCTTGTCACATATTCCCATAATTTATAATCTCATATTTAATTCATTATCAATTCTTATTTATGGAATTTTCTATTTCCATACCTCCTTATCACATAAGTTCACATACACACATAAGTGCACACAACATTTTCAATTAATTCCTCATTTCCATTAAATTCATTATACAAAATTCTAGGTCATTACACTCTCTCCTAACTCCTTAGGTTGTAGAGAATTATTACGTAGTATCCAAATACTGACAGTATTCTCCAATTTATAATAAGGCATCTCCTTATATAGACTAATCCTCCCTCCTAAACTCATTAGGACTTAGGGTTTTAATTTAAATCTCAAACCATTTGGAAACTAAATTATTTATAATTATAATGATAATAATAATAATAATAATAATAATAATAAATAAGACTATTTTTATTAATTTATAATTAGTATTTCTAAAATACTTAATTATAAATATTAAGCTATTTAATTTATTCCACCATGATATAAAATAAATATACCTAATTTATTATTATTAAGTCAATTATTTTTAAAATAATATTTCTCTTTTATGGTGTGACCCTTTAGGTTCAACATTATATCGGTAGTAGAATAAATAAATAAGAACCATGCTAATATTATTTATAATGAATTAAACTCCTTTAATTCAAATATAAAAAATATATTTATTCTACATCATGAGTGACACCTTTCATCATATCATGACTATCCGGATAATATGAAATCAACGTTTAATCACAAAGAATCTATTCAGTAAATAGTTACCGTACAATTCAATCCTTCTACCACACAATGTCCTAATCAAATATAAAACATATAATTACTGTCAAGTTTTATTTATTCAATCAAATGCATTTTAATTCTCAAATACACAACTATACTTAATGTAAATTAGAAACTCCTTTCTAATTTTCATTCCACTTTGGCTAAGGATTTCTGAGTTGTCAGTTATCAAATCGTATAGGATATTTTCTCCCTTTACTATAAGTGGTAGATCCTTTGTTGATCATTCACCTACCTCCATGTACACTTTATTATGCCCGAGCATACCCTTTTGTATACCCAAAGAGTCTTAAGGAATATGATAAAATATAACTCAGAATACGCAAATTAATATGACGATCTTAAGTCGAAGGATTAGTTATACTACTATTACTATAAGAACTCCTATTGATAGGCAAATAAAATTCCATTAGGTGTTCTTAAGCGAGTCACGTTCAATGAACTTATTCTCCAATAAGCATCTAGATACTTGTTTTACTGTCTCCATACAAATGATTATGAGATCAGTCATCCTTTTTAAAAGAGCAAGAATAGTATGTACTAATCTATCCGGGTCCATTAACCCCACATCAGTGATCATATGATTAGAAACATTCAGTTTTGAGTTATCCAAATTTTAGATCTCATTAGCATGAACTCATCATGATTCTAAAAGTATTGCTCCAAAACTATGGGTTTTTCCCAATTAATTATACTAATTAAACATGAATAAATAAATGCCTTTAAATAATGAATTCTTTTATTAATAAACAAATAAGATTACAAAGTAAATGTTTATCATATCCTATGTGATTGGCTTGAGGGCATATTACTTTCAGATATCACAAAATTCTAAGATGGAGATACTATGGATGGGAATACTACAATTAGCAATATTGGTCATGAAATTATTCAAGTGTTCGAGGAAATTGAAATTAATAATGTTGTTGTTCCTGAAGATTTCTTCGTCATGTAAATAAATTGGAAGATGTTGGTATTTTCTCACTTATTTTCAAGATTATTCTTTGAGAAGAAAAGACATGATGTTTTGATCCCGCGAAGATTGAAGATTCATTCTTGGTGCTTGATACTTGTTTGCTTAAAAATTTGAGAACGAATTTTTTCTAAGAATGGGAGATTGATGCGGTGAAAAATAACAAAAAAGATTTGGATTTTCATATATTTTAATATTTAAGGAACTTTAATTTATTTGATGTATTTTTATTTATTCGTTAGGAAAATTTAGTAGTTAAAGTTATATTTAGCTCGTTTATGTTTTGGGCTTTAGTTTTAATAATTTTATTTTGGTTTAAGTTTTAATTATTTTCCTTTTCCCATTAGTCATAGGAAAGTGGTTTAGTACTATAAATATGTGTTGGAATTTATATACATGAAACGTTTTGATTAATGGATATTATTATCTTAGTTTTCTTTGTGAGTTCATTATTCCATGCGGATTCAAGGACGATTTTTTTCTAAAAAGGGGAGATTGATATGGTGGAAAATAACGAGAAAGATTTGAATTTTCATATATTTTAATATTTATGGAATTTATTCATTAGGAAAATTTAGTAGCTAAATTTATATTTAGTCCCTTTATGTTTTAGGCTTTAGTTTTAATAAGTTTATTTAGTTTTAAGTTTTAATTATTTTCTTTTTTCAATTAATCATATGAAAGTAGTTTAGTACTATACATATGTGTCAGGGTTTATTTACATGAAACGTTTTGATTAATTGATACTATTATATTAGTTCTCTTTGTGAGTTTATTATTTTTTGTGGATTCGATGACGAATTTTTTCTAAGGAGAGATTGGTACGGTGAAAAATAACTAGAAAGATTTGGATTTCCAGATATTTTAATATTTATGGAACTTTCATTTATTTGATGTATGTTTATTTATTTGTTAGGAAAATTTAGTAGCTAAATGTATATTTAGCCTGTTTATGTTTTGGGCTTTAGTTTTAATAAATTTTTTTAGTTTTAATTTTTTTTTTCTTTTCCAATTAGTCATAGGAAAGTAGTTTAGTACTATAAATGTGTTAGGATTTATTTACATGAAACGTTTTGATTAATTAATATTATTATCTTGGTTCTCTTTGTGAGTCTTGTTGGTACGTTTAAATTTTCAAATCGCGTTTGTGTTAGAGAGTTACAATTTAACCATATTTCGTTGCGTTAGTGTGTGTATATATATTAATAATTTAATTATTAATCATCGTATATTAAGTAATCATAATTTTTTTTAAATAACCTTCCTTAAATCAAGATCAATATTAATCTATATAACAAAATACAAATGATTTTGAATCTAAATTTTTTCCCGCTCAACCTCTTAAATCATCCGGACCGTTAAAAGTTTCGGATAAATCTAACCCTTCGTTCTTTATATTTCTATCCTCCTTCCCTTTTCTTCTTCCCTCCTTCCCCTTTCTTCTCTGCCTCTCTTTTCCTCCTCCGTCCCTTTTTTTCTTCTCCCCTCTTCGCAGTGCCGGAGGCACGGGCGAAGTGCTAGTACTAATATATAACACGTCGTAAGGCGATCATAATCTGAGTCAATTCCGTTTGTACGATTTATACCCAATTGCGAGTTGTGAGTTGCGAGTTGGAATTGAGTCAAATTCGTTGAAATTGGTCCGAATTCCGATCAATCGTTTGGCTCTTTATCTTCCGCTTCCCTTCTTGCTCAAATTCAATATCTTCATCTCTTCATCTTCTTCGATTCATCCGCGAAGGGAGTGGTGTTTCCATCCAAAACAGCAGGGCAACCCCAATTAATCTCCTTTTCTATATCGATGTCGTGTTCGAAGCACGCCGTTCAAAATTGGAATTCGAGGATTAAAAGTGTTTGCTGCTACGCTTGGAAGTTTATTGAGGCAAAGGCTTACCTCCTCCTCCTCTTCCTTTATCATGTCATTGATGGCTAATTCTATTAGAAACTCCTCTACTAGGGTTTCGTGTTCTTCTTTCTCCACTGCTACTTTTCCAACCAAATGAGTCAGCACTCACAGCGGCAGTTTCCACTGCGCCTGCTTCATGATTCAGCTCACCAATAAGTTCTCAGTTGCCAAAATTGTTCGAACTCGAGACCCCAGGTACATTGCTTTTACATGTTGCTATATTATGCATTTATTGTGTTTGTATCAATGTGTGTGTTTATATATATATATAGGTTGCATTTAACTTTAAGAATTTTTAGGTGTTGGATACGCTTGATGATGTGCTTGATGTTGGAGAAGTTTATAATCTGAGCAGAGATCGTTTCGATCATCATCAGAAAGGTTTTAGTGAGGTTTTTGTCCACGGATTATTCATCACTTTTTCTTGATTTTGATAGATTGAGAATTTCTCATCTCTGATCAACCTATCGCAATCTGCTAACCCAATTAACCAATTCGATCTATTCACTTTCGTTGGTATGGTAGAAAGATACCTTTTACATTAATGCCTCAATTTTCTTTTCATTATTTGTTATTTGCGTGTATATGTTTATACACGCAAATTAATTTTCAATTTTCTTATGTTTATATGTTTATTTATGTAATTTATTTTTGTGGGTGTTTGCTATTTGCAGAGAGAAACCGAACCGTGAGGCTTGTTATATATGGCGAAGGGCACTTTCAAACAGGATTACCCATTGGGTATAATTTTTATTTTGCCAATCTTTTTCTTCATATTCTTTAACACCCATATATCTGTTATATTGTATCCTCAATCCCTGATTTTCCCTAAACTTTTTTTTGTAGGACAAACAAACATGAAGATGATGCAATATGTGATAGAGGAAAGGCATATGAATGTCCACATTAGCAGGTGAAATTCTTTTGGTCACTTTTTGTTCAATGGGATTATGATTTATGATGCTTGATATTTTTTGTTATTTTCTATTCCAATAATATCATATTGATGCTTTTCTTTGTTTATTTTTGTTTTAATTGATCTAACGATTTCGCAAGTTTCCCCATGCTTCACACGGATTCCGTGCTTCCGTGCTTCCGTGCTTGTATAATAATTAGTTGTTACTATCCTACAAAAATTATTTTTAAAATATATCATTTTACTTTTAAAAAATAGGAAATAACACATTTAAATATAATATTAATAAATTGAAATAAATTCATTTAATTTTAATTAATATATTTTTATTATTGTAAAGCGTAAAATATCTAAATGTATCATTTAATGAGAAAATTATATACTACAAGAACAAAACTGCACTAGTTATTAGTTTGTTACAAATATATTATTTTCAAAACTTACGTGCGAGCACAAGAGTAGATAATAAATGGGTCCTCTTAACATGTGCCCTAAGGGCATATGCTAAGCACACAGTTCAAGAGAATATGTCATTGAACTGTGTGCATATTCTCTTGATTTTTGCATTTGCACCAAGTTCAAGGGAATATGCACACAGTTTAAGGGAATATGCCATTGAACTGTGTGTAAACGCAGAAATCAATGGAATATACACAGGAATATTCTCTCGATTCATGTGTATAATGTGTGCCCTTAGAGCACACATTAGAAGGACGCTTATCTTTTATTGAAAATGTTGTTAATTTGATACTTTCTCTAGGTTGTTTAAATTTTGATTGGTTTTTATGATCAATAATGATGATGACGTGCTTGACATTTTACTCCCCTTTATGATTAGGATGTTTAATTAGTATGTATTGTTTAACTTTAAATTGTAATGAGTAATTATTCAATTTTTTCTTTTAATTTTTGTAAATAATTTGAATGAATTATTTATTGGAGAACTGATAAACGAATTCAGATACCCAAATATTTGAATAATCTGTTCGTTCGAATAAAATAAATGGAAACGGATTTATCCGTATTCAGATATTATTTCGAATATCGAATATGCATGGATAATATTTTTTAAATCCGCCAATTACTGGATACGAATATGGATATGGTACTAATTTTTCAGATACGGATACCACTGTATCCGAATCCGTATATGTTTACAACTCTACTATTAAAAAAAATTACTATCGGTGACCACGCAATAACGACGGATGAGCGACAGAAATCTATCGCTCATAATTTGGTCCCTGGTTTTTTTTCAACGGATTACTCTGACCAGTGTATTAGCGACGGACATCAGTGACAGCAGCCGTCACTGATTTGAGTTAGCATGTAGCGGCCCAATTGCTAACTTGTCAATAACGTGGCACCATTGACGTGGAGTTGCTGACGGACTAATAGCGACGGATTTTCGTCGCTAAAAGATTTAATTTTATTATTTAGAATTATTTTCTTAAAAAAGCAAAACCTTTCCCTTAACTCAATAGCGATGGCCAGTTGGTCGCTAAAAATGGGAAAAAAAATGTTTTTTTATTTCTCTAATTTTTTTTACCTGCTTTAATCCCAACAACACAACACTCATATATCAATAGTATAATTTAAAACTATCGGTTTCACGTATAAAACTAATCCATAAACCAAAATCGTAACCAAATAAAACTAATCCATAAACCAAAAGCGAAAACAATTATGTACAACTAATTCATAAACATAAAACATCTAAAATACGTCTAACCAAAGTCTTAACCCAAGTATATATATGTACAATCAATCCAAGGTACATCTACATGAACAACGTGAAAGTAAAATGAAAGAAAAAACACCATCGATCATGCATCCTCATTCAAGTTTTCTTGTAACAAAACAAAAATAAGTTAACATATTGATCAATACCAAATAGTAACAACTTTAAACAAATTGTGTGTCATTAATTTTAGTAAAGTAGCAACTCAACAAAAAAAAAGGGAAGTATTACTGTATTAGTTCCTCATAGATTGGTGGACATCATCCAATTTCAAAGTAGCTTTTTTTTTTTCCATAGACTTTTTCCCCCTGATTATTATATATCTAACCATGGGAACTTTAGAGCAATCAAACTGATGACATAAACAATCAACTATTCCTTGCCCTTCTAAGTAAGAATTCTTATTATTATGAATGAGGTATGAGAATGAGACAGCATTCTTTCGGATAAGCAGATTGATGAGAACTCTAAAATACGTAACTAAAAATAATTATTAGTTGATGCTAATAATGAAGCAAATTTTATACTTGTTGTCGATCAGCAGCCTGATAGATGCACCCTTAATTTCACGTGTGAAGTTATTAGATTAGGTTACCTAAAGAAAAAGCACTAATTCCCATTTGATTTTATGCATGCTGATCATATGATAATATATATTGGTAAACCAGTTAAAAATAATTACATAATTTGCAAAGATAGAAGAACACTCGAGGCCCAATGAATTATGAACGTATCAGAAGTAGTATAAGAAATTAACCAGTATTGACACAAGTGTGAGTACTACCAAATTAATGTTCCTATAGGATAGGAATATAACAATTCTTTCTATTGAACACTAAATAGTTAAAGAATGTATCTCGCCTTGCTCCTCCTGGTCCTCCTGTTACCGCTGCCCTGCAGTCCCTACTACCTCAAATAAATCCTCAGGACTCAACTCTTTAAGGCGCTTGACGAATGTAGACATTAGATCTTATCTTTGCATATGGCCTCCATAATGTCTGCAGTAGTAAGTATAGAGGACTGGACCAATGATGACAACTGTGTGGACCAAGTACCGGTACTGCAAGACCCAGTGCTAGTCACACATCTCTGCAAGACCCAGTGCTAGTCACACATCTCTTCAACCCCTGGCCCTTGAAGTAATTCTTCTTAACTGCCGAGGCCCTCTCCCACAATTCTTAATCTATGTTAAGCCGCCGAGTCCGAGGAGGATATTGCTTGTCCAAAAAACATTTATAAGTCTCCTGCAGCGTTAGGCAACCAATTAAAAAAATAAATTTAGATATATAAACAAAAAGCAATTAACTTTAATAAACACTTACAGAAATCTAGACTGCCTCAGGTAAGCCATCACGTGCCTTCACGTACACCTGTAGCCAATCAACAGGGTCATCATTATCCTTTTCCTACAAACAACATGATAATATATATATATTAGTAATAGTATAGTAAGATATATGGTAATACATCACTTATATAAATAATAAACAAAAGTTAAAATTTACCAGTCTTAATATGTTGGGATTGTGAAATATTGCCGCCTCTATATATGTCCCCTTAGCTTTTTGGCCTTCTGGTACTCCTGCAGCTCACTTATTGGCATTGGCGTTACCCTTCTTCACCCATTCTTCCGCAAGCCACTGTCGCACCATGTCAACCCATATCTACCGCAAGCATCACCAAAGATTGTACTCTTGCATTACTCGTCACCGTGTCCAAGATGGTCGATATTTGCATTCTTTCTTGTCTTCTCCCGTTCATTTCTCAAATGATCCTTTGTACGAGTGGCACACTTGCTCCAGATAGGTCCTCAATGCGAACATCATCTTCATCAGCCCACTTGTATCTCTTCAGCTCTGCTAAAATGAATTAAATAGATAACATTAGTATAATTGTAATAGAAATAAATAAGATTAAGCATTAATCATAACTGATAAGAAATAACTTGAAACTCTTGCCACGCTACATGCTTGTGGGTGGCAGGCGTGCAAGCCCACGTGATAGAGGGGGTGGCCAATTTTGCAAGCACAACTGTGCAATGCACTTTACAGACCTAGTGTTGCCAAAGTCACTGAAATGTATCAATTATATTAATGTTAAATTATCTATAACAGTTTAATATCATGCATTTTATTTCTTGCAATATATATACAAGCCAAATATAAATAACTTACTCACCATCGGGTCGTAGCTGTAACATAATCTGATCATCGGCAGAAGTCGGGACCTTCGGAATTTTATTCGGACCTTGACCCAAGTCATGCTTCTGCGCAACAACAATAGACTGCTCGGAACCACTAGCCTCAGCATCAAGGCGTGAAGTATCAGGTTTCCCCTACCTACGACGTCCATATGACCCTGGAGTATCAGGCCTCCCCTGCCTACGGCGTCCACGTCCATGGGATTGATTGATTGTAATTAAGTAACCGTGTGATTGAAGTACTCTATTGAATTTCTTTTGGTTAATATGTCATTTACTTTGAGCTTCCATTTTATGATGTGTGATGAAGTTTTGTTTTTTCCAAACTTATGGAGGAATCCATGAAAGTACATGAAATATGTAAAGAGAATAGGCATGACTTAAAACTAAATTTCTTGATAAATAGTACTCATCATACTTTCTTTGTAATTTTAAGTGAGGGAGTATGAAGATGCAAGTGGAATTAGATTCCTTTTCTAACTTGAACATTGCTGGCAAAAGGAAAAAAATTAACAATAGTACTAGAAACTGGAGACAGCTGTGAAATCAAATCAGAAGGCAAAGCTAAACAACATTGTTTGTATTTATAATTTAAAACCCAACAAGACCTTTAATTGACAGCTAAAAAAAAAAGTGGGTCACTATAATATTGATCCCTAATGAATCAAAACAACTGCCAAAATTGTCGAAACAAACTGATCTCATCAATAATCCTAGTCATACACAAATGTAAAGTGTATTGAAAATTTCACGATACTAAAAAACCAAAATTATATGTAAGGCCTCCATAAAACAATGAAACAAATCCACAAAGTTCATTTTTAAGATAAATATATGTCTACGTATGTAAAAATCTATAACTACATAGCAAAGACCCATAAGATCTGTTTATGTCATAGAATTCGCCAAAAAAAAAAACACAAAAGAACAAATTGCAAAACAATATATTATGATTTCCCCAATTTTCCAAACCTTAACATCTCATTCTCACAATTATACATTTAATTAAATATATACACTCCCAAACATACAATGCGGCGCGGAAGTGGGCGGCAGCAATGTAATGACAGTGGCAACGTGGATGGCGGCGGACGTAAGCGGCAGTGGCGGTGGATGGCAGTGTCGATCTCCCTTTATTTCTCGCCTTCTTTTTCTCTTTCTTCTCCTTTTATTTTCTTTTCTTTTGTTTCTGCAGATGCCCGATAAGGTTATAAATAGGCTATGGATATTTCTACAACACTTTTTGATATTTCCACAACAAAAGTGTCGCTATAGATCCTATTGCGACGGTTTTTACCGTCGCTATACATCTATAGCAACACTTTTGTTGTGGAAATATCAAAAAATGTTGTGGAAATATCAGTTCCCTATAAATATGACCATCGTCGAACGCTAACATATGCGGTCGCTGACTACTTCATTAAATGACGTGGCAGCATTTGCAACGAGCTTTTCGTCGCTGACCGCGCTAGATTTTGAGTGGGAAAACAGAATTAGCGACAAATTAGCGACGGATTTGTAATGGTGGTTGTTGGTGTCACCAAAAGCAACGGATCTGTGCCGTCGCTAATAGGTTTGGTCGTTGATAGCATTTATTTTTGTAGCGCTAGCCATGGTAAATTAAAGTCTTTTCTTTTTTTTGGGATTCCTTTTAATTGATGAAATTCAGCGTCATTAACCCCATTCGTGCATGACTATTAACTCTCAAAAACACGTTTGGCCATTTTGGCGGTTTATATATATCCCATCTTAGCCTGTCGTAAACGAACCAAACAGTTCGGATTCGATTCAGGCTCAACTCAAAAAAATATGAGCAAGACTTAAATTCATTAAGAACATGATCCAAATCTGAATATAAAAAATAATTCGAATAAAAATATGAGTAGAATCCGAGAAAAGTTATACTTGACTCGTTTAATATTCAAACTACTCGAATTCTCGATTGTGATTTGATACACATTCGATTGATACAGATTCGATTAGATACTAGACACATTCTCTTATAATATATACAAAATTAAATCAAATTAGGATAATTAATTATTATTATTATTTTGTTTTGTTTTTAATTTTAATTGTGAATTTATATTTATAAAGCGTAATAGTAAATATATTTTCTTATTTTTAAGTAAAATAATAAATTAAATTTATAATTATATTTATTATAAAACTAGTTATTATGTAGAGACTCGAATTTGAGCGTGAATTTGAAACTCGTGAGTAGTTTGAATATAATTCGATCCGAGTCGGATCGAATTCGAATAATAAATATTTGAGTTGAGTCGAATCTGAGTAGAATTTTTCAAATGTAATTCGAATTCGAGTATAAATTTAATGAGTGGAATTCGAACAGCTCTCTGTTGGCTCCAATTCAACTCGTTTACACCGTTACTTATTGTTGTGTGTCCAGAATTGAAATTACCATGTAGTAAAAGTATATTTACCCGGACATTTTGCCTTAAATTTTTATTTCTTTTTTGGCTTATAATTACAAATGGCAAATGACAGAAGCATCTCCCAAAGTTTACCCTTATTTTAATTTTTATCTCAAATTTTGAATATCAAAGATTATTACCTTAAAACTTTTTTAAAAGACAATCTTATTTACTTTTGGCACAATTTCTTGACCAAAATACGTATGACTACCTATGATATACTCCATTCGTTCCATATTATTTGATCATTGTTGATTTTTCAACTTAAGAGATTTTTAAATTTAAAATTGACATAAATTATTTTAATTTTAATCGATACAATGATGAATATTTTAAATTATCTAAAAAGTATTACTTATTATAAACTTTATTATTTCATAACTTTTAATGAACCATCTCAATTTTAAGTTTGAAAATTTTTCAAATTGACTTTTAAAAGTCTATAGTGGACATATAATTTGGAATAACTGGAGTACATTGAACATATTTTAACAGTAAAATACTTTAGTTTTCTTCTAAAGACTAATAGTATGAGGATAAGATTCATCTATATTGTAAATATCTATCTTATAAAGCGGGAGGGGAAACTAACGGTTATTTTGGCGTAAACCATTATGCGAAGTTTTTTACTTTTCCTTCTTACCCTCTCTTCATTACCCCCACATCACACCCCCACTAACCCACTTATTTCTCTCCATTATCTCTCTCTTTTTATTATCTCAAATTTCTCTTATCAATTTATATTTAATTTTATTACTCTTAATTAATTATTAATATCTAAAAATAATTAACACACATGCAAGTGTGTACCAGTATACTAGTATATTATAAAGCGGGAGACAAAAGTAACCACTCTTTAGTGTTACCAATTTTGTGAAACTTTTTTGTGTATCTCTTTCTTTACTTTCCATCCCTATTAATTCCTACTTTATCTCTCTCACTCTCTTATTCCTCTTATTCTTCCACTCTCTCACACTTCTTTATCTATCCCTATTTTTTCTTTGATATATTCTTATTCATTTTCTCAAAATTTATTTTAATCTTTTTTTAAATTTCGCATACACGAAGTGTGTGGCATTAATACTAACATTAATAAAATACAAATAAAAAAAATAAAACATCAAATTAAAAATATAAGTCACTTTAACTACACCTAACTCAACAATCAAAATTAATTAACCAAAAACACATAACCCTTCGGAATTTGGCCAAACCCCAATTCATGAACAGAAAAAAGAATCATTCTTACAACCACCAAAAACAAATGAAAAAAGAAGGCTACAATTCATCGTATCTACAAATAACAAAGATTCAGAAATAAAACATAAAGTGAAAAGGGAGAAAATGACTTTGACTTGTGTTGAGTAATCCAATGGTGCGAATCCTGTTGGGAATTAAACCGACGCAAACCAAATAATATAAAATAAAAATAAATAAATTACACAATATTTAACATGAAAAACTTTTTTAAAAAAACGGCTCGAACTCTGAACCGATGACTATATCTACAATAATGAGCTTACAATAATCATCCTAAGTATTACGCCCTAAAACTTGAGATTTTATAATATCACGACACAACTTTTTGCACCAAATATAAAATATGCAAAAACCCTCTCTCTCACACAAACACAAAACTCATTCACACCTTTTCTCCACTCTTAGAATGCTACATGTTTATTGGTTGTACTACAATTCAACTACTACACATACGACTTTATTTATAGAGTGCTCACAATTCTCCTCTTTCTATTCAATATAAGACACTTCCAAAATAAAATCCTACTATAAAAAGATTCCTTTCCAAAATAATACTCCTATTAAAAATAGGACTTCTTACTTTTCATAATAGCAATTCTTTTCTGAATAGGATTCGAAAAGAATCCCAACAATTCCTCCCTCAACTCGAATCCTCAAATACTTCAACTTCATCTTTATCACTGTCACCTTTGTCGTAGTCACCACAATCATTCGCATGTCTGCATCACCTACATAATTTGTATCATCTGTATCATCCGCAAAATCCACATTATACGCACATTCGTGTCATCCGCACCATTTGTAACATCCTCACTATCCGCATCATTCGCAACATCTACAATATTCGTATCATCTATGTCACCCGTACTATCTACAACATCCGCATCATATGTGTCACCCGCACTATTTGATTCTTCAATGGCATCTTTGTCTTCTTTATCATCTAGCGACTATAACGGTGTTGCAAAATTCTCATTCATTATCATCATGACGAACATAGAATCCAACTCGTTCAATTATCACTCTCTTTATTTTTTACACCAATGCGACTAATTTCCCCTTTACCTTGGATTCAACCAACCCAGCTCTTGAAACCACTTGCTGGGAATTAAGCCAACACAAACCGAATAATATAAAATAAAAAGAGATAAATCACATAATATTTAACGCGAAAAACTTTTAAAAGAAATATTATAGGTCGAACTCCGAATCTCCACTGTATCTACAATAATATGGGCTTACGATAGTTCTCTTAAGTTTTACACCCTAAAACTTATGATTCCACAATACCATGACACAAATATTTTTGCAAACTAAAAGTTGCAAAACCCTCCTTCCACAATATAACTTTTTTGCGCGGAATATATAAAGCTGCAAAAACTCTCTCCCTCACACAAACACAAAATCCAGGCACACCCTCTCTCCACTCTTAGGATGCTACATGATTTTTAGTTGTGCTACACTTCAATTACTACACATATTACTCTATTTATAGAGTGCTCATAATTTTCTTCTTCCTATTCAATATAGGACACTTCCAAAATAAAATCCTACTAGAAATAGATTTCTTTCCAAAGTAATACTTCTATTGAAAATAGGACTTCTTACTTTTCATAATAGCAATTCTTTTCTGAATAGGATTCGAGGGGAATCCCAACAGTTCCTCCCTCGACTCGAATCCCCAAATACTTCAACTTCATCTTTGTCACTGTCACCGTTGTTATAGTTGTACCTTCATTCTCACGTCTACAGCACCCGTATAATTTGCATCATCTGTATCATCAGCAAAATCCAACATATTTGCGGCATCCTCACCATTCGTAACATCCGTAACATCCGCAATATCCATATCATCAGCGTCATTCACAACATCTGCAATATTTACATAATTTTAGTCACCCGTTAGATCCACAATATCAGCACCATCTGCGTCACCCGCACTATCTGAATCTTCTATAGCATCTTTGTCTTCTTCCACGATATAAGGTTTCTGCACGAAATATATAAAGCTGCAAAAACTCTCTCCCTCGCACAACACAAAATCCAGGCATACCCTTTCTCCACTCTTAGGATGCTACATGATTTTTAGTTGTGCTACACTTCAATTACTACACATATTACTCTATTTATAGAGTGCTCATAATTTTCTTCTTCCTATTCAATATAGGACACTTCCAAGATAAAATCCTACTAGCTAGAAATAGATTTCTTTCCAAAGTAATTCTTCTATTGAAAATAGGACTTCTTACTTTTCATAATAGCAATTCTTTTATGAATAGGATT
This sequence comes from Aralia elata, assembly GCA_034770075.1. Classification (NCBI taxonomy): domain Eukaryota; kingdom Viridiplantae; phylum Streptophyta; class Magnoliopsida; order Apiales; family Araliaceae; genus Aralia; species Aralia elata. The sequence continues at coordinate 2,339,532 of CM068383.1, forward strand.
CGAGGGGAATCCCAATAGTTCCTCCCTCGACTCGAATCCCCAAATACTTCAACTTCATCTTTGTCACTATCACCGTTGTTATAGTCGCACCTTCATTCTCACGTCTATATCACCCGTATAATTTGCATCATCTATATCATCAGCAAAATCCACACTATATGCATATTCGCAGCATCCTCACCATTCGTAACATCTGTAACATCTGCATCATCAACGTCATTCGCAACATCTGCAATATTTGTATCATTTGTGTCACCTGCAATATCCACAACATCAGCATCATCTGTATCACCCGTACTATTCGAATCTTTTATAGCTTCTTTGTCTTCTTCATCATCTAACGACTGCAACGGTGATACTCTATAAGCGCAAAGTCTCTCATTCATCATCATGATGAACATTGAATCCAACTCGTTCAATTTTCACTTTTTTTATTTGTCACACCAATGCGATTAATTCCCCTCTACCTTAGATCCAACCAACTCAACTCTTGATACCACTTGCTGGGAATTAAGTTGACGCAAACCAAACAATATAAAATAAAGAGAGATAAACCACACAATATTTAACGTGAAAACCCTTAAAAGGAAAAGCCACAGACCGAACTCCGAATCTCCATTATACCTACAATAATGGGCTTACAATAATTTTTCCAAATTTTACACCCTAAAACTTAAGATTCCATGATACCATAACACAATTTTTGCACAGACTAACACTCTGCTTTTAAGTTTTGGACGGTAAAGAAAAGAATAGAAAACTTAAATTAGAATAAAAAAGAAAAGAATAGAAAACTTGAAGTTTTCATTTGTGTTGTTTCTGAGTTTTTAATAGAAAAGAATAGAAAATTTAAAAATTTTCTTTTCTTGTGTTTTTGAGTTCCAATGAGAAGAAAAGAAAAATATCACTTTTACAAACTTACCCTTCGATTAATTATAACCATTGAACCATAAATAAAAATATACAAGATAAATTTAATCAAAGAAAAAAAATCTATAATCAAATACAAATATCCATGTTAAACAAAAAACTACTTTTACAAAGTCATTGTCATACCATACCTAAAAGTCATTAAATATAATATGTATTATTAATACTAACGGAGATTATTTATCAAATTCTTCAAGAAATTCAAATTTTATTATATCATATTATATTTATTTATTAGTTGGATTTCTACTTTGAATCCTACTGTATCTTGCGACAAAATATTGTAACTTTTACTATCACATGCATTGTAATACAATGGTGCACTAAATAAATAAGTGCAAATGCATGAGTAATTTGTAAATGTATCTACCCGTAACAAAAATCACAACTTTTCTATCGCAAATAGTTTTAAAGACATAAATTAGGTATTTGCAAACAGTTTTGTCGTTTGAGAGATCTCCATCTAAGAGAAGACATTCTATATTTGCAGCGACCGGAAGAACTGTTCATAAGGTCTTCTATTTTGTATCTAGTAACCCTGTAAATATGCACACAAAACACCTTTTTCAGAAGTTCATATGTGACGCCCTCAAATCCGGGGTCTCTTTACCCACGAACTCGGTGCTGATGGTACTATACATTCATCGATTATTCTACCCATTCATGATCAACATAAGGACATAAATGTAATTACTAAATATTACATAATGTCTTACTCTACAAATCCCAGGTTCTAAGACCTTGACATAAGTACATAACATCTTAAGATAATTAATACAATCCAGAATGATCACATATTCCTAGCATAAACTATTACAAAAGCGGATATGATATATTATCCTTTACTTGGTAACCTTTCCCTTGCCTTTGTCCTTGCAGGAACTCTCTGTCTGTTCTGCCTTAGCAAAAATCATGTAATTTAAAGTAAAAATGAGCATTCAATTGCTCAGTAAGTATAACATTTAAATAACAACAACATCAAGAATCATGCTTTCAGTTCTACAACTGAACAATAGTTGAGAACACATTTTGAATAAATAGGAACAATGATAAGGTATTCCTTCACAATACTAACATTCTAAACAACATACTGAGTGATCAAATGACCTTGAACTTTTTTCTTTCATCAAAGGGTTTAATAGCTTTACAACTATGAACCGAACATTTTTCATCTAGGCACTTTAGGGGATCAGCCTATCATACCCTATGTTGTACAACATCTATGTAAACGTCTAAGCGTTTGGTTATCACCCATATAGGGTCAATCGGTATTACCGACCAGAAATAGTTCCCTAATAATAGGGTTGTTCTTCTCAGCTTTACCTTCGGAAATCCAAGTCAAAACAATTTGATTGGATAGCTACAATAAATATTAACAATATCTTGATGAATTATTCTTAAATCAACAAAGCAATTCAATACAAGTCTAGCCGAAACAATTAGCTTAGATAACCTTCTCAATAGTTCATGGAATATAGAACTTTAAAACTTCAATAACATTCATTATAGCATAACTGGATATCTTGAATAAAAGTAAGAATACTTGCACAATAATAATTTGTGAAAGCTTAGAATTTATATAACATCGAAAACTCACACAATATATAAGAGTTGTACCGTTTAAGATACTTGCTCAAAAATAAATTGAGTAAGGTTAGGGTACTTGCCTCAAGCGTCTGCTACAATATTATAACACACGTTCCATAATATCCTACACATGTAAATACATATACACATAATAATTAGTCACCTTAGGACTAGGTTCATTACAGTCATCACATCATTAAACTACAACAATGACCACTATGACAAGGTAGTCGGGGTCTCACTCCTCGGTGAGGGAGCAGCTGCCCAGCTCACCGATGAGCTGACGGGGGTGTAAGGGGGCAACGCCCCCTAGAAGCCAAACGTAAAGTATGATTAGTCACGCTATAAATAACTAACGTGTCTAATGATTCTATGTCCAAAAATATAACCTTATATTGTACTTCTAAGGCTTCACTATAGGGTCATGAGGTACATATAACATGTATATAACATCATTAAAAGAAAACCTAAATTCTAGTCTTACCGAAAAATTTTAATGGGCCTGACCTGACCAAACCTGCCAACCCGATCCGGCGCTACGACGCCTAGTTTGACCTAGCCAGCGGCGCCAGCCCGCCCCATTTCCTTCCCAGGTTGACCCGGCGCTGCGGCACCAGGTTTTGAACTAGCATCGGCGCCGCGACGCCAACCTATTTCGCCCATCTTCTGCCACGTGTTCGGCGTTGCAGTGCCTGCTTTGTTCTTATGAACGGCATTGCGGCGCCGACATACAGGGACTGGGTTTTACAGATTTTTCAATCGTCCAGTCCGACCCTCCTCCGCTCTAATCGTCATAACTCCTTCAATACACTTTTAAATTGGTCCATTTCGGACTCTATGGACTCCTAACTTATGGTGCTATAACATACCAAAAAGTCAAAAGCACCCATAAACGTTAACAAGTCCAAATCTTTGATCAAAGTATAAAGTAGTACTATGTTCTTGGTGTTCTTCACCAAAATCAATACCAAGAACTCATTTTAACTCCTTTTAACTCCCTTCCAATTGGTTTATGAAGATAACCCATGGAATTACAATGACACAACAACAAATAAACACAACAAGCACGGAATCATAGCTCAATAGTCCTCTAAATTCTTCTGAATGTCTTTTTGTCCAAAAATGTCTAAAGTTTCATCCATTAAGCCAAGGTTTGGATTATTCTTCGTTTATGTTCCACTTTAAAGGTATTAATGGTTTACAGAGTGTCTTAACAATAATATAAACCAAACACAACCAACAATAACAACCAAAACCTCAAGAAAAGCTCAAACCCATCAAGAAAGCTTCAGAGCTCAACAATGGAGGAAAAATGGAAAGAAAATCATTTGGAGGGGAGATTACCTCTTGCTTTCTCTTCTCTACGTCTTCTTCGTTATCAACCGTGAGCTTTCTTCTTCTTCTTCACATGCATTTTCTTCTTCTTCTATTTTCTTTCTCTCTCTACTGCTTCTTCTTCTGTAACTTCTTCTCTCTTCTCACTTGCAAGTAATCAGGCTTTAGAACAAGGAAGGGAACAGATGGAATAGTATGGAAAGGTGAATTGGTGTGGCTAAAATGAGCTTCTCTTCTTCTCTTCTCCTCCCGTCTACAACTCTCTCTTCCCTCTTTCTCTTTCTTAACTAAACTGCAGCTTGGTGAAGGAGGAATGGAAATGAATCGGAAGAATAGAGGGAGTGGCTTTGGGAGGATTCAGTTGTACAACCCGAGCTCCTTGGGGAAAGAATTCGAGGGAAATATTTGGCTATTGGTTTGGCAATAACAACAAGTTGCTGACCACTCTCAATTCTCATTGGTCCATTGCTTAAATGTTCCCCCATTATGCGCTAAATGTACACAAAATATATCCAAATACTCCTACTTTTGTACCAAATTTGGTAAATAACTTTACTCAAAATTAAAATGGGTACTTCCATAAAATATTGGGATGCGTAAAAATATTTATCATGGGGTTTGTCCATTTATTCGAAATACTCATATAATACATTTCGGATATGAATTAAATCGCGTATCAGCTCAAATAAATTGTAGACACTTGAAAAAATTATTCCTTCATATACACGTCTTAACAAAATTAATAGAAATCGAAAAAGACGTAAAAATATTTGGGCGTGAATAGTACCTTGGGAAACGTGCCCAATGAATAGTGATTTTGCGATTTTTCGCGAAATCAATTTATTCACTCACATGAGACACAACACATAAAAATCATACATTCACATCATCCAGATTATTAAATAACCTTAAAACATATCACATAAAAATAAAAATTTAATCCATTCATTTAATAATAATAAACAAATTTACACGTTTTGCTATCGTTACATCATATCACAGAACAAATTTCAATTCCCACATTGAGGGTACTAATTGTTGATATATTGAAGAGGCAGAACCAAAGTCTTGATACCTCCATGTCAATATCTTGCACTTCTTTTCCTGTGGGGTCACCACTAACATAACTAGTTTATAACTCCATCTAATAAGCTAGCGACTCTCAACATTTCAAAACTTACAAGATTAATTATAGTAGTAGGAAGGATGTTTATCAAGACCATAATAGGGCAGACAAAGCAAGTCTATTCTGCTTTGATTAATTTAGTCCTCTATATTACCAAAATAAATAAAATAAAATTGGGGACATAGGCTGTAATTTAAAATTTGTTATACTGAAAGTTGAGGATAATACGGGAATTATAAAACTATTACTTATTCCAATTTCTTTTCTGTCCAAATAAGGCCAATTTTGGACGAAAAACTTTGACAAGAAAAGTGACCAAGTTTTCTATCCATTTCTTTTCTTTTCTGTTTATTAAAAACTCAAAAACATAGGAATTGGAAAGAAAACTTAAATTTTTCGTCCATTTCTTTTCTTTTCTGTCCATTTTAAAACTCAGAAACAAAGTGTAAAAGCTACAATACCCTCCCTCCACGATACAACTCTTTTGCACGGAATATAAAAACTGCAAAAACCACAAACACAAAACTTATTCACACCCTCTCTCCACTCTTATGTTACGTTTTGATTACAGGAATCAAGGTAGGAATGCAATGACTCATTCATATGGAATGAAAAAATTATGTTTGGTTCTTTCATTAAAATAGAATGAACCATTCTTATTCCAACTAAATTTGTGAATTTTATTCTTTGAGGAAATGTATGGAATGACTTGTTTTAGGCAAGAATAGAATGAATCAAGCCAGAAATAGAATGAATCATTTCACTCAACATTTCATTCTCTTTTCTATTCTATACATTCACCAACTTCATTCTTTCAATCCAAACTTAGCATTAGAATGCTACATGATTTTTAATTGTGCTACACTCCAATTACTACACATACGACTATTTATAGTGTGCCCACAATTCTCCTCATCTTGCACTTTCAAAATAAAATCCTACCATAAATAAATTCCTTTAATTTTCAAAATAATACTCCTATTGAAAATAATACTTCTTACTTTCTATAATAATATTTTTTTTCTGAATAGGATCGAGGAGAATCGTAACAAAGCCAGGGATTCCCCTTGAAATCATCATCTTCCTGATAAAATTCCTTTGCATTTTCCGCTGCCCTCCAAATATACTCCTGGGTAGGGATTGACGGTTCTTCTTCGGAACAATTATCAGAGCATGGAGGCTTGAATTACAGAGGATGGTGGGAAATGGTGAGAGGGAGAGGGAATTAGTGTTTGAAAAGAGAAAGATTGTGTGAGAATTGGTTCATTGAGGGATTTGATTAAGGAAAATTGGAGGATGCGGTGGCGCTTACTATTGTTTTTGTCAAGTCTTTGTTTATGAATTGCAGATTGGCCAAATTCCCAATGTTTAAGTTTTTTCGGTTAATTAATTTTGATCTGTTGAGTTAGATAATTAAACTCAATTGTACTTTTAATTTTATTTTTTTAAATTTGTGTTATAACTTACTTGCCCTCATAATAATAATTTGGCTTAAATATAAATTATTACCCTAAACTATTATCCTTTTTTTTACTTCGGTGATTCACCTTTCAATTTTTTCAATTAGATGATTAAACTATCAATTTTTTTCACATTCATTCAATTCGACCGTCACATCATAAATTAATGACGTGGATTACACACATGGCGTTTTGGTGCTTATGTGTTAAAAATGATTTATTTTACAAATTTTCTTTTATCATTTATATAAGTGAAAGGCCAAAATAATATCATAATATATTATTACCAGAAGTAAACTAATAATTAAATAAAATGGTTAACAAAACAAAATAAAGAAATAATTAAGGAAAGAAACCCCATGTCACGCCACCCCACCCCTCCCTTTCACTTCCGGCCCTTCCCGTTCCCCGCATCCCCTTCCCTGTCCTCGTACCAAACGTCCCCTTCCCATTCCCCTTCCTTGCTACCCTCGTTCCTTGAATTCTTATTTCCTTATCTATATTAGATGGTAACAAAAGGGAGAAAAATAGAAAGACGATTATATGCTAACACAAAATATACCATTGGCAACGATTGAAGACAACGACAAGTAGATCGACAACGATTGAAGACACTAACAAGTAGATCTACGACCCTGTTCGGGAGCTCCTTATAAGTTGGTCAAACCAACTTATAAGGAGTTTTTTTTACTGTTCTAGTGTTCGAGAAAGACTTATTTTATGACTTATAAGTCAAAAATAATAAGTAATAATTTATAACTTAAAAAAATGACTTATAAGTCATTCTAAATAAGCTATTTTGACCAAATATAATGACTATTTTACCCCTCATCAGTATTGATAAATTACATCGCTGCCCCTCTTTATCTTCCAATCTGCTCTTCTCTCTTTGTGCTCGAAAATTCTGGTGGCGATTTGAAGACCCGTGAAGCTGCAAGCGGTGAGAGTGCTTCGCCGTCTACTGCAGTCGTGGTGTAGACGGAGATGGGGAGGTGCTTCCCTTCGATGGTGGTGTGGTGGAAGCCGGTGGTGAGGGCGGCGGAGAAGGAGGAGAATTGGTCTTTTTGGGTGTGGGAAGGACGGTGACAACGAGGACGGTGGAGGGGAGGATGGGGGAGGTGATTTATTCTCCGGTGGTGGTGGTGAATCGTAAGAGGGAAATAAAAAGGAGAGAGAAAGAAGTTTTGGATAAGTAAGGGGATTCTCGATTTTATATTTTCGTATATATCTATGTATTCATGTGTGTGTATAATGGGGAAGTGAGGACAAAAGCTAGAGTAAAGCATTAAAAATGTGATTCTTGATTCAGATCAATACTTTTGATTATAATCAGTTAAAAAAATACATAAGTTTGGTTTAGGAAATAAAAAGTATTTAAATTAATAATAATTAAAAAATATTTGGTATAAAAAAAATTGTTAATCATTTATTTCAAGTGTAAATTACTAATAAAGAATATTTTGAATAGTAGATATGGATAATGGTTAGAATTATTAAAATAAATAGGGGTAAATTAGTAAATAAGTTGTTTACCAATAAGTTGTTTAAATAATAAATTGTTTATCAATAAGCTGTTTAAATAAGTTGATTATCAATAAGATGTTAAAATAATAAGTTGTTTACTAATAAGTTGTTTACCAATAAGCTGTTTAAATAATAAGTTGTTTATCAATAATAAGTTATTTACCAATAAGCTGTTTATCAATAAGTTGTTTAAGTAATAAGTCATTTACCAATAAGTTGTTTTAAATAAGTTGGTTGTCAATAAGCTGTTTGAATAATAAGTTGTTTGTCAATAAGCTGTTTAAATAAGTTGTTTGTCAATAAGCTATTTAAATAAGTTGTTTACCAATAAGCTGTTTAAATAATAAGTTGTTTAACAATAATAAGTTATTTACCAATAAGTTGTTTAAATAATTTTTTACCAATAAGCTGCTAAAATAATAAGTTATTTACCAATAAGCTCTTTAAATAAGTTGGTTATCAATAAGCTGTTTAAATAATAAGTTATTTACCAATAAGCTGTTTAAATAAGTTGTTTACCAATAAGCTGTTAAATAAGTTTTTTACCAATAAATTGTTTAAATAATAAGTTGTTTACCAATAATAAGTTGTTTTCCAATAAGCTGTTTAAATAATAAGTTGTTTACTAATAAGATGTTAAATAAGTTGTTTACCAATAATAACTTTTGATATGATATTAAATCAATGTATCTTTTTATAATGTCCTTTTTAGTAATTTTTATATTTTATTTTAACTTGTAAGTCATTATCAGCCGAACACCTTCATAACTTGTTTAAACTTAATTTGTGACTTATAAGTAAATATCAGCCGAACACTTTTACTTATAAGTCACAACTTAAAACAACTTATAAGTCAACTTATAAGTCATTTTAAAATAAGTCATTCCCGAACAGGCCCGTATACAAACTTACTTTCATTTTCACTCTTTTCTTTTTTCTTGTTATTTTTCATCTCCTTTTTCTTCTTTTTTATTAGCTTTACCAAGCAGATGTTGGTGGGTGAGGCGACGTTGTTGGTTGGTGGTGGCTGGTTGAAATCCACAGGTGCTTTTTGGTGGCTGGTTGGCAGCAATTGCTTTTGGGCTTATTGATTACAAGGTTTTTGTTGATTTGGGAGTTAGGGTTCTGCTACTATTTGGAGCCTTTTTTTAATTTTAATTTATTTTGATGACTCTTTTTTGAGATGTTAATTTGTGGAGAGGGTGGTAAATCAGTTGGTTTATCATCCTCAAACCAAGTTCCAAACGAGCACATCACAGGCTCCAATAATTGTCATTACGAAATCCCATTGCAGATCTGCCATTGTTGTCATTTGGCTTAGTTTTTTTTTTTTAAAAATATATTTAATTTTCTCCAAATAGAGTGTTAACTTTGTTGATAATGTGTTCAGATGTTTAGTTTTGTCTAATTGCTTGTTTTATTTTGTTTAATTGTTGTTTTGTAGTATTGTTTAGTCTTTTTAAATTTTTGGTAATAATATGTGATTTTATTAAGTTAGTTTTAATTTTAGATAAAAGATGGTTTGACATATTTACCCTCCAATATATAATAAATGTCAAAAAAATATTTGAAATAACTTTTTTTAATTACACAAGCATGTTCATGCCTATTCGGGAATCCACGTCATCAATTTATGACATGACAGGTCGAATTGAATGAATGTGAAAAAAATTGATAGTTTAATCATTTGATTAAAAAAATTGAAAGGTATCCACCGAAGTGGAAAAAGGGTAATAGTGTATAGTAGTAATTTATATTTAAACCTAATAGTTTTTTGAAGAAAGTTAGAAGTATTATTTGAAATATAATATGATTAAAATAGGAAATTGATATTTTACAAGTTAATGTCATATTTCTACAAGTGGGTCCTATTTTTAACTAAACCAACTATTTGTGCAGCAGACTAACTATAGGATTTACTTCTTACGTCCAAATTACCTCATTTAAAAAATAACTAAACATCTAGTTTTTTAACTTTATTTAATTTGTAGTGTTACTCAATTTCTTTATATATCACTGTGACTATTTGAAGGAAACTTTTATTTACTTAATTATTATGATAGTAATAATATTAATTATAATTAGAAAATTGTTAGAAAATAACTGGAAAAAATTATTTACATATAAAAATTAGGATCTAAGGCTTCCTCCTACTAGGGAAAAAAATTATTTTCAAAGTTTCTATTATCATATCATATTACTAAATTAAGATTTTTATGAAATAAATTATACTTAAAATATTTAAACATTATATATAAGACTCTGTTTATGAATATATTGCAATATATTCCTAACTTTAACTTAAATAATAATTCCCTATATTTATGCATATATATAAATTTATGTTCTGTATACCAACATTTGCCTTTCGAATTATAGAATTTGTGACATGTTATTAACAAAAACCATATGTTTGAGCAACAGTACCCTTGTTTTACTGAGATGTCACAATTTTATTAGTGAACTGATATTTCTACAATTTTATGACTTAATTGTTATTTAAGTTACAGTTAGTAAGATATGGCAATATATTCATAAACAGAGTCTTATATATAATGTTTACACATTTTAAGTATAATTTGTTTCATAAAAATCTTAATTTAGTAATATGATATGATAATAGAAATTTTGAAAATAATTTTTTTTCTTAGTGGGAGGAAGCCTTAGATCCTAATTTTTATGTGTAAATAATTTTTTTCACTTATTTCCTAACAATTTTCTAATTATTATTAATAGTATTACTATCATAATAATTACTCCCTCTGTCCCAAATTAATTGCTCAGCTTTGACTTTTTAAAGTCAAATTGACCATTTTTAAAATTAATCTTTTTACTATTTTTGCTAAAATATAGGTGAAAAGATTATAACCAAAAGAAAGTATATACAATTTATTACTAACCCCAATTTTTATAATTTTAGAAATATATTTATATATGCTTAATTATTAATTCTAAAATTAGTCAATTTGACTTAAAAAAGTCAAAACTGAGCAATTAATTTGGGACGGAGGGAGTAAATAAATAAAAGTTGTCTTCAAATGGCTAACAGTGAAATATAAAGGAATTGAGTAACACTACTAATTAAATAAAGTTAAAAAACTAAATGTTTAGTTATTTTTCAAATGGGGGTAATTTGGACATAAGAACTAAATCCTATAGTTAGTCTACTACACAAAGGGTTAGTTTAGTTAAAAATGAGACTCGCTTGTGGAAATATCATATTAGCTTGTATAGAAATATCAAATCCCTTAAAATATTTGTCAATGTACATTATTAGTAATCAGATCATATTTAGAACCAGAAATTGACTGAACTAGTCAAAAAGGAACAAGATTGTCTTTTTTAAATATTTTGAGATAAAGATCATTAATTTCCAAACTTTTAGGTAAAAATTAAAATAAGTGTATACTTAAATGTCTTGTTTGTGAGTTCTGATTGGGGTCCATGTCTTTCCTTCCTTCCCTCTAAATCAAAACTCACAAACAGGCTCAAGGGATGCTTTATCATCTATCCATCAAAAATTGAGAGGTGAATAAATAACATAGAATTTTGGACCATACATAGGCAAGGTCACAAGGTAACGCAACAAGAAAGACATTTGAGCAAGCAGTAATAGACTACTGAAAAAACCATTGGTATATATATTTTTCTTACCAAAAAGTATTAAGAAATTTTTATTCCCGGTCTCATTTCCTATTCCACATTATATATTGTTTACTGTTATTTTTATTTTTATTTATTTATTTTTAAAAATAAAGAGTTAAACTCTCATACTAGGTAAACTCATAGTAAAATATGTCTAGTGTCAATAAAGGAGATAACTGCCTCTGCGAAATATTGTTCTCAATCACCTATGTCATCTGCCTTGAATAGAAAGAGACTTGTTATTAGACTCACTACCCCTCATTTGAGTCATTTCACAATTGAACATATTCTCCGGAAAAAGGCCACATGTTGCTACCCTTGTTTTTTTCTTGTGAAGCATTCTCAGTAGTCCCTCAATCATTGCATTTATATCAAGTATCAACCAGTTTATGCTAAACACATCTCTTCAACTTAAACCATGAAATAGCTAGGAATTGATCAAAAGCCATCGTTTAATGTTCAAGAATAAAATTTAGATTGATTGAACTATAAAGCTTATTTGCTTGTTGATCAAAATTCACAAATGATCAATTTGTTTCAAGCAAATAAATACTAAAACACCATAATAATTTTAGGCAAAGCTACAAAGACAAATATACCAAGGAACAATTTGACAATATGATACTCAACCTACCCAAAAGTAAAGCTAAATCTGAAGCCCCAAAATGACCAAGCCAACTTCAACACAATCCAGAATGACATATCAAACAGTTTCTCAATTTCATTTCTTGGAGTACATTGACTCTACCTTCCCATCGTTCCCACCAAGCAGCAAATATTTATCCTTCCTAGTCAATTGAGTGCACTCGAACCCTAGGGCTGCACCCAAAACCTTCTGCACATGATTAGCCACCTCAATTGAAGATTTCCCAGCCTTGCACGTCATTTCCTCGGGCAATCGCTCGAGGAATGTAAGTTCATAGGTCGGTCTTGGGTTCATGAAATAAAAATAAGGGTCCCAAAATTTGACACCCCGGACACACGTACCATGGAACATATTTTGCTTAAGGTTCATTGCCACGGGCACGATCCTATCGCTTAATTCTGCGAATAAAGCACTGAATCGCAACAAGTAGGGCTCACGACAAGTGGTCCCCTCCGGACACACCACTAGATCACCCTTCTCAAGTAGTGATTTGATCCTGGCCGCATCCGCCTCGCGGTCACGTGTCAAAGCAACGGCTGGGATTGGTGATAAGAGCCTCGAGAGGCGGCTTACGCTGTATGTCACGCACGAGACTTTGCGTCCGAGTGCTATAGCAATGATGATCGGATCAAGGGCTGTACGGTGATTGCACACGTAGAGGTTTCCGGGAGACCCGGCTGATGGGGCAGGAGGTGGGGTCCCACGGATCACGAGCTTGATCCCGAGCATACCGTACGTGTAGCGTACGATGCGTTCAGGAAGGGGGAGATTGAAGTAGACGCGAATAAGGGACAGGATGAATCCAAATGGCAGCCAAATGTAGGTGATCAATGCGTTAAGTGGGGTTGGGCGCTGGACCAAGCGGCCATCGTGGAAGATCAAACGGCTCTTAAGGCGATCAAGTGGCACGGGAGTTGCTGATTTGCTAGGGTGTACCATGTAGCCCTCCTTTTGTACATTTAATAACAAAACAAATATAAGATCATCAAAGTAATAAAATCAAAATTCCACATTTGGGCAAACAAAGCTAGCTCTTACAAAATACAAGTCACTCTAAAAAGGGGGACATAATTCATAAACCGAGGACCACTTTACTTGTGCATAGAGGTAGATGGGGGAAACAAATGCAGGGGCCCCTCATCCCCAAAAAAGTGCGGTCTAATCGTTTTCAACATAACTAGTGTTTAAGTTTACGTACATTATTCTAAATATTTGTATTTTACACTACATTGCACATCCAACCATTAAAAAGTGGGACCTGACGTGGATTTTCGTATCAGGTCTCACTTTTTAATAGTTGGATGTGCAATGTAGTGTTTGGAGTAGTGTGTGAAGTAGTGTACATAAATTTATCCTATTTTAAATGTTATTTTAGAAAAGTATTTTTTTCCTTTTAATATTTGTCGTCTGAGAATTTTAATTAAGTATTAATTGCTTAGTTTTAAATATTACCCCAAGTATTAAATATAATTTTGATTCTCTCATTATTTTTTGCCCAATAAATAACACCATCTTTTTTTAATACAAGGACAATATTGATATTTAAAGTTATTTTTAGTAAAGAAACATAGTATTAATTGTTCTTCTTAATATCTATGTCTACTTCTAAAAAGACAAATAATAAAGGACGGAGGGAGTACTCCGTTCTTTTTTACTTGTCGTTTTATAGAGGAAATTTTGTTTCTTTTTATTTGTTGTTTGTAGATTTAAAAAAAATATTAATGACTTATTTTTTTATATTATCCCAATATTAAATACCAACTTGTTTCACTTTCATTTTTTTCAATGAATTTTATTGAGATTTAATAACTATTTTTGTCAATGAAACAAAGTATTAATTGCATTTCTTAATCTTCGTGTTTTTTTTCTAAAACAATGAGTAAAAAGAAACGGAGGGAATATTTAATATTTCTTTACTTTCACAAAAATAATCTCATTTATTAAAAAAATAAAACATAAAAATAATATTACAAAAGCGTATACTTTTTAATGATAATAATATAAAATAATATAATATTTTAAATTCATCATCATAATTTCATTATATCACAAAAGTTCAAAGCTAAATAATATCCTTAATATTTTAAATGGATGGAGCGGAGGGAGTAATATGCAAGTTGTAACCATTAATAGCTTTTGCAGCAACCAACACCAACTATTATATAGAAGTATATAACTTCTATACATTAATGTAATTAGCTTATATAACTATAATTAGCAAAAAAAAAAAAAGTATATAACTTCTATACATTAATGTAATTAATAAAAAAGAAGAATAAAGATGCTAGAGAGAAGCTTATATGAATAGAAAATTTTAGTATATAAAACAAAAAATTCTTGTTCTCCTGATAAAGAAATATGATCTAACTCATTAAATTATAGTCTCGAGTCATTTTCTCATATTTAAAAAATTAATTAGGCATAGTAAACAATATAATAGAAAAACTGTAATAACTTTAGCAGCTTTAATGAAAGATGTTTTACCAACAAAAGAAAAGGATAAAGGATGCAATTTAGCACAAAGAAAAAGAAAAGGATACTTTATATGGAGTAACAATTAAGAAGGGAATTGATATTAATTTTCCACGAGTTTTTGATACTTTTACATCTGAATTCATATATCCCGAAATATTAATTTTAATATTATATTGATATTTTCATATGAAAATTGCACATTTAAGCAATCAGGTCCCACACATTTTAAGTAATCAAATCTTATGTACAGATATCATTTTCCTATAAGATAAAAAATAAAAATAATAAAAGCCACAAGCTGTATCTTCCCTCTAATAACTTTTTTTTGTGATATAAACTCCGTTATGCTGCAAAAGCACCAGATTGAAATTCATATTATAAAATAATATGGATTTTCATAGAAGATGTCAATTTTTATTTAATACCTTAATCCAATTCAATACAATAAATGACATAGGAATTTAAAAATAAAAAATATATTTAATTAATCCTTTGTTCTCCATTTATGGACATCCTTTCAAAGTTTTAATCTATTTCTATGAGGCTCTCATTTAAGAACAATAAAATCATTTTTCCATATTCAAAACAAAAAATCATTTTTCATTTTCACTTTTTTAAAACAAACAGAAACGAGAACCCAAATAACCAATTCAACACGAATCAAATTTATTGTTTCATTTCTTCTCTCATATGTCTTAACTAATTCAGAATAGAAAAGGAGACAATTGATCGGAAACCAATTTATCACAAATACCAAATTCAACCTTTAAAAAAAAAAAAAAAACCCTCAGCACAAAATTAAACTTACCTTGCAAAGAGACATGAAATCATGATCAGACTCCCGATCACCGATCCCGATATCCGGCGACTCATCCCCAAACTCCTTCAAAATCGCCGTCTTCTTCAATTTTCCCACCAAAACCCCCGGCCTCTTCACAAACCCCGTCGCCTTCTTCGTCTTCGGATTCACCTCGATCTCCGTGCCAAGCACCTTCTCCCCGCCCAAATACTCCCTCACAAACGTCTCCACCATAATCCTCGGATTCGCCGTCACCACCACTCTCCTCTCGCACCTCTCGAACACCTCGTAGCTCTCCCGACGCACGTCCGCCGAGTAGAACCGCGGCAGGACGGCGCGTGCCGCCAACTCGATGTCACGGACTTTGAGTCCGGCGAAGGATATGTAAATCAGCATCTGAATCGCAAGCGCTTCGGATACGAAAATGTATGCTATGGCGATAATTGGAAAAGATAACAGGAGAATTAAGCCGCGGAAGAGGCTTCCGGCTTCGATGGCGACTAGCATGTAGTAAGGGAAAGCGGAGCTGCCGATTAGAAGCGTTCCGTCCAAGTCCGCCGCGATTGAGCGGTGGCTCACGGCGGAGAGGTCACATGTTTTTATTGATGGGTAGGATTTTCCGGTGTTGGTTAACGGCGGTGGCTTTGGCAGCGACATGGTGGTGAAACTCTCTCTTTCTCTCTCCTCTCTCTTGTAACAAAATAGTGTGTATTTAGTTATGGGAGAGGGGAGGGAAGGTCTGGTTTTAAATGTGGTGGGTTGGGAGTGGAAATAACGAGATTGGCCTTGTTTGGATTGTTAGATGTAGTTGGGAAATTTTGCCGGTTTATGTAAAATGACGAATTTGACCTTGTAGTTATTAATGCATTGATGGAGAATTCTAATTACATACGCTTGATGCTTGAAGGGCATTTATATCTTGTCAGGGAGATTAATGTCATGAGCACTCACAGCATTGAGAAGCATCTTACTCATAACAACGGGACGGGACGGGACTCATTGTATATTATTCGGTCCTATTGTATTTTTTTTTTCTTTCTGGTACTATTCCTTTAATTTAATTTTACTTGTTTAAATTTAAAAATATACATATATTATAAAAATTATTTTTAAATTATTCATTTTAACTGTTCTAGTATCATCTTTTTTGTTTAATTAATCTTTTTTTTTTCAGATAATAAAATAGAGGAGATCAATATTAAAGTTAATAGTATTATTTTTTTCAACGTATGTCATATTAGTTTTAATGTTTTTATTTTATAAAATTATGTGAGGGTAATATTGAAAAAATAAGTTCAAAAATAGCATTTTAAAAAAAAACGAATAAAATTAAACAAGCTAAATATATATATATATATATATATATATATTATATATATATATATATATATATATATATATATATATATATATATATATATATATATATATATATATATATGACAAGTAAACTTAAATAGAGGAGTACTATTAATTTCCATTAGTTTATGAATGATGCTACTGCTACACCTAACTAGAGAAGGAAAAATGACCCATTCATTAAATGAATCCCAGCTAAGAAACTTTGGAGGCTAATGGTTAAATGAATAAGATGAGCACGGGCGGATTGACTATGATGCATTGGTATAAAGAATGTGGACTTTTTAGATCAGTGAGTATATAATTGTTGATGATTTAGTTTTTAATTAGATGGATTCGCATAAATGTGTACGTTGGATAGTTAAATTTTACCTGTAGATAATTATTTGAAGATTAAGTGTACGTTTTATATCTGTCACGTACTTTTAAAATGGGGTTGATTATGTTGAGATATTTTATGTGAATTTTACCTATTTGTATTTTGACTCTAAATAGAGAGTAAAAATATAATTAAGTAAAATTCAAATACACTCATGTCCAATTTTTATGTCTAATTTTCATGTCTATAGAAGAACTCATAACTAAGAGGCCAAATTCCATTAAATTTCTGAACTCCAGTGCCCAAACTCGAGAAGATAATAATAATAATTCTTGAAATTCTAAATTTTCTCCAAAGTCAACGTTTATAATTTATTAAGGGGAATGTCCATTGAAATTGTGCTGCAGAAGTAACAGAATTCCTCTTGATTATAACAGTATATATTATGGTTTACTATAAAAAATATAAAAAATAAATAACTAGATTTAAAATTACTTAAGTACCCTTAAGTTCTCTTGATGTATAATGTAAACAAGAAGTCATTTCCTTTTTATACAAGGGTAATTTCTGGAAAAGAAAAGAACATGAAATATGAATGAGAGGTGGGGGAATTAGTTGATTGTTGGAAGTTGGATGTAGCTAATTAAAATGAATACATATTTATATATTGAAATTTGGTAGGAGTGGTTGAGGCCTTGAAGAGATCAAAATCCCTCATTTTCTTCTTGTTGGTGTAGATTGTCACCCTTTACAAGCATTGCATGCATCCTTTCGGTGGGGAAGATATTGAAGAAATTAGGGTTGATTAACTACGTGCCTACAAAATCCAAGTCAACCAAGAGAAGAAATACTTCTTGGTGACCATGCATGGTAAACCTATGTAGACCTCACAATTTCTTTAAAGAATGGAGTATTTAAATAATAATTAGATATGACAAAAAATTAAAAATTCTGAATTAGTATTTCTGGTTATAAATAGTTTCAAAAAGTTGATTACTAAATATTTTCTATTTGTTAAATTTGAGGATAAAAAGATTTGTCTACTTATAAGCGAACTCAAACACTCTTTTAGATTACTTAAATAATTACAAATATCCAATTACAATGGAATAGAGCCGCAGGTTAGCTTATTATGTTATCATTTTAACCTTAAACATATATATATATATATATATATATATATATATAAGATTGGAGTCTAAACATAAATTGTAATAATTCTATTTATTTCTTTATTATAGAGTACTCTTTTCTATGATAGAAAAATAATTTAAGTAAAAGCAAACTTTGACAGGTTAAGAAGAAAACAATTTAATTAGTAGCTGTAAATTGTGGGTAGGAATTTATTAGGGTAGTTGAAAATATGGATATGGGAAATCTGACTTCTGTTTTTGGTCAACATCATAGTTCTTTGTGAATATCCAATAAATGAAATAAACTCCAATTATAGCTCTAACCTACTTTTGATGGCAAACCAATTCACAACAAATACTGGTGGTACATGCAAATTAGTCAACATCAACATGTTCCTAGTAGTACTGCAGCTGCATGTCTAGCTTTTTTATTTATAGGAATATTATTTTTCACACCTAAATGCAAAATCTTTATATAATTTCTTCTCTCACAAGAATGCAAGTTGAAATAGTATATTTTCTTGTATAAATTCAACATAATTCCCCAATACCCATATACATTTTATATTTTAAATAGCATTTAATAAATAATTTTCAAAAGTTCTTTATAAAGATATTCTCAAATATAAAAGAACTTTTAAAAGTACTAAATATTGTCTTATTTTGAAATACTAATTTTTACTTCTAAAATTGTTGTTGCAATATCACTCAAACATTTTCTTAAAAATTTAAAATAGATTACTCTATTGCACCACTCCATCTGACATTTAATTATTAAATCTAATTTAATTTGATAGTATCAATTTTGCTAATTAATATAGTATCTAGATTGAGTTAGTTAGGTGCAATCTTCTTCTCTTTTGCACAACTATTTCAGCCATGAATAACCACTTAATCAACACTATCAGCATCAAATCTAATGCATTGGTCTCAGATCATACAGAAATAAATACATATCAACTAGTAGCATGTGCATTTGCTGTGATTTTAATTATTCCATTAAATAGGGGAGGGAGGAATCAATTTACCACCACATACATGATACACAGCTATATTTTTGGGTGGGTGAAAATGGATACAACTTCCCACCAACCTCAACCAATAATATGTTTCCATTTATTATACCTATATTTATGTTAGTCCTCCATTTATTCTACTAACTAAAATTGACAAGTCCTGAATTTATTTTCCTTATCTAGGCACCAACATTTAATTTTCCTACATAATTTTTTTTTTCAACAACAAAAGGTGCCAAAAAAGGGATGGATGGCCGGGTGTTATTGTTAGGAGGTGAGGGTGTTACGGTCTTTTAACTAGATGAAATTCATATTGGAAACTTTGAGAAATATTTGTGTATAAAGCGGAAATTATTAAACCATAAAAATGGAATTAGTAAAGTATAATGTGATATGTTTTATGATAGCAAAATATTAGTGTTATAATCATTTTCCTATTTTTTTTTTTAAGAAATTGATAAAGTAAAATATGACAATTTTTCCGAAATGGGTGGTGCATATTGCAGTGGAGAAAGCATCAGAAATTTTGGTCCATTATTTGGCCCACCCAATCCTAGCATTTGTAGGAAGAAGGACATGAAGGTGATCTTGGGCCATGGTTTGGACCACCTATCATTTGCAATTCATTTTAATGATCCCTCCATATATAAATGACTGTTACTTTTTTTTTTCATTAGCTTTTATTTCGAATATTAAAATTTCAAAATATGAAATAGACTTTTTATAATTTAAAATTTAAACAGAAAATTGTTAATAAGAAAATTATTTAATAAAGTAGGTTTAACTATTTCAAACAAGTGTAAAAGTGTAATAGTTAACAAGTGCAATATATAAGACGATAAGTGTCATTGCAATGAGTGCCCTGATAACTTTAAACTATTGTTAAAACAAGTATAAAAGTGTGATTGTTTCTATAGCATAAATATTATTATGGCATTATCAGCCGCCTCTTTTTAAGATCATTATTGATATTTTAAATATTTTCAAACTCAAAATTGACACAAATTCATTTAGTTTAAGTCAATACATTTATGAATATTATAAATTATCTAAAACATACTACTGGTAATAAGATTTATTGTTTTCAAAATTTAAATGAATCATGTCAATTTTAATTTTGAAAATGACTCAAATTTATTCCGGAGGGAATTAATTTATTCCTGAGGGAATTAAGTTTGACGGAATTCCGTCGAAAATAAGGCCATAAAACCCTATCACTTTCGCTCAGCGCCGCGCAGAACATTTTGGCTAAAATTTTTCTCTCTCTCCTACTCTCTCTCTCGCTTCGGTTACCTCACCCATCCTCCCGCTGACACCCTCCATCCAGCCAGACAAACAACTGCCCTCCTCCGATTACCTGCTGCCCTTGCTTTGCCGTTGTGTTATACTTCGGGTCCTCCAAAGTAATTAAGGTTAGGTTTTACTATGTTTTAATGTTAAATTATTGATTGTATTGTGGGTAATTTGTCAGTATATAGTTTGCTTTGTAAATTACCTTCACTAAATTGACTGTGTTGTGGGTACTAAATTACTAGTTGTTGAGTGATTTCTTAATTACTACCTTAATTAAGTCCATTAATTAGCATTTTGATTACCAAATTTTGTATTTCTGTCAATCTTTAATTTAATCAGACATGTGTGTTCTCTCCCTATAGACCTCATGAGTCTATTCAAACATACATAGAAAATTATTCTGCTCTCTCTTCTTTTCTATTTGTTCACTGTATTTCTAGTTTATATTAATCTACTAGAGAATGAAGTTAATTCTTATTCTTTCCGAGCATTCTAGTGCAGTTACAAATGGGAGAGAATTGTTTGCTTTGTAAATTACCTTCACTAATGTGTTAATCTGAATTTGTCAATCTGATTTTTGAGTATTGTATTGAATTTCACTAAATTGAGTATTTGTTGAGTATGGGTATTGATTTTGCATGTTTAGTAAGTGTTTGGCTTTGATTTTAAGGTTCAATTGCAATATGTTCTATATCAATTTGGATTATATGTTATATATTATATGTACTTACTGAATGTATACTAAATGTATCAATTTGAGTTAGATCATGTTCAGTAAATTTGGAATGTCATATTTGTTATTTCCGTCAGAATTCCCATGAAATTTCTATCAGAATTATTCAAAACCAACTTTTGTGGGCTCCACTTATTTAATTTATGTATTTAACTTAGTTTCCCAATATTAAAACAAACTAAGTAGCATTTACTTAATTTCTTACGTACTAATAAAATAAAATGAAATGAACTAAGTAGCATTTACTTAGTTTTGTAGTAGTAAATTAAATAAATAATATAATATAATGCAAAATACAAAAATTAAATGGAATTAAATAAATTAAATCAATTTCAATTACATTAAATTTAATATAATAACATATACATAATATAAAATAAATTTTAAAAAATAAATAAATTTAATTTTATATAATTAAATTACAGGAAATAAAATAAATATTAAATATAATATTATATAATACAAATAAACAAAATAAAATATTAAATATAATATAACATATTACAAATAAACAAAATAAAATGAAAGGAAATAAAATAAATTAAAGTAATTAGATAAATTAAAATAAAAAATAAAGTATACTTTGGAGCTTTAATAAACTACGTATAAACTAAGTAGCATTTACTTAGTTCCACTACTACATAAAGTAAAGTAAAAATAATATAATATATTCATATAATAGTTCTCATAAACTGAGTAGCATTTACTTAGAAACCCGTTTAACATTCACTCATTAAGAGTAAACATCGAATAGTCCCCAGTTGGGACTGTTACTGGATGTTATGTCTCTCATTTAGGCCAGTGCCAATGACTTGAGTACTTTTTTTTTTTGGAGCATTTTTCGGCTGTTATCTCTATATATTCTTCTAGTGCATACTTAGATTAAGATATCTTAATCTATTTCGTGTACTTGGAGACCATGGGGATTGCCAAAAATTTCTTTAAATAGAAGAAGCGTGGTCAAGGTGTTGGCACTAGTGAGGAGACGCATCCAGAAACGGGATAGAAACCTAACCCTTATAGAGTGGAGATACTAGAAAAATAAAATTCACACATGGACCATATACATGAATATTCCTGTTTTGAATATGTCTTTTTATTCAGTTAAAGATGTCAGTCGACCGAAGTTAGATGTACTGTAGGATATTAATTGATGGGAGGGGATTAGTCTCAGCTTACCTTGATGGGATGTGAAATTTTTTGAACAAAGCAATAGACCACACTGATGATCCGAACAGAAAGATGATATGCCCCGTGTGTTAAGTGTAAAAACCTCATCTAGAAGAAAACCAACGAAATAAAATTCGACTTATTTTCACGTGGGTTTTTGGATGGGTATTCCGTATGGATTCATTACGGGGAATCAGTTTTGTTGAGGGAACTGACCGACAGTGTAGACCAACCAGTTCACGAGGATTCATACGCCGATAACTATGATGTCGTGGAGATATTGGTCGATACTTATAACCCTAACAATATAAATTGGGCTGAAAACGAGCATTCATCAACCAGTTCTTAGCAAGAGCCAAATGATACAACTGCTGGCTTTTACAAGATGCTATCTGAATCGGGGGTCCTATTATATCCTGAAAATGATAAGCACACCAGGCTATCTGTAGTGACGAAGCTCTTACACTTCAAAAATGAGCATAATTGTAGTGAGAGAGGTTTCAATGATTTGATTGCTCTTATCAGCGAGTTCTTACCTAAGGATCATACTATGTCTGCGAATTACACTACCTGGAGGTAATAATATTTATTATGTTTATCGTTATATCATAATTTATAAAATAATATAAATAAAATTAGTAATGTTAGGCTCTAGCCAGCGCCAGCGTCCGAGAGTACCTGTTGGACCATCACATACGGGTGCTGGCTTGGACGACACCATGTTCCAGAGGGTTATAACGGCGGTATTAGAGACATTTGGTACGGAACCGATATTTTGTCGTCAGGACCTGCCTAGCCGTGCTCTCCTCCACCAGCTTGCTCAGGACATTGTAATAGGGGTCACCATCGAGAGTACGGGTATTCCTCCGGTGCAGTTCGTCGCAATACGTGACAAGGAGGTCCGGATGGTGGTTACCCTACTCACGGAGATTTATGGGCTGATGTTGAGTCATCCCCCGACTACTCAGATATTTTATTTATTTGAAGTTGGTTATTCTACATGTTATTTAATTTTTATTTAGTTGTCTCTTCAATTCTCTCATACGGACTAATGAATTATATTTTTAATTATATCAACAAGGTGGCGATGCTAATGTCGCTGGTGATGGCGAGCAGGCTGGCGATGTAGATCGCAAGCGGGGGGATGATGACGAGGATTTTTAAACACCAAAGTAGCGACTTCGACCCCCGCCCGATGATTCTCCTCGTACGTAGTGGTGGTACTACTAGCTTAGGTTGATATTTTGTATAGACTTAGATGTTTTGTAAAATATTGTATAGTTGTTTTGTTTTATGTAAATCATTGTAGTTTAACTTGATTCTTTGTAAATCAATGTATTTTACTTTAGTTTTGTAAATCATTGAAGTTGCCGTAAATCTTTATAATTTATAGGTTATATCATTGTAGTTTAGCTTGATTCTTTGTAAACCAATGTATTTTAGTTTAATTTTGTAAATCATTGAAGTTACTTTGTAGTTTATAACTTATCGTATATATACATGTTATATGTTGTTAGAAAAGTAGTTATATATACACGTTAAAACGTGTATGTATGTTGCTTTTTACGTTATATTATTGGTTGATTACGATATATGTTGTTTGATATAGTTATTGGTTGATTACTGTATGTGTTGTTGGGATAAAACCGGTTACAAATACAAAAAAGGGGTTTAAAAACCTGGAAACTGCAAAAACAAAAAAAAATATTAAAGAAAATAGATTTTTTGACGGAATAAGGTAAACCCGACGAAACTTCCGTCGGAAATAACCCTGCAACCATAATCTGCTTTGCCTAACAATAATGCATGTGCAGGGAATGCAACCCCCAAAGTAAAGAGAATGCACGATATTCGTATAAGGATGTTATTACTTTGTCAATTTGTGCATAGGAAGACCAAATAAGTATCACATCATTGATTTCACCATCATTTTACTTATCAAGTTACAAAGATGTTGATTTTAAATGTTTGAATTTTTCCTTGCATAGAGACTTGATAGACAAACACTAATTTGGTCCAAAGCATAGTTGCTATAGAAGTTGCAAAAGGTATCCAGTTCTCACGCATGAATTTTGCCGGTTAAATTTCTAATAATTTATAAGTAATTATTTTATAGCATTAGTTAAATTTATATTAGACTCATACAACGTGTGGATTGAGAACAACTTGGGACACTATGAATTTGAATTGAAAAACCACCAGATGAAGAATTTGAAGAAGAAAGGCTACATGGCTACATCGAACGGGGTAAGTTTGGTTTCTGCCCTAGGGTTTTGATAATGGTTGTTGGTTATTGTGGAGTTGCTTTCAAGGTTGATTTTATGTGTGTGGACTGCTTTGATTGTGCCTGGAAAGTTCCTCTCCATACTTTCCAATTCTAATGAGAACAAGTAATTGATTTTATATTTGGAATGAATGGAGTATGATAAAAGGTAGTTATTGTTTTTTAATTAATAATTACTTTCATGAATAGTTTGAATTGTATGTTGCCTAATGAATTTTTGATTGAATTGAAGAAGCTCAATAGCACCACATAAATTTCAAATATTTTAATGAAACAAAGTAAGATGAGGGAGAGTGACCAATGATTGATCAACAATTTACTGGCTTCAAAAGCTTTTTTTGGCATAGTGTATCTATTTTTGATGCAAAGTTATCTAATTAAAAAATTTATTTGTTAATTGTAGGTTACCAAGTTTGGTTTCATATTATTTAGGAGTCCTACGTATCACATATTTGCTGAAATACTATAATGAAAAGATAAGTTTACCTTTCACTTTTAGTTAGATAACCAAAAACTACATAGCAAAACATTTCAAGCTCTCTAATTTGCTATCTTTGCATTTTATCTTTGAAGCTCAATCAAGAGCCTCAATTTTAGGCATTGTTTTTCTGACAATCATATACAAAATTATATCTATTGGTTGATGGTTGATGGTTGATGTATTGTGTTTTGTTCTCGAAGAATTACCCCATTTTTTTAATGTCTTAATGGATAGTTACTAATAACTTTATTTGTGTTATTTGTGGAGTTTGGGATATGAATTTGATGTAGACTCCAATTTTTGGAATGCAGTTTTTGGGATATAAAGTTAATATAGAATCGTGCAAGCTTGGATTTTGGTACTGACGGTGGACCTACATCTAAGGTAACTTCCAAAGTAGTTCTCCAGAATTTTCTAACCTCCATAGTTGGTCTTGCACCAACTATTGATGTTGGGCATTTTGTTGTAGTTTCTTTGATTCGAAAAAAGGTCTTGGGGTCTTGTTATTTTATTTTGCAGCCCCATATCACTACTAGAAATTCGACCTATAGGGACGAGATATAGCGATGGTCGGGACGGGACCGTCGCTATAGTGTATCTATAGTGACGATCGGGTGCTGGCCGTCGCTATAGTCCTTTGAAGATGGCCTATACCAAGGATCTAACTATGACCGTCGGTATAGAGGTTTTTTAGGGCTCGTGCGCAAAATCCTCTCCTCGGTTTCCCCCCAAATCACTACTAACATTATTTCCCCCAAAATTATTTTCTCTTAATTCCCTCCCTGGTTTCCCCCAAATCAGTACGAAGCCTTCTCTTTTAGTCGCCCTTTCTCTCAATTCCCTTCGAATCATCCATTCTCAGTCAGATCAGCCCTCTCTTTGTCACTTTCTCTCTCTCATTTCTTACGCTTTCTCTCTCATTTCTCACAAGAACACAATCGAACGTCCCTTCTAGTCGAATTGGCCCGTCGGTCGTTCTTTCTCATCTGGTAGTGTTTGCGTCGTCGACAAGTGAATCGTACGGCTGGAGGTGATTCCCTATTTCCCTCTATTTTTCTCGCTCGTTAGGCGACTGTATTGACTGTACATGAATGCTAAAGATATGGATTTGTTGTTTGGGTTAATTGCTAATGTTCAATGATACTTGCATGTCATCTAATCCCAAATCCCTAGTCTTTAAAAAAACTATTTAGTGAACCCTGCTATATTTCTAGTGATATTGTTCTCGTGGTATGTTTTGATTTTAAACCGTATGTTGTTTTGCTCCTTCTGTGTTTCTTTTTCCCATGTTTTGGTGATATCAGTTTATTCATTTATTTGTTTATTCATTTGTTATTCATTTGGTGATTTGGTGATTTTTGTTTAATGTTCAGGATCATCCATGTTTATTCATTTGTTAGTTTTCACTAGTTATAATACATGAAAGTATTATACAGCTGATTACTTTGCAATTTCTGTACTTTTATCTGTCATAATCTAGTACTCATGTGTTTTTCAAGTATTGAACAAGTCTTTGTACGTATAGAAACTCGTCTTTTAAAAAGTGTTTTGTGAAATAATATGAACTCTTTTGAAGAATAATCGAAGTTTAGATGAGTAGCTTTGCTAACTTCAGGAAAATGGATCTGTTGTAAGGAAAGGTATGGTTATTATTTTTGCATCTTTTGTTAGTAAGCCAAGTAGATAAAAAGGAAATAAGTGCTATCATTTCTTATAATCATTAAAACTGCATATACCATTTTATTCGCTAAACTTGTAAGTGAGTGCAATGAGTAGAAATGGAATTGAATGTTGTATAAATGGACACCATAGTGGTCTTATATAAGCTTAGGTAGGTTTGGTTTTGGGTTGATCAAATAACTGATTTAGCGGAGCAACATGGATTCTTGTCTGCATAAGTTGGTTAAATTGACTGCTCACCAAACTTTGTAAAGATACCTATAGATTTGTCATGTTTTTAGTAATGGAAAAGTAGGTGGTGGTATAATGATTAGTGTAGGAAGACATTTGGTCTTTTTATACCATAATAATCTTACTTTTCCTCATCCAATGCATCTACTCAATGTACACTAGTAGGTACTATTATTTGGTATGGTCATTGAATATAGATTTTTTTCTAAAATAAAAAGAATACATTAAAGTCATAATTACTTTTATTGTTTTTAAAACGATTACTTTTAAGAAAAAAAATTCCTTTAGAATATATATGATATGCAGCTATGCATCTATTTTTTCTTTATATATTTATTTTGGCGCTTTTCAAACCTATCGAGGACTATATACACGGTATAAATAAATCATTACAAATCTGAACTCGGCTAAATTTGCTTTCCAAATTTTAGTGGGCGGTAAAGAGAATACTTGCACGCACAAATTGCATAACTAATTGCAAGGTTTGTGCATGCTATACCTGCATATCTACTTCTTTTTTGTTTCTGCCCCTTTAGTTTTAACTTAATTCTATTAAGGATAATAAGCTTAAGAACTGATGATTATGTTTATAATAGCTCCCTAACAGAGAAGTTTGTCTAACCTTCTTATCTTAAGGATTTTAAAATTATGCAGGGTTCGCTAAATAGTTTTTTTAAAGACTATATGTTATGCAGTCCTGTTTATGCTTTACATGATATATTATTGACATTCAATAATTATGTAAGTATTCAACACAAATTTTGACATTCATTAGGGAAAGAAAAAAAAAGTCAAATAGAGAACTCATTTTCTAACAAGTAAAAACTGACATAAGTCAAAATAGGTAGCAATTTTCAGCTGAGTGTTCTAGGTTGTAGGCAAACCATAATAGTTGGTACTCTTATGACTTAGTTCTCTAGTCATACCAACCTGTGTCTTATTTCATAGATTCGAATACTATATTATTATAATCATAGTATTACTTAGTTAGAGGTGATGAACCAAAGTTGAATTAAGTTTTTAATTTGATTATTATATTATTATTGTACAGTTATGTTTTGTCTTCAACTATAGTCAATTACGATTAATTTCTGGACGCAATATCATTCATATGATTGTTCAATTTGAATTAGGGACATAATATTATGGATAAGAGGTGGATGGAATTACCAAGATATTCTAGAGAATATCTTGCAGGCCTATAAATATTTTTGGACTTTGGTTTCGAAAAAGTGGGCATGGTATCAGGAAGAATTCCTTGTCCATGTAAGAATTGTGTGAATGGTCGATACTAGATTCGAGCTACTATTCGTGAATATTTGATTTGTGATGGATTTATGTTTGGCTACACGAATTGGGTGCATTAAGGGGAAGACGAGATTGTCAGGGATGTGAGCAATGATAATGTTCACGACGAACCATCACAATCCGAAGAGGATCATCGAATGCCTGAGATGGTAAATGATATATTTAGGGATCATGGTATGGAATCGTCGGCTGAAGTTACAAAATATCAAAAGTACATGTCAGAGGACAATCAACCTTTATATCATGGATGTGAAACTGAGACTGTCCTTTCGTTCATTGTATGGCTTTTTAATCATAAAAATGTTAGCAAATGGACTGATGTGTCCTTTGATGGTTTGCTCCGTAAGTTCAAGTCATCATTTTCAGCATTTGCAAACTTGCCTGATAATTTTTATGAAATGAAGAAAATGGTTGGAAATTTGGGGGTTGGTTATGAGAAGATTGGTGCATGCGAGAATGATTGTATGCTTTTTTGGAGGGAGAATGAAAAATTAGAGTCTTGTACAGTTTGCAAATTATTGAAGTGGAAGCAGAATGAGATGGTTGTACCAGAGAGGGCACAAAGAAATACAAATGCTAAGGGAGCAAAGTAACTGTGAAGCAATTACGTTATTTGCCGTTAATTCCGAGATTGCAGAGGCTATTTATGTCTGTAGAAACTGCAAAATACATGACGTGGCATGATGTAAAACGGCCAAAAGATGGAGTGAATCATCATCCAGCTGACTCTGCATCTTGGAAGCATGTGGATACAATGTACCCTACATTCTCTCAAAAACATCGAAATGTAAGGCTCAACTTATCCACTAATGGCATGAGTCCCTTTACCCATGGGTCACCGTATAGTATATCGCCAGTAACAGTTGTTATCTATAACTTACCACCATGGATGTGTATGAAGCAGGAGTATTTTATCATGTTGTTGTTAATACCTGGACTAAAATCTCCATGTAATGATATTGATGTGTACATGTAACCTTTAATTGAGGAGTTGGAGATACTATGGAGTAATGGGGTTGAGACGTATGATGCATGTACCGGTACAAAGTTCCAAATGCGTGCTGCGCTGTTGTGGACAATTAGTGATTTTCTAGCTTTTGCTATGTTGTCTAGTTGGAGCATTAAAGGTAAGTTGGCTTGTCCATCATGTTAAATGAGCACTCGTTCTCGTAGACTGCAAAGTAAGGAATGTTATATCGGGCATCGTTGTTTTTTGGAGTCGGGTCATAGTTATAGGTTTGATAAACGAAGATTTAACGGAGAATGTGACCATAGTGAAGCTCTAGTGGTGCCATCAGGATCTAATATTCTTGAACAAGTTAATGCCATTAATGTCACTTTTGGAAAGACACCCACTAGCACGAAGACCATTCCCCATGACTCGAAACATAATTGGAGGAAGAAATCAATTTTCTTTGAATTGCCATATTGGAAGATACTTTTGTTGCGCCACAATCTAGATGGAATGCACATTGCCAAAAACATTTGTGATAACTTGATTGGGACATTGTTGAGTGTGCAAGGGAAGACAAAAAATAACTTAAAGCATGTTTGGATTTGATGGAAATGGGTATAAGAAGAGAGCTCCATCCAAGACTCGTGCAAGGAAGCGATTCAAAGTACCTTTTAACAGTTGCAAGCTACACAATGTCTAAGAAAGAAAGACATGATTTCTTGCAAGTGTTGAAAAATGTTAAGGTACCTGATGGATATGCTTCAAATATTTCACATTGTGTTAATTTGAAGGGGGAGGGGGGTAAGATCTCAGGTCTTAAAAGCCATGATTGCCATATTTTAATGCAATAATTATTTCCAGTAGCAATACGAGGTACCAACTTGCCTCGACATGTCTGTTCAATGATAATTGAACTTTGTAACTACTTTAAAGAATTATGTTCCAATTATAACACATCGAAAGATTATGAACGGTTGAACAAGAAAATTCCATTAATACTTTGCAAGCTTGAGATGGTCTTTCCTCCTACTTTCTTTGATATAATGACACATTTGTGTGTCCACCTTGCTGAAGAGGCGAGGATAGCTGGAAATGTGAAATATCGACAAATTTGGGCTTTTGAAAGATACATGGGAAAGTTAAAAGGGTATATTCACAACAAAAGTCGTCCAGAAGGGTCAATCGTAGAAGGGTATATTGTCGAAGAATGTGTTACATTTTGCTCAAGATATTTGAGTCAGAATAATGCTACATGGAATCGAGTTAGAATAAATGAATCTGGATACGAACAAGGTGAATCAAGTCTCTTTGTATTCAGAAACATAGGTCAATTTCTTAATGCCCCAAAAGATTGTTCACTATGTGGCGATGATGTCAAGAGTGCACACTTGTCTGTACTATTTAATTGTACAGAGGTTGAGACATATCTAAGGTGAGTAAATGAATAATGAAATTTATTGTTTGAAATATTAAGTACTTTTGTTATATATCTATAACAAAAAACAATTTAATTTTTTTTGTAGTATTTGGCAAGATTCGTATATGTTACGACGTGGAAAACATAAGCAAAAAGTAACTCCAAGGGAAATTGACAATGCTAAGAAAAAGTAATTTCCTGAATGGTTTAAGAATTATGTAAGTACTACAATATATGAATGTAATTTCATGAATACTTTTGTAATGGTTATTAATAATAAATTGATGGGATTTTGTTATATCGCTACCATTTTGTAGATGGAAACTATGAATAATGGTGCTTTTAAGGAAGTAAAAGCTCTTGCATTTGGCATAAATTTGATAGTCAAGAGAGGAGATGGTAATTTGGTTAATGGGTATCGATTCCATACTACAAGTTGTGAGAGTAAGAGGAGAACCTAAAATAGTGGGGTATATGTGGTAGCAACTACTCGTGGATATTCCTTTGCTAGAGACCTAAATCCTAGGGAAGATGTAGTTGAATACTTTGGTATTTTGGAAGATGTTGTTGAATTGAATTATTATGGATCTGGCAAGGTTGTTCTATTCAAGTGCAAGTGGTTAACAGTTTAGCACGTGATAGAGGGGTCAAAATTGATGAATATGGCTTCACACTTGTAAATTCTCAAAAGTTTGGTTCGACTGATGAGCCCTTTGTAATGCCGTCTCAGGTTCAACAAATATTTTATGTTGATGATCAAAGGGATAACAATTGGCGTGTGGTTATACGAACAAAACCGAGAGATTTATGTGAAGATGCTGAAGTAGATTCTAATAGTGACAAGTTACCCAATTCCAATGAAAATTTCATCACTCCAGTTGTAGAAGTTGATATTGAAAACATAAATTGGGTTAGGAATGACGTTGATGCTGAATTAGTTGAAAATGGACGAAAAAGACTTAGAAGTAGGTGGAAGACACGATCTCAAATTGATACTTCTCTTTCCAAAAGACGAATGATTGAACATATTGTTGATGAAGACGAAGACGAAGACGAAGATGAAGATGAAGACGAAGACGAAGTCGAAGACGAAGACGAAGACGAAGACGTAGACGTAGACGAAGACGAAGACGTAGAAGAAGGAGAAGAGGAGGGTCTCGAAGATGAAGAGGATGAGGGTGATAGTGAGGAAAATGAAGATGAGGAAGAATGATAAAATGATAAACTAGTAATACCACACAAAGGGGTTCCTTTTCTCACACAAAGGGGTTCTTTCCACAGTGCCAATGAATTTACAGAAGCAGCCTTTTAAGGTAGATCACAAAGTATGCGAAAAGTAGTTGAATACTGCATTGACAATACAAATTAGGGGTTCCTTTTCCCTGTAATTTGGTTCTGCATTGACAATATAGATTTGGGGTTATAAATACTGCATTAACAATACAAATTAGTTTTAATGTTAATATTAATATTACACTGTGTACAACTGCAACGTTTTTGTCAAAATGTTTACCAATGTTATAGTGAAAATTATTTGATTTGAAGCTTGCTAGTAATTGTTTCTCTGCACAGATTAATATATATATGGTTTCCTGCACAAAATATGAAAATGTGTTAGTTCACAACAATAAACACTATTATAGGTAGAGGTGCATGATGTCTTGAGATTATAAGTTTAATCCATGATGAATGGTTGCACAAAAAGCCGGTTCTTTCAATTCCATCAGTTGAAATTAACAGAGCATCAATTGCCATAGGAAAGGTTCTTTCAATAGCTTTGAAAGAGATTGATTTAAAGAAAGTTCGTGAAACACCGTTTCGCCAACCTTCTTGATTAAGTAAATAGTGTAGTAGTAGATTTTGTATGTAATCAGCCATTTATAACCCCAACTCACTCGATCATTTCTTTATACCACCGTTGTTTGGTAATGTTAGCTGTACTTTATATTATTTCAGTTTACCAACTCCATGATATTTATATTTGGATTCTTTATACCCTTTGTGCAATATGTCAGTATGTTTTGGTTATTGTTGCTAAAATTTCGCTTGTTTGGTCTTTGAATAAAGTATAAATTATGTACGCTTTGATCGACATTCTTGTGTCCAATACTGGATTCTACTATTGACTTGAATATTTTTGTCACTTTTTCAGGTTGCTTTAATGGCTTTTAATAGAGCGTCCAGATCTCGTGCTAGCTGTTCCAATGACCCATAAATTAATGAACATTATGATAATAAGATCCATGCCGATGAACCTCATGCCGATGAACCTCGTGCCGATGAACATAATGATAATGAGATTCATGAGAATGCTGAAGGTAACATTTCTTATGACCAAAAAAAGGTGTAAATCAGCCTAATTAATGACCAAACATGCAATTATGGCTCCATGTTTCAATACTCCATGTCTGCTATATCATGTATCAATGTTTATTTTCAAGCAGCACTAGATATGACATTGCTTTATCTATTGGATATTCCAAATTGTAGAATTGGGTAGGGCAATTCTCATTTATTTTACTGCAATGGGGATTCCCACTTGAGATTGTGCAGTAATGCAATTGCCTCTATCATGTTAACCATGTTTTTCTTATGGTTAATTATCTTACTAAATGACTGTAAATTAATCCTGGAATCTAAAATTCACTAAAGTTCAGATCCTTTAATAAAGCAGGAGAAAATTTACTAAATATTATGACAAATTGTCAGCCTTATCTCAATTCCCAATTGTTCAAACAAATAATTTACTAAATATTAACATGCCATGTTATGCATTATGTCTTTGCTTTAGTTTTGTGTATTTACAAAGGTTTTAGCTCCTTATTCATTAATTCTATAGTCTTTTACGATAAAGTAGTGAAAGTAGGCTGTCATTTTAGCTTTCCCTGCATATGTAATTGCTAACATTTCTAATTGTCGGTCCTTCGCATTTTCAGTTTTGTTTACTTCAATTCTCTCTCTCTTATAGGTTCTCGACCTAAGAGGAAGCGTGGACCAACAATGGGATCAAAACTTATGGTCATATACCGATGCACCCAAGAAAGTAATTTACGATACAAATGGTCAACCTATTGGGGGAGACGCCAATAAGTTGACAACCTTTCTAGGGTGTCTTGCTCGGAATGGAGAATTTTTTCTAATAAGTACTTCAACACGGTCCAATATGACAGAGGTTAACCTAAAGAGGGCTTGGGATGAAATCCAGGTTATTAATCATTGAACTTTATAGAATTTGACTGTAAGCACTTTAATTTGAAGGTAAATTAATATGTGCGTAAATTTGTTTATTGTAGAAACGGTTTACCACAGATCACCCCAATGCTAAAAGAAAACTGATGGCTATCATGAACTATTTAGATGGAGAGATTAGAAGTCTAACTTAAAGACTAAAAATTTTGTGCCTGGTGACCTTGCCACATCTATAGCGAATACTATCAACAATAATCGAGTAAATCCTAATCAATGGGTTGCGTTGGTTGATTTTTGGCTAACTGATAATGCAGAGGTTGTGTTTATTCTTATTTTATGTATTACAAGTTCTTAGTTATAAGTTCCTAGTTATTGTTATATATTATTATTAATTTATAAATGCATGCAATGCAGAAAATAGCAACCAAAAATAGAGAGAATCAAAAAAATTATTGGTAGGTCATACTTTGGCGACTAAATCGATTCCGAAAAAGAAGCATGAATTGGTAATATTTGATATTATTTCAATATTTTTTTTGTCTTTAATCATGTTTAAGACTTATATGAACAGAGTATTTCCTGAATTATGTACTACTGTGTGTATTATTTGTAGTCCAAAATAAATAATAAAGAGATAGATCGAGCCAATATGTATATAGTGTCCCACACGCGAAGTGATAAGTCAATTGTACCGGGAGCATCTCGAATGTGGTATGTATTTATCAATCATCGAATGTGATATGTAGAACTGCTATATCATTTTCTAATTTTGTTCGAAAGACTTGCATTATTTAAGAATCGCTTAGTTGGGTTTCTATTGTTGTTTGTTATATTTCGAAGCTTTGGTTGTATTCAGCTGTATTAGTTTGTGCATCTTAAAGACTAAATATTTCTAGTCCTGCATTGTAGATCCACAAAGACGAATGTACTTTTTGTATTTGAAAAAACAAATCAATTTGTGGAACAAATCTAGCTGCTTTAAGTTTTCATGTTTAATATGCCCATGCTGCATCGTTTGCTAGTTTGATACATCAGATAAAGTTTATAGATTTAACCATCTTTGATGTTTTATTGAACAGATTAATATTACACTGAATTCTTGTGTAGGATTTAGTCACATGCGTCGCATTGTCTTACAACTACTTTATCAAGAACCTTATTTTATAGTTATTGGACTTTGATGGTCTTGCCCTTTATTTCATACATTATTCTCAAGCGTGAAAAAGAAGTGCCATTGGGATTTTTACAGGCAGCTTGCATGTGCATGAATTGACAATTCAGAACAAGTACAATATTCTGTGTAAAGCATTTGAATATATGTGAATTTGTACAGGCAGTATTGTGACTTAATATATGATTCACAAGTGCAATTCAGAACAAGACGTGCCATTGGGATTTTTTTGTCTTAAATATATACTTCTTGAATTTGAATGAATTTTTTGTTATTTGTTGGTAGTAGTCTTTGTACTCTAGTATTGGAGTCATGATTCTATTCTTCCTCTTTAACCTGATG
Source organism: Aralia elata (assembly GCA_034770075.1). Lineage (NCBI taxonomy): Eukaryota > Viridiplantae > Streptophyta > Magnoliopsida > Apiales > Araliaceae > Aralia > Aralia elata. Next base: position 2,375,140 of record CM068383.1, read on the forward strand.
TTTGACTACCCTATCTCCACAATTTTGTGTATAGATACAAGATTTTCTCCTCTCTTTTATTGTAATTGAAAAAAAATCAAAGAATATGTTTAAGAAATACATTCATACATGTTCTGGTTGCAGTGCATGGATCTGGTATGGAACTATATCAGGTGAAGGGTGAAAGATAGCTTTCATAAGAGTACTGCTTATTTCTTTGTTCCTTCCCATTTTATGCTTGAGAAAAATGTTTTACTTCTTTTTTTTCTCTATAAAATCACAGAGTTTGAAAGAACTCCTAGAGTATCTGTAAATTTATTGAACAGATTGTATTTATTATCTCATAGTTGTACGAATGTGGTATGCATAACTAATATATACATGTTTTGTGCTGGGTGTATGGCTTAGCCCTTTGCTTTCTTAATTTTTAAGCTAAATATGATAATTTATTTTTTCACAAGAAAAAATTGATGAGTTAAAGGAGATTTAGGCGGCGGCTGGCGAAGGCAGTTCTGCACTATCTACTGGACGAAATGATATCCTTGCACAGGTGCTTAGGCCGGAGCGACATGACAGTCTCCGACAAGGTAGAGTTGGTGCTATTGCTACAAACACTTGGGGGCCTCGTGAAACAAATGATAAAGTACAACATGAGAATCAAGAATTGAAAGGTGAGTTGAAAATGGTGCGGGACAAAGGAGATGACACTACAAAGAAAGTAGATGAATTGCAATTAATCATTACAGAAATGCTCAAGAAATCGTCAGTTATGAATGCTCAGTCCAACAATCAGGTGTTGCCTTTTTACTCTCACCTATAGTTAAAATTGTTGCTCTCTCACTCTCTTTGTATGGATTAACAAGTTCACTTGGTAATTAATTTGTAGGATCGATCGCCAGAAGGAGATAATGATGTTATTACTAGATCGAACAATCCTATAGAGGACCTATGACATGTATCATGTGTTGTTGGAAATATGTTATTAATTTGTGATACTGGCTATGTACTGTTTTGATATATAGTAACACTATTTTAGATAGTAATGTATTTGTAGGTGACATTATATACTTTAATTCGTAATTTTCAATGATAAGGTTTTTTCTGTTTTGTTCTTTTAATTGAAAATGTTGTATTCAGATTGTATGGTATGGTTTGACTATAAATATGCTTCTTGATGGTAAAAGAAATAAAGAAATACTGCAGAATAATGACAGCTTATATAAAAAAAATTCTAGAAATGATTTAGCGACGATCGAGGGCTGTCACTATAACACATAAATTTCGCGCAAAAAATTCATACAGCGACGGTCAAGACCATCGCTATAGAACCAACTTTTCGCGCCATTAATTACATATAACGACGGTCAGGATCATCGCTATAGTGACATACTGACCGTCGATAAAAACCTGCACGGGCGTTTTTGTGAGCTTTGCAGCGACGGTCAGGTACCGTCGCTATAGGCTTTACCGACGACCTCTATAGCGACGGTCCGTGGCCGTTGCTATAACCTATAGCGACGGTCAAACAACCTATAGCGATGGTCACCGACCGTCGCTATAGGTCAATTTTCTAGTAGTGTATCTACTGATATATTTGCCTTGCACTCTTTGGAACATTATTTTATTTCATAGGGATGAAGAACTCAATTCCAAGGAAGCAAATCGAAAATAAGACCAGCAGACCAAAGATAGCTTAAATCTTAGAAAGATATAATACTATATTTTTATGTGGTGTTTAAATTTCAGGAAGTAAAATGGTTGCGTTGCATTGCGTTTGATATCGTTTGTAATCTTAGTGTTCAATTTAAACAAATTTTTCTGTGAATTCGTAGTGGGTATTTGAAATTTCATGTGTTAAGTATGAATTAGTTATAAAAATCTCTAGGTGTGTATTCATCTCCGGGTGTGTAAATAACAATTTCACAATTATTTACATATTTGTAATTTTATATTTATAATATAATTTATTGAATCAAAAACAAATTAATGTCAAGTAAATATGATGAATGGTCTCTAAAGTCATTTTTAATTGTTACAACATAAAATACATCTTCAATTTCGAGAACGATCGTGCTAATAAATTATACAATTCATTATTCAAACTAGTTCGTGCATTGCACGGGCTATCAACTAGTAATAAGTAAAAGACAGATTCAAAAACTAAACAATTCGGAAATCCATTTACAATAGACAATTTTAAAATACTAAATAATTCAAAGAGTCGCTTACTGTACACTTGAATCCGGATAAGCTTAACCTCAGTTTTCAAATGACGTCAAGTACAAAATTTTAATCACCACCTACAACGCTCATTCCACGATAATTAATAAGTAACAAATACACCAAATTATTCGTAAATCTAACTTATACGACCTTACTTATTCATCTTTAACTAATATTTAAAATGACATTTAAAGAGTTGAATACTAAGCTAGTGACTACTAAATTTTAATATGCCAAAAGAATAAATATGTCTCAAGTTTAATGTTCATATAATTATTCTATTTAATTTTGAAAACATGATAATTTGTCTTAAACTAATACTTTTATTATTACTACTTATTAATCAAAATACAAGTTTTTCAGGGTAATTTAAGAAACTCAATCTTTCCATGTTATATACCAATACCTACTGTCAAATAAATATATGCTAATAATATTAGTTACTTGTCTTGTACAGAAAATAACTTTATATCAGAGTCATATATACTCAAAACAAATCAGTTTATACCTTTCCTTTGCCACAAAGATTAAAATACGATATATATATATATATATATATATATATATATGTGTGTGTGTGTGTGTGTGTGTGAACCAATTCATAATCAACGCTGTAAATTTAAGATTATCCTTACACAGATCGTAGCCGTCCAATCGCAAATTTAACCGTGAAAATTATAACCCGTCCGCACTTTAGTTTGGAGAACCCGCACAACTAAAGTGCAAACTCAAAAATGACCAAAATATCCTCGAAAATCTGCACTTTAGTAGTACGAATGGTGAGTTTAAATATATTTTTCGTAATGACATTTTTATAATTACTCTTATTCGGAATTTAATATTGCGAACAACTAAAAGCTTTTCTTCATTCGGCCAACAAAAATATAATTCCCTCTCCCAATTACCGCACTATTATATGGCGGACCGAAAGCATTTAATACAGAGTCCCAATCTCTTTTATATTTTATGCGTAGGTTTCATGTAAGTATAGTCTATACAATAACATTCATTAGAAATGGTAGGTGCTTGGATATTCTAACAAGTGATCAACTTTATTCGGTAACACCATCACATGTTGACAGGAATTTTACATTTTATCTAAAGAATTACGCTTCTTTTACGATGTCTTCAATTATTATTATTTTTTTTTATAAAAAATTCCTTTCTGCTGAACAAACATTGACATTAATAAAGAAAAACATTACAACCAACACACATCCCAAGACAAATCTAATCTCAGAGGGAGGCTGCAATGGTGATAAAAAAAAATGGCCAACCTTAAAAGAAATAACAAAAACAACAAAAACTTAAATTAAAAGCATGGTACTTAGATTAAATATGATTCCACCCATTATGATGAAGTTGGAGCTTATCCGAAAAGAATGCGGCGGAAGGTAGAGGAGTAGCGGGGTCGAAGAAATGGCGGACTGGTTAAACGGCGGCCGGAGATAATAAAATTGGAGGTGGGATAAGGGGAAGATTCAGGAATAGATACTAGCAGGGGCGGATTTTAATTTAGTGAGGGTTCGGGGGCTACGCCCCTGAGCTAAATTTTAGCGGGGGTTTGGGGCTGCGTCTACGAGCCAACTTTTTTAGATAATTTTGTGATTTCCAGCCGATTACATATATAAAATAAGAGTTAATTTAGTTACATAAAATTATAACCCAGAAAAATATGTACTTAAAGATACTTAAATTCAACTAGAAATTCTCACCACAAATAAGAGTTAATTTAGTTACATAAAACTAAGAATTGTTGAAGTTAAATAAGAAAATTGAAACTAATCATAACATTCACTAATCAAAATAATGTTTACAAATTACAATGCTATTTTGCAAAAAAAAATAAAAATCAAAGAAACCCAGAAGACCAAACAAGGTAGTATACATACAAACACAAATGTATATTTAAAATCAATCCAATCCAATTCAAATAATAAATTAAACCCGTAATTTATGTTTGTAAAATTATAAGTGGGGCGGACTACTGTATGGGGAAAATTATAAGTTTTGCAGAAAAAAATGATACAGGGGAAAGGTTAATGAGTGGGGCGGACTTGTCTTGCCAATTATAATTGGTTTATAAAATTTTTGTTTTGCTCCCTCTAAGTTTAGCTTATCTATTAATCTGCCCCCTTAAATTTATTAAGTTACATATTTACCCTTATTCTTATACCTTAAAAAAAAATGAGCATAGGCAGATACATGCCCATACACAGGTCCGCCCCTTGGTGGGATTAACACTTCCATATATATTGGCTACCAGCCTTATTGCCCACCCGACCGACAATTTACCACTAAGTTTGATCTCATTGCTGATATATGTTTTGAAGATCCACCAAGATTGCCTCAAGATGCATCTCATATTGGATCTCACTTACTCAGTTAAATGAGAATCCGCACTATTAAAGTGCGGATGGCAAAGGTCATTTTTGATACTTTCGCAATGTGCAATTTAGTAGTACAAGTATCTTCATATTAAAGTACAGACGAAATAAAAATTTTACCGTTAGATCTGCGATTGGACAGTCACGATCTGTTATAAAGATAATTTTAAATTTACAATGTTGATAATAGATCAATCCCCTATATATTTATTTTTGTTATTATTTTAATTTTCTCAGTTTTAATGCAAGTTATGAGCCATAATTAATATTACACATCCTCTTCCTTACTGTTTAATTTCATACATCAAAATTCATCTAATGGTATTAATTCTTAACCATAATCAACATTTAAGCGCATATTATATATAGGATAAAGGGAGCGTGCCTTAGACACACACAAATTTATGTATATCTTATTATTTTAAGAGTTTTTATTAATGATAATTTTAGCATTTCACTATTTTTACTAATGACTATTTTGACATTTCATTATTGTAATAACCAAAACTACCTCGTATTAACCACTATTTGCATATATTAAGAAAACTATCATATATACTTACAATTTTTCTTTTTCTTTAAAATTGCTCTAGTGATGTTCTTTTTCTCCTTTTTTTTTTCTCTCTCTGATCCGAAATAACTATATGTAAAATACCTCCTTGTTCTCTCTCTCTCTCTCTCTAATATGTGTATTAATCACATGCATGGTAACAAATGTCACCTATTGTGACTAACAAATGCTGCGTGAAAATCATGCATATAGTGCTCTCTTTTGATTAAAAACTCGATCGTGTACGATGATAATGTGCAAGTTTTCTTCACTTCCATCCATCGAAAATCCAATTCAATTAATTATGACCACAAGTATTAGAGTTGTCTAGATCCATATATAATTGTAGCTTTTTCACATGGACAATTTTTGTCAAGTTCTATATCCTATTGTTCGCACATATATAAGCATGCTAATAATAAAATATGTTGTATATATGCATGTAACACGTGACAATATAAGAAACAATAATACTATCCGGATTATTATTGACTTTTTAAAATTAAATTAAGATAATTTTAAACTCAAAATTGATACAAATTTATTTAGTTTTAATTAATTCAGTGATGGATATTATAAACTACTTAAAAAATATTACTTATTGAAAGATGGCTTAAATATATTTTACTATCCTAAACTATTGCTCTTTTTCCACTTCGATAATTTACCATTTAATTTTGTCAATTAGATGAGTAAACTATTAATTTTGGTCACTTTCGTCCAAATTTACTTGACACGTCAGAAATTGATAACGTGCAGTGGGGTCATGTCCAGCTGAAGTGTATTTCAAAAATAATATTTCTAATATTTTATTAACTTAGATTATTTAGTCAATGGTAAATTTGGCAAACTATGTTTTATTTTACATTAAAGCAAAAACACCTCTCAGACATTTCTTCACATCGATCGGTCAATCAAAAGCAAAAATCCCCAAATCTCCCCTCTCCCCGCTCCCAAAACGTAAAGCCCTACTTACAATAAACCCCAGAAAAGGTCTAATCAATGACAGAAAAGAAGAAAAATCATAATCGACGACTGAAAAGCACGAATCAAAAGCAGGTTAGGGTTTCCTTTCATATATATATCCAATGTCATCTGCGAATGGATTATATTGGTATAGAAGATGAACTGGATTCAGGAGAGTATATTGATTCGATGGGTGACTCTTTAATGTGCTATTGTAGGTATAGAGCTCAAATGAAGATATCTTGGACTGAAAGTAATCCAGGAAGAAGGTTCCTTGGTTGTCCACAATGGAATAAGGTACTAGTTTTGTAATTTTTGGTTGGTTGAGTTTTTCTCTCATTTTTTGAAAATATTAGAATTACAGATGTGTTGGAATTGCATTCATGTTTGATGTTTTTGATTGATTTTTATCAACCAACATAAGCAAACACTGCAATTTCTTTTGCTTGTATGACTAAGAGATTTATAAAAGGTCTAAAGAAGTTTTGACTGAGTTGAAGCTTCTGATAAATGCTCTGAATTTTAAAATAGAAAGGAAGAAGTATGAAATTGAGAGAGGCATTGAAAAAAATCAATGAGAAGTTTCAACTTGAATGTGCAAAGCAAAGTGAAGAGGTTGGAAGACTTAGAGAGGTGATTGCATTGTTGAGAAGGAATGATAAAAATATGTACTGCTTCAATTAATATCATGTTGTTAGGGATGATATTTGTATTCATGTTAGGACAAATGTATGTGAATGATAGTGGTGAATGATTGTAATTTATAGTTTCAATTATGTATAAAGGAATAAGTTTACAATGGTTTGGATTGGTAAAAAATTTTGGAGTTAGTTTTAACCTATGAAATTAACAAGTAGTTTGTAAGTTTGCAATTGTTTGGAATGGTAAAAAATTTTGTAATTTTTTGTAAGTTGTTGTACCTCTTAAATTTCATTGATGACAAAAGTTATTTGACAATGATTGGTACAGTTTGTAATGACATAAAAAACATGTTGCCTTGTAATATGCACTGTTGCACCTTTTAATATTTATTGTTGCACTTTGTAGTGACATAAAACACAAAGCACCAAACAGATGCACAAAGCACTTATTAAAGAAACTAAACATTTGCATACAATAATATTTTCAAAAACAACAAGTCTTTTGCATTAAAGCACTCCTTTCAATATTCACTGTCAATTTCACATAGTTATCATAGATACAATGTGCACCATTTACATAAATTAACCCAACTATCTTAGTTTTCCAACAGTGTACCAAAAAATAAACTAAACAGTGACCACTTAAACTGTTTCAACAACAAATACTACATAACAATCAATTTGTTAAACTCCTACATAATCCAAAAATATTTATCACACAACAAATACTACTAATAATTTGCATCATGCACAACTTGAACTAGATATCCACAACTTTCTCTTTTGCCTTTACATCATGCCTTCCATTCCTTCCATTAATTAGCTTATTTGCAGAAATTCAATTTCTTCCCCTAGATTAGAATGTGGATGGCCTCATAGCTGACATATATATTGTTGAAGCTTGAGTATTTCCTTGGCTTTGAGGATTCATTATGGCTGGAGTACTTCTGGTTTTAGGGATTGCTTTGACTTACATTAGAACCAGTTGAAATCTCAAATATCTAGAAAGCGTTAAACAAAAATAATTAATGGTCAAGTCAGTCAATAAAATATGTAATGTATGCTTTTATAAAGTAAACATGCTAGACTTGTTAAAAGTATTTACCCTAATATGTTGTGCCCCACTTGATATGTAAGAATCCCCATTTGTAGATACATATACAGATACCAAACACAATTCTACCTCTACTTCTCCCTCTCCCTCTCCCTGGTGGCCTACCTCTTCCTCTTCCTTGACCTCCAGTACCTAGGGGCCTACCTCTACCTTTACCTCTTTCTCTACCCACACTTTTAGTGTGTGCATCTCCAATTTGTATATGAGTACCATCTCCACCTCTCCATACACTACTAGTTGCTCCTCTACCTCCATTAATAGACATACCTCTTCCTGCACTACTAGTTGCTCCTCTACCTCCATTACTAGACACACCTCTTCCTGCACTACTTGACGCTCCTCTACCTGCACTATTAGATGCTCATCTACTCAATTCACTATCTGTAGCTGTATGAATTAAATATGTAATGTTAATTACTTTGCAAATCAAGTAAGTAAAATAAAAACTTAGTCATAAAGTAAGTTGTAGTTACTTTTTTTCTTTTGAGGCCTTCTAACTGATGTGTTCTTATAAGTCAAACTGTTATGGCCAACCTGATTGCACCTCTGGCATGTCATTTGTATTCCTCTTTTTGACAATCTTCCACTTGCACCTAACTTATGCTCCTCATGTGGATCATCATTTGTTTATTTGGTCGTCTAGGAAGCACTTTTACCTTTGGGGCTAATAATTTCTTTTTGCCCGAAGGTTCCCACAGATCTGGTCCATTTATTCTTTTTAATGGAAACTGGTAAGATGCCAAGTAGGCATCTCTCTTAAGCATTGGATGGACATATTCCTTTGTGGCTTCTCCCTTTATTCATAAATAACAGCAACTACATGCCTACAAGGGATACCATTAAGATCTCAAGCTCTGCAAGCACAAGTCTTGTTTACTAAACTTATTGTCCTACCTTCAAGTCCACCATCCCTTTTCACTTCATACCCCTCAAAATCATCCCACTTAGCTTCATACAAGAAACTATCATTCTTTACATCCTCTAATTTATTTTTTTTAATTCTGGGAGGCAGTACAACATCACTTCTCAGCATCATGGTCTTGTTTCTTACCAATCTCTCCATAATAAGCTCTTTCATATCCTCAAGCATTTTAATGATGGGATTTTGTCTTGCACTAACTATCCAACCGTTGAAGGTTTCTGACAAGTTGTTGGTGGTGATATCACACTTGCACATGTTATTGAAGAAAGCTTTTCACCACTGCTTTGCATCTTATTTTAACAACTGTTTTTATGCCTCTGGACTTAATTTCTTAAGTTCATCCATTTCATCTATGTAATGCCTCCCAATAATGCACTTAACTATTTTCTAAAATATAGTCTTGAACTCAAATCTTTTGTTCTTTTTCCTCCAGTTTGCATAGATGTGTCTTGCACAACATCTATGTTCATCTTGAGGTATAATTTGATTGCATTATCCAAACCTTACATAGAAACATGATGGCATTAGCTTCATATGAATTCATATAACAAACATTTATAAGTTAGTAGATAAAAAATATATTTCATACTTTTTGTTGGTCTGTTATCACTGTGAGTCCATATCATCTACCAAGATAACCAAGATCATCTATTAATATATGCAAAAACCAAGTCTAATTGTCCGTGTTCTCCACCTTTATCCAAGAAATGGGATACATTTGATTATTTTCATCCCTCCCGACTTTACATAACAACTCACCCTTACATAATTCTTTGAGGAAATATTCATCAACCCCAATTATTAGCCTACAACCTGCCAACCATCCCTTTTTCAAAGCATCAAATTCTATATAAAATTTTTGAAATCTCCCTAGTTCCTCTAGTGACTGCGTAGCTACTTTAATTTCAAATGTTGAACTTTTGTTAGCCATGTCCAATTCCTTCTCAAAGTCCTATAACTGTCCATATATGTCATCAATTGTTGCATAAAAAAGCTTAAGTGCAATTTCTCTAGCTCTGTAGCACTGAATCAGTGACACTCTAACTTTTAAATACATCTTCACATCCCACTAAAATTCTGAGAGTTTCCAAAATGGGCATGCTTTTATTTTATCATAATAGTGGTTGGCCAAAATCCTTGCATTCACTTGTCTATTTTTTCTGTTTATTTGTACACTTGTGAATATTGTTATACCTTTTAACAGTAAAAGTGTTCTCATGTTTCAACACACTTGCCCATAAATTCCAAGGACAACAATGTGCGCACTTGACTTGTAGCTTATTCTTTGCGTTTTTTGGAAAATGAACATTGTATTTTTTTTGTCAATTGCATATTGTTTCACTGCCTCTTTAAATTCTTTATGGTTAGAAAATTTCATTCCAACAGAAAATTTAACATTTTTAATTTCAATATTTGGATTAAACTTAAGAAAATTTTCTCTTTCTTATATTAGTTGGTCTCACCTCATCATCTTCATTCTCACTTGTTTCAGGTATGTACAACTCATCAGAATCCAAGTCAATTTCCTGCCAAGCTTTAGTTGGTACTTTTTGACCACCTTCATCTATTGCTCCCTGTCCACCTTCATCAACTGCTCCCTGCCCACCATCTCCATTGCCTTTTTCCTCATTTGTATTTTCTATGCCCCCTTCTACTGTCCTATCTTCTATGTCTTCATTTTCTTATTCTCTAATTCTAATATTTTTTCTTCTTTTGTCCCTCTTTTTCTCACTTTTTTCCCTCTCTTTTGTTGCTCTCACATTTTTCCTAGCAGCAACTAACTCTTCATCACTCTCAACTAACAAGTCACAATTACTATCAGAATCAGAATTTGTATCTCCTTCTCCTGTTTTATACTCTGTATCTTCCTCATCATCAGTATCAAGCACATCAACCTCAAGTTGTTCTACTCCCTCATTATTTGAATTTCCTTCAATGTTAATATCTGTTAAAATGCCAACAAATCCCTGACTTTCATCATCTACATTCTCATCAATACTTACTATTTAATCATGGTCTGAGTAGGTCTCAACAACATGGCTCCTCTTATCATACTCACACATTTCAATAACTCCTTTATCTAATCTATTGCCCTAAGCCCTCCTCCTAAACTTAGTCTAGGGATAAGAAAATATACATTCTTCACATTCTTGCTTCCAAGTGTTATCGAAACATAGTCAATAATCTCAGGCCTAATTATATAATCAGGATCATATTTAAGCAATTCACAAACAGTGCCTCCAACATAATCAACTATATCACAATTATTTACTAGTTTACCACCATGATAAATCTTGAAGTAATGACATCCATTTCTATATTAAAGCGAATATATATATAAATATATATATATATATATATATATATATTTGACAAGTACTATGCATAAAGTAAACAAATGGGGACCTCACATGAGTTAGGAGACAAAACTATGGGGAACTGTGGGGGAATATAATACTTTACAGTTCTGAGGCTAAATTTTGTCAGCAATACAAACATACTACACATTTAAATATACATCAAACACATAAACATCACACATATTCAAACAATAGACATAGATGTGTGGTAGAGACACTTACTTTGTGGAAGCTTCGAAACTGAGGGCAAATTCACAGTATCAACATCGATTCAACACATAATGAATGATCACAGTCATCCTTCTTCGTTGTTATCGTTGAGAAATTTTGATTTTCTAAGACCTAGGGTTTTATCGATCGAAGTTTGGAGATTTTTGCTTTTAATCAGTCGAATCGATTGCCTTAGAATGTCTGAGATGTTTTGTTTTGATTTAATGTAAAATAAAACATGGTTTGCCAAATTTATCCTTGACTAAACAATCTAAGTAAATAATTAAAATAGTGGAAATATTATTTTTTTAAATACACATCAGCTGGACATGGCCCACTAAGGGGGCACGTCATCAATTTTTGACGTGCCAAGTGAATTTGGAAGAAAGTGGAAAAAATTAATAGTTTACTCATCTAGTTGACAAAATTGAAAGGTGAATCATCGAAGTGTAAAAAGGGCAATAGCTAGTTTAGGGTAGTAAAATATATTTAAGCCTTATTTTTTCAATATGTATTGTGAAAATTAAGTTAAAAAATATTGCTTACATTCCAAATTATATGATCATTATTGATTTTTAAAAAAGTCAATTTGAGAAACTCAAAAATTGAGATGACGTATTAAAAGTTATGAAATAATAAAACTTACAATGAATAATACTTTTTACAAAGAATCTATGTTAATTTTAAATTTAAAAATCTATAAAGTTGACATGAAAATCAAATAATATGGTTTGGAAGGGAGGGAGTATGAAATATTCATTGGATGTGAGGTGTTAATTATTTAGGTACTGCATGTGAAAATATTCGTTAACGTGAAAAGTTGAAAATTACTCCCAATGCATTTGAGGTAGGTCTTATTTAGGTTCTCCTATAAAAAGGAGGCTCAGTGCATGTTATATTATATCTACCCAAGTGGTAAATTAAACACGATGAATATCATATTTAGATTGGAGTTCAACGTTGAAGTGGGAAGGGGAGCTTACAGGAGTTTCATTGAGGACCTACGCAACCGGTTGGCCGGAGATAGAGTGTCACATGGTCGTCCCGTACTCCCGCCTCAGCCTCAGGGAGAAACACAAAATGAATGGTTCGAAATTGTGCTGCAAACTAATCAGCCTCATCAAATAAGGCTACACCCACTGAACAGAGGCTGAGGCTTCATCAAATCAGCCTCAATTTTCTGCAGGTCGCTTCATATGTTATAACAGTTCCTAAACAGAGGTGGGAATTTCCTGTTCTTCCTTAAGCCATACTTTAGCCAAGTTTGGCTAAGGTATGTGTTAACGCTTGATTTTGTCCGCGCGTCCAATCCACTCTCCGCGCGTGTACCTGCACAAAAGTCCCAACGGCTTGGGCCGTGTGGAGACTCCTCGGGTGTAAGAGTAAGTAACAAGCTCAAGGTACGCTAACAATGGAGGTCAAATATTTAGTAGGGTAAAAGTGTTGTACCTGGCCTTCATTGTTACTTGGGTATTTATAAGGATCCACTTGGCTACTTTATACTCCTATTAGGAATGTTCTGCCCAGAATCCTTATTAAACCCGGATTCAACCACCTTGATCTGATAGAAATATAATCCAGTAAGGAACCACAAGGGCTTAGAATGCTGGCCCAAGCCTGTTTGGACTGGAGAGTCCTCAGATAATCCTACTAGGCGTAATTGGCCTTTGGGCCGAGCCCAATATAAGAAGCCCAATCCAGCCTGTTAGGATTTATATCTGAACATTGCCCCCTACTCCCTTAGTATATAATATGTACTGGGGGAGTGAGTCAGAGGATTTAATCAACCGGATATTAATAACAAGGGAAGAGGGTATATGTCCTCGGGGACCCGAAGGCGTCATACCGAGAATATCCCTCTTCCAGGTGTCTCCAAGGGTTAGCCCGAAGATAGGGACTCTCGAAGGCGTCAGACCAAGGACAATGCCCCTCGGATGCTCGAAAGTATGAGAACCGAGGATAGTGTCTCTTGGGATCCTTAGAAATGTTGTCCCGAAGATGGGGAACCTGGTCACGATATCGGGCTTCTCTGATGGGTAAGCCCCGCTCACAGATGTGTATTTGGGCCCAGTCTTTTTGTTTCGCAGCCCAATAGTGATATCCTAGCACAAGCGGCCCAATAGTTATTGTTTGAAATTCGAAACGTTACAGTTGGGTACAGCTGTTGGGCACTGTAGCTTATCAGCAATAACTTCTCCCGCCTCTGGCCTCGTCCGTTGGATAGGATCAATTTCGGCCGTCGGATATCCCCTTTTATAGAGAAAGTTAACCTAGCCACCATTTTTTACCAGTGCACTCGTTTTTACAGAGAGAGAAATACCCTTCCAGAGATCTCGTCTTCTTGTAATTCTGCTTTAGGATCGATCGTCCATCTCCTTCCCCGAACATCTTCAAGTAAGTTACTCATCTTCTTTCTTTTCTCGATGGCTGGGGGTAATAGGAATCAAGCTTCATCTTCCCACGTTGAAGATGAGGTTACAGTCGCTCAAGCCGGAATTCCTGAAGGTCAGCCCTGAAAACCGGTGATAATAGAACGCATGAGAGATGTAGAAGAGTACAATAGGACTAAGTATCTTTCTTTAGAGTATAGAGTAGCCAACATTCCTTCTTCTATCAAGAATCCTTTTTTTGATCTGCTGATGACGGAATTCTATATTCCTGAATCGTATGAAATTAGGAGACCCGAGGGTGAAGAAAAGGTATACTGGCAACCCGAAGGGGGGTGGATCCCGATCCACTGCCAGTTGCTTCTCTTCGGGGTGCGTTTTCCACTCCGCCCTTTCGTCGTAGAACTTCTTCATACAGTAGGACTTAGTTTAAATCAATTATCCCCAAATTCTTTCATTCACTTAAATAGTTTCATAGCTTTCTGCTCGTCCGAGAGCATAACCCCGAAGCTTGACTTCTTCTTTCAATTCTTTTCCCTCTCCGCCTGTAAGGAGAAGGGTTTTTATCAAATAATCAAGAATCCGGGTAGAGATACCCTAATGGATACCCCATCCAGTAACAAGGGATGGCATGGGGATTGGTTCCTCATCAAGGGGCCGGACACTGAGTTGGTAGGACCTTGGTCTAACCCGAACAAAGACCAATTAAACCCGAATCGGATTACCCGAAGAAGGTTGGAGGAGTTCGAGGTTTTGTATTCCAAGCGACCATCGGTGAAGTGGAACCGGCTTCTTTTGAATGACCAAGACTGGTTACATGATCACGGCTGTAAGTCCATTTAAATTTCCCGAATGCATATTATTACCGAATTGATAACGTACTGATCGATTGTATCTTTTGTGCAGTGGCTGACTCCGGAAGGACCGCTGATAACGAGGCTATTCTTGAAGCAGCTGGTGTGCCGAGGACAAAGCTGTCAGGTGCTGAAAAGCTGAGGCTGGCATGCCAGAAGAAATCCTCGGGCAGCAAAGTATTAACCTTGCCCGAAGGAACTACCGAAGGAGCTTCTAGACCTGGCCCGACCCCGGAGTCAGCGAGAGCTGCAGAGCCTAAGCCCAAAAAGAGGAGGCTGGTGCGCCATTCCTCAGTTGAGGTGAGAGAAGGACCTATCCAAGTGGTCCCGATCGAGCCTTCTTCTACCACCGGGGGATCAGTCAGTGGTGCCCCGAAGGAGTTGGTTGCAACAGCCTCCTTCGATGCCGAGTCTCCTCACCCCGATGAAGGGGCACTGGTGAGGAAGAAGAAGCAAAGGGAGTCCACTCCTCCCCCTCCCGCCGCTGAACAACCGAGGGTGGAAGAAGTGGGGACTTCTGTCGGGGCCTCGGATCTCCCCCCGATCCTAATTGATGTAACCGAAGCCGATCAGGGGGATCTGAAGGCTCTGATGGAAAAACTGTTCGCGCATCATACCAAGGTAAGCAAGTTTTCTTTTTAAGTAATAGCCACAGTTTTGTTATGTGTTATGTTCTGACTCCCGATCAATGTTTTGCAGGGGAACGATCTTCTTCTCGAGGTCTCTGGTCGAGTAAAGACCTTGGAGCAAGATTTGAAGAAGTCCTCCGAAGAATGTGCTCAGGCGAAGGAGCTTCATTCAAAGGTCCGAACATAACTTCGAACGCAGCACGATAGCTTCCATATTATGAAGAATGACTACGAAGGAATGCGTTCGGAGAAGGTCAAGAGCGAGAAGGAGCTGTCCGCCTTAAGGGCTCAAATGCAGACCGCGAACGCTCGAGTAGCCGATGCTGAGGTTCGGGCGGAAGAGGCCATCAAACAGGCTGAGGCTGCTATGAAACGGGCCGAGGAAGCAGAGGGAAAAAATAAAGAGCTTGAGTTGCTCACCCAGAATCAGAAGGATCAGCTCGGCCAATCAGACGATACGATTCGCCTTCAAACAGATCAGATAAGGAATCTAAAGGAGAATGTGCAATCGATCGTTGAAGGTTGGACTTCCAGAGAAGCTGATTGGCTGAAGGGTCATATTGCCCCTGCATCACCCAGTGTGTTGGCGCTAAGTCTTCGACAAAAGGTTATCGAGGAATATAAGACCTCGGATCAATTCCATGAAGATGTCCAAGATGCTGTGGTGAATGAGTTTAATGACGGCTTCGAGTTTGCCCGAGAACTGGTGAGGACAAAAGGTCATGATCCTGATGCACTGGGGATTATTATTCCCGAAGATTGATTTTGTAATTTAAATTTCTGTACTTGTAATTTTTTATGGAATTCAACAGACTCTTTGTTCTGCAATGTGAATATTCTATTTTATCTCTTCTCTTGAGTGATTCTTATTTATCAATGTACATAGCTGTTCTATACCCCTTCTCCCTATTAACGTTATTAGGAAATTACTAATAAGGTTAATCGATATATCAAAGTGTATGTAAAAACAGCAGACAAAGATAAAATAGAAGAATTCTCATTAATCTCGAAAAGATAATCAGTATCGACCAACATTTAGGCCTCAAAAGAAACTAAGTACAGAGTATCACTGATAATATCTTCGGAGCCGAGCCGCATGCCAAGTGTTCGGGACGTCCGTGCCATCCAAATGTTGCAATTTATAGGTCCTTGAACCCAATACTTCAACAATTTTATACGGTCCTTCCCATGTAGGCATTAACTTTCCCGTTTCCCGAGGTGTAGACGCCTCGGCCTGCCGAAGAACCAAGTCACCTGCCTTGAACATCCTTACCTTAACATTTTTGTTGAAATGTCGAGCTGTTCGTTGCTGATAGGTAGCCAATATGAGAACCACGGTATCGCGTTCTTCTCCAATAGGTCTAGGTTTTCCCGAAGCCCCTCGCTATTGAGAATTTCGTCGAAGTTTTGGACTCGGGAGGAAGGTATCCCAATCTCGATAGGTATCAAGGCTTCGGTCCCATAAGAAAGCTTGAAGGGTGTTTCTCCGGTTGTGGTTCGAGGAGTTGTTCGGTAGGCCCATAGGACATGCAGAAGCTCTTCGGGCCAGGCTCCTTTAGCCTCTTCGAGTCTTCGTTTAATACCGTTCAACAAGAGCCTGTTTGTCACCTCAACCTGTCCATTTGCTTGAGGATGGGCCACAGAAGTTCGTCGGTGTTGAATATTCAGCTCTGTCAGAAAACCTTCGAACTCTTTCCCCACGAACTGAAGACCATTATCAGAGACTAGGACTTTAGGGATTCCGAACCGATAAACCACCTGTTCTTTAAAGAATTGAAGACATGTCTTTTCCGTGATCTTTGCTAGTGGTTTGGCTTCGACCCATTTGGTGAAGTAATCTATGGCCACAATAACAAATTTTACCTGACCCTTACCCTGAGGGAGCGGCCCGAGAAGATCTATTCCCCAAACTGCGAAAGGGATGGGAGATAATATAGGTGTAAGCTCTTCGGGAGGTTGGTGTGGTACCGAGGCGAACAGTTGGCACTTATGGAATTTTTTGACGAAGTCTTTAGCGTCCTGAAGCATGGTCGGCCAAAAATATCCTTGTCGCAAAATTTTATGTGCCAATGTCTTCGCTCCCACATGATCTCCGCATATCCCTTCATGGACCTCCCGAATCGCATAATCAGATTCTCTGGGACCCAGACACCGACGTAAGGGCGACGAATAGGATTTCCTGTACAGTGTATCTTCAATAAGACAGTACTTTGTGACTTTGAATTTAATCCGTCGGGCCTGTGTTCGGTCATCGGGCAGCTCATCAGTTTTTAAAAATTTGACTATAGGGGTCATCCAGGAGTCCTCGAATTCGATATCCATTATTGTCTGAACCATTGTGCTCGGTTCCTGGAGAGTTTCAAGGTAGACCGATCCTTCTAATTCCCCTGGTCAGTTGTAGCAAGCTTCGAGAGAGCGTCAGCCATTGCGTTATCCGCTCTAACCACCTCAATAATTTGATACTTGGGGAAGTGTCCGAGGAGCGTCTGCACCAGCTGTAAGTAGGCCTGAAGATGTGGTTCCCTAGCTTCGTACTCCCCCAAGACCTGTTTTACCACGAGTTGGGAGTCACTATGTATTATCAGGTTTTTCACCTCCAGGCTTCGGGCCAACCTTAGACCTGCTATAAGTGCTTCATACTCAGCAATATTGTTGGTGGCCGTGAACCCGAACCGAATAGATTGCTGGACCCTGAACCCCTCGGGAGAGGTAAGAATCACCCCTGCTCCGCTGCGAGACCCAATGCTAGATCCATCCACGAATAATGTCCATGCCGAGTCTGTCGCTGGATCGGGTAGTTCAGCTGGATCTTCTTCCTTTTCCTCAGGGAAGGAACATTCGACGATAAAATCGGCCAGGGCCTGCGCCTTAATTGCTGTCCGAGGGCGAAAGTCAATATTGAATTGACTGAGCTCTACGGCCCATGCTGCTAGTCTCCCTGAGGATTCGGGTCGGTACAAAACTTTCCGAAGGGGTTGATCGGTAAACACTGTGATAGTCCTCCCTTGAAAGTAGTGCCATAGCTTTCGACTAGAAATAATCAACGCGTAAGCCAACTTCTCTAAGTTTGGATACCTAGTTTCGGCATCTCGAAGAGCATGGCTTACGTAGTAGACTGGCTTCTGACCCTGTGTATCCTCCCTTATCAAAGCCGACCCGACCGCAAACTGTGTTGCCGATAAATATAGCTGTAGATCTTCGTCGGGAAGAGCTTTACTGAGGATCGGAGGAGAAGAAATATAATGCTTGATCTGTTCAAAGGCAAGCTGGCACTCTTCCGTCCAAACGAACGTCTTTTGGTTTTGAGCCCCTTTTAGAGTATTGAAGAATGGAAGACACTTCTCTGCTGATCGGGCCACAAACCTCCGAAGGGAGGCGAGTCTTCCTGTTAATCTTTGAACATCTTTAAAATTTCTCGGGGACTGCATCTCGAGGATAGCCGATATCTTTTCGGGGTTAGCTTCTATCCCTCTTCGGCTTACCATGTACCCCAAGAATTTGCCCGACCCGAGGCCAAAAGTGCATTTGGCGGGATTAAGTCTCATGCTGTGGATCCTAACATTCCGAAAGCATTCTTCTAGATCTGACAAATGGTCTTCATCTCCCATGCTTCGGACGATCATATCATCCACATAGACTTCCATATTCCTGCCAATCTGATCTCTGAACACCCTATTCATCATCCGCTGATAGGTTGCTCCGGCATTGATCAGGCCGAACGACATGACTTTATAGGCGTAAATTGATCGGTGAGTGATGAATGATGTCTTCGGCATGTCTGGTTTGTGCATGGCAATCTGATTATACCCGGAGAAAGCATCCAGGAAGCTCATTAAATTGTGTCCCGAAGTAGAATCGATTAGCTGATCGATGTTCGGGAGAGGATAATAATCTTTCGGACATGACTTGTTCAAATCTGTATAGTCCACACACATCCTCCACTTCCTGTTGTGCTTCCTTGCCAGTACCACATTGGCTAGCCATTATGGGTAAGTTATTTCATAAATAAAGTTAGCAGCCAATAGTTTTTCAATCTCTTCATCGATTACCTTTTGTCGTTCGGGTGCTATGTTCCGTCTTTTCTGCTTGACGGGTTTGTGACTGGGATCAACACTCAATTTATGCTCTGCTATACTTCTGTCAATCCCAGGCATATCGGACGGTGTCCATGCGAAGATGTCTGAATATTCCCTGATTAGATCGATAAGTTTGGATCTGACACTCGCCTGAAGCCCCGTACCAATCTGAATTGTCTTGGTGCTCTCTTCCTGAAACAATGGAATCTCTTCGGTTTCTTCAGCAGGCGTAGCTATCGGCTCGGAGCCTCCTTCTGTAAAGGGTTCTAGCTCGATCTTCATCGTGGTTTTTTGCTTACTAACCCCCATAGAAGTCGCCTGGATAGTTTGGAGATAACACCTTCTAGATAAATCCTGATCGCCAGCCACTTCCCCAATCCCATTCTCGGTAGGGAATTTCATCTTCAGATGTGGAATGGAGGTGACTGCCTTCAAAGCTGCCAGAGTTGTCCTCCCAAGGATGGCGTTGTAGTTGCTCTCCACTTGGACCACATAAAACCTTATCATGATGGAGGCTTGTTTGGGAGCCGTGCCGAAGATCGCTGGTAACTCTATCGTCCCTGCTATTCGGACTGGGTTGTTCCCGAAGCCATATAGCGGGGACTCGTTGCAGATCTCCAGCTTCCTTCCCCCCAGATCCAGCCGATTGTAGGCATGGCTGTAGAGTACATCCACCGAACTCCCATTATCCACCAGCATCCGTTTCAAATCCATGGTTCCGACTTGAGCTGTAATGACCAGGGCGTCCTGATGCGGTGTAACTATTCCCGGGGGATAATCCTCATCGGAGAAGGTTATAGGTTCTGTTGGGGTAGTTTTAGATTGTCCAGACAACTGATGGACCTCCCTGCCGAAAGCTTTTCTTTTTCTATTGGATAGTGCTGATATCGGTCCACCAGATATACAATCCACGACTCCCTTTACCGCTCCCGAAGATGGCGGCGGTGGAGCTATCCGATCAAAAGGGCTCGGTTTGTATCGATCGGCCACATAGCAATCCAGGTTACCCCTCCGAACTTGCCTTTCGAGAAAATCTTTCAACTGATAACAATCCTCAGTATCATGCCCCTTGGCTTCATGGTAATCACAATATCTGTCCCCATTCTTTTGTCTGGCGAAGACTCTGATCCTCGGGGGCTTTTCATAGAAAGGCTGGTCTTTGATTTCCTTGATGATAACAGCTCTACTCAAGGTTAAGGGAGTGTAGTCCTTGTCATTATCCCTATTACCTCGGTCTCTCGAACCGTTATTCTTCTCTTGCCGATTATCGTGGGAATCTTTCTTGCCGTTCCCTTTGTCGTTGTTGTACTTCTTATCGGGGTCCTCTCCTCGGGGGTCTCTCTGGTGAAAATCACCTGTATTTTTCGAGGTGCCCCGAAGATTAGCGAGCGCCTCTTCCAACTCGACGAACTTATCGACTTTATCATACGCCTCGGGCAAAGATTCGGGCGCCTTTGAGATAATCTCCTCGATCAGCCTGCTGGACTTATCCACATTCAATCCCATGGTTAAGAAGTGGATCACGTGCTTCGGATCTATATCGTTGACCTCAGATACAGCCTCCCGAAATCTCTTTATGTACTGCCGAAGCGTTTCATTCGGTCTCTGTTTGACCTGCATAAGGGATGTGATCATTTTAGCCCGCCTCTTGTTGCTGCCGAAGCGGGTGTGGAATTGTTCTTTCAGATCATCCCATGAGCGTACTGATGCAGATGGGAGGGAGACAACCCACTCCCGAGCAGTCTTCTTCAGGGTGGATAAGAATAGATGGCACATAGTCGCTTCATCATGACCATGAAAGAGCATGGCCTGCTCGAAAGTGAAGGTATGATCATGGGGATCTCCAGTTCCATCATACATCTCCAGGTTTGAGGGAACCTTGTTCTTCCTATCAATCTTCGCATTAGCCAAGTCTCGGGTGAAAGGAGTGGCCCGAGGCTTTTTGGTTCCTGACGGTTCGGCCCTTCGGGGTGATGATTCCCCAGTATGACTTCTATCAAGGCTTCGCCGGGAACCCTCGCGACGATCTCGCCTGGATGGTGACCGGGCTCTCTTTCTCAAGTCCCTTGTGAAGATGGATTCAGACTGGGCCTGGTTATTATCTCGATGCCGTCTTTGGGGTCGGTCATCTCTTCGTCGACGGGGAGCAGAGCGGGAGGCCGAGCCTCTCTCGCTCAGCAACTGTTGCCCAGCTTCGTTCAGTTCTATGTACTGCCTGTCAAGCTCTTCTTGCTGGATGTCTAGAGCTTTCTTTCGATCAAGGATCTGCTGAAGGCGTTGTCCCCGTTCGGCTGATGTCTCCCGGTGTGGCCGAGATTGCACCGGTCCGTGAGAACCATGGTTGCTTTGCTGTGAATTTTCCATGTGGATTTGTTTTGATCACGAAAGTAATTTACTACTAAAAGGCCCTCCTTCTAGTGCCAATGTTAACGCTTGATTTTGTCCGCGCGTCCAACCCACTCTCCGCGCGTGTACCTGCACAAAAGTCCCAACGGCTTGGGCCGTGTAGAGACTCCTCGGGTGTAAGAGTAAGTAACAAGCTCAAGGTACGCTAACAATGGAGGTCAAATATTTAGTAGGGTAAAAGTGTTGTACCTGACCTTCATTGTTACTTGGGTATTTATAAGGATCCACTTGGCTACTTTCTACTCCTATTAGGAATGTTCTGCCCAGAATCCTTATTAAACCCGGATTCAACCACCTTGATCTGATAGAAATATAATCCAGTAAGGAACCACAAGGGCTTAGAATACTGGCCCAAGCCTGTTTGGACTGGAGAGTCCTCAGATAATCCTACTAGGCGTAATTGGCCTTTGGGCCGAGCCCAATATAAGAAGCCCAATCCAGCCTGTTAGGATTTATATCCGAACAGTATGCTTTAGCCAAACTTAACTAAGGCTACTTAACAAAGCGACGTAGTTTTGTATAAAAATTATAATTAAAGATTTTTTTATATAAAACCCAAAAATAAAAAACTTAACTGAGTAAACTACATCGTTTTACTAAAGTTTTACTACGTAGTCTTACATTATTTTTTCTCATATATATATATATATATATATATATATATATATATATATATATGTACGTATGTATAATTCCCCTCTCCCCCCACTAATTGAACCTTCTTCCGAATTTGTCAGAAGATACAGGAAATATGTATGATGCATATGCCATCTTAATAGAGGCATATTTCAAACCTTGTGCAGTGAAGTGATGTTCTTAATAAACCAAAATAACTAAATTTGTTTTTCACCCTTACCAACCATATCAGAAGGAAAGGTGATTGAAATACTTAAATAGGGTTTAACTTCTCTTCTTCTTCTGTTTCAAAGTCACATTCGAGCCATATTTAATCTCAACTCATTTCTATTATTTGATGTGGTGGACTCGCATAAAAATGAACTCTTTTTTTGTTAATTTTTGTTTTTGTTTTTTTTAAAAAAAAGCTTTGAGAAGGGTGTTTCGTTTATATGTGATCTCAAGCTTCATACTGCTCAATTGCCTTTTACTTGTGACGCTATACCTGTGCCTTTTTCTTTGATAGGTGAGAGTTCTATTATGCATAAAGCACCTAATGGGGCGAAACCCATATGCACACAATGTACACAAACAGCATACAAGACTAATAAAAGCCCATCCCCTCCATGAAACTTATCCCCGACTGCCTTGAAGCAGAAGAGAGCACATAATGGTTTCAAGTTTTGTTACATGGACACCAGATCCTTGTTGGGCATGAGACAGTCTAGACTTAATTTCTTATTTTTTTCAGAACATTTTTCAATATTTTAAGCTATTTTGGAGTGTTCAGCTGTCACCCCCACCCGTGTCAAGTGTCAACTTCTGTGGACAGGGTACTTCTTTCTCATCTGAAGACTGTAACAAAGGTTTTAAGAGTACTTCTAGTGTTGGTACAGTTATACTTGTCATATAGACTCTGATTCGTTATGGTTCTTTAAGTAGTTGAAGCTATCTACTCATTTTTTATTTAATTTTTTTTTTTGTTAAATGCTATCTACTCATTCCATTTTTGAGCTGCTGAATATATTTGTTATATTTCTTTATGCAGGTTTGGGATTTCAAGGGGGCGTGAGCTAAAATCGAGATGGGAAATAGGTTGCCCTCTATGGGCAAGGAAATCGTACCTTGCTAGGGTTAAGGTTTCGTGTTGGCTGAGGAGGAAAGAAATCCACAAAGAGTACGGTCTTGATTGATGAATTGAAGAGGGAGAAGAACAGGTCGGCGATTACCCTAGTAACACAAGGCAGAACTCCTAGAATCTAAGAGCCTTCAATAGTATCTGGGATCCAGAGCCTTAGTGCGTGCTTCGGGTTGACAGAGAATCAGTAAGTCTTCAGTTTCTCCAAAAGTTCCTTCCTCAATGAAATGGAATGAGTATTTATAGAGTTTTCTGGAAAGTGGTCACATGCCAGACACGTTCCCTCGGGAGAAATTCCAAAAATACCCTTCGTCACCAGAGTAATGCCCAGATCGCCCTGTCCTTCTAACCACAAATCTAATCCCTCAATCAATTCCCAAAATGAGTTGCCTTCATAAGCCTTCTGCCTTGGCACTTATGGAGGCCCCTCCTAGGTCTCGTATTTTAAGGTTCTTGTTGCTCCACCCATGCTTTTTTGCTCTTCCTTCTTCATCTGAGAATCTCATCGTCAGAAAACCTTGAAAGAACTCAGCACGGGACATGGGAGGTCGTGCCCTAGGGGGGCCGAACCTAGGGTGGCCGAACCCTAGGTTTCATGCCTTCTTCGATTCCTCTTCATTCGCATCGTATTTTCTTGGTCGATTTTTATCCTTTTTTCTGATTCTTGATCTTGTGATAAGTTCTTTTATGGAGGTTCTAAAGTTAACCATTTCTCGGAATTTCACAAGACCTTGGTTCCTTTATATGGTTTGGATCCATTGGTTCATCATTGCATCGATCAAAATATGTCTCACATGCAAATCGAGAAGTCGAAGGAGCGTGTGCCCTAGGGGGCCGAACCCTAGGGTACTTTTGGCTTCCTTTGTTCATTTTTTGTCCGTCTGTATTGTTTTGTTCCGATCGTTCAAACCAAGTCCTGTCGGGGAAGAGATTATTTGAACTTGTCTTTGAGGAGGGCTTACCTTGGGATAGCCGAACCCTAGGGTATCCGAACCCTAAAGGGCCAAAACCTTGGGGTTTTTCCTTTTTTGCTCATTGAATGCTCCGTTCATTAATTGCGATCTTATTCATTCATTTCCGTCTTTTTCGTCCCTTCATTTAATTCAATTAGGTCACTATTTAAACCCTAATTTGTGCATTCAATTCAATTAGGTCATATGTGAACCCTAATTTGTACTTGAGCCCACACCTTCTTGTCAAGATTGTGTACCATCGTTCTAATGGTACAGTGTATCTGTTTAGTTTGTATAGTTTCTCTGTCTCTATCTCCCCCCTCCCTTGTATGTGTATCTGATCATGCTATTATATTTAAAAATATTTCAGGTCTTTTGGCTACTGTTGCAGATGATTTAGTTATCCGTTTGTCTGATGTTGTGGCATTGCGAATGGTTCGTAAATTTGAAGGTCATGCAGACCGTATAACGGACGTGTGTTTTAGTGAGGATGGGAAATGGCTTTTGTCATCCAGCATGGATGGAACTCTCAGAATTTGGGATGTCATATTAGCGAGACAAATAGATGCTATAGAAGTTGATGTTTCTATTACTGCATTGTCTCTGTCACCCAATATGGATATTTTAGCTACCACTCATGTCGATCAGAATGGTGTTTACCTATGGTAAGTCTTTAATTCAAGGACATTCTAGATGCACCTGATGATGTATCTTGGTTATATTTAAATTAATTGAACATGTTATTCAAGTATTTTCTTTGAAAAGAATAATTAGCCATATCATGGATAAATAGGTGCATGAATTAGGTGTATCATTACAGTAAAGTCTTAATTTGATTCTCTTGCCTCAGCCTCTGCCAGATGAAACTACACCCACGGAATGGTTTGGTTCAAAATTGTGCTGCGAACAACTAATCCTAAATCTCCTTATGAAATAAGGCTACTATTTCGACCGCGTAACGTATACTTAGACGCCTACCAGATGGAGAATTCTGCCACCTGGTTAGAGTTCTCGCGTCCTCCTCCACCCGAGCATCTAATTCCTGGATCAACCTTCCTAGACTTCCGTGGTGATTACGGGAGCTCTCAAGGCTTAGAAGCTGCAGCTGGAAGGGGAAGGAACAAAACACCACTTGGTCGAGATTATCTCAGAGATGCTGTTAACCTTCTCGCTACCACCACTGAATCAATTCAACCGAGCGAGAAGGCTCTTCTTGCTGGCCCTGATGTTGGATCAATCTCGGCCTCGGATAGCTTCACCATCGATGTGGCTCTAATGGACAGAGACTCGTTCCCAGACCTTGCACCCGATATTGATGAAGTCAGCAAAGGGAAAATTGCATGGAACATTTACAACACCAACAATATTTATGACAAACCCTTATCTCAAGAAATTAGTGGCAAATATGGCTCTGCGACCGTGGTCTACGGAGTGTTTAGTGATGCGGTACAAGCTACTATTCAGGTTACACTGATAAATGGGGATAAAGAAAACCCAGCTGATGTTTATGGACTGCTTGCTGCTAGTAATAGTAAGTTTACAAGTAATTATGAGAGTGTGCTCTTTTGAGTTACCAAGGAGTCGGGTGTCAGCGTGGAAGAAAGGCCTAGGGAGTTCATTCAATTGTCTAGATCCATTGTAGCCGTGCCACTGAACTCAGACCTCAGAGTTTGCGCACATTTGTATGATCGTGATAGCTTTCCAAACCCTTCTTCTGATGATGAAATTGCCAACAGCACTGTAAGCTTCCCGGCACGACTCTCCGGTACATTGCAGCAGAATATATTCGGTAAGTATGGCAAGATACAAGTGAATGTCACTTGGAGTACACTATGATCAAGTCTCCAAGTACATACCAAAATTAAGCCACATACCAAATACAACTATCCAAGTCACCAGTAAGTACCAAATTACAAAATCCAAGTCTCCAAGAATCGCCGAGAAGTTAGAGGGATCGCCGCTGCTAGGAATCGTTTGTCGCCGCTACTAGGAATCGCCTATTGCCGCTACCGCTGCTATGAATCGCCGATCGCCGCTGAGATTGATCACTTAAGGCTGTAGTTTTGCCCTAATTGTTTTACAACGCAGTAAAAGTGAGAACGGTGTCCGCTAGGTATGCTAGCGGAAGAGGTGATTTATGACTGCGTTGTCTGTGGCTTAACTGGGGGCATACTCGACCAAAATTTATTTTTCTCTTGTCCGCTAGAAATTCTAGCGGAAGGCGAAATTTCATTTCCAATCATAGCCATCTATTCTTGCAATGAAAGGTTAGGATGCTATTTGCCATATTTTGATCCATAGCAAATAGATGCTATGGATCATTACCCATATATATATATATATATGGTACCAATCCGAGAGCCTGAAGGATGTTTGAGCTCAAAAAATCCCTAAGGGTTCAACTCTTTAAACTTATGCCGATGAAGTTCCTTTCTAGACACAAGATTAACTACCGAATAAAAAAAAGACCAGAATAGAAGAAATAAGCAAAAGAAGAAGAACTCAAGGGTTCCGCTCTTAGGGTTCCACCCTTAAGGGGCACACTCCTTTTTGAGCTCCGAAGTGATTTTTTGATTGAACTTCAGTTATCGTGGCGATCAAGATGATTAAAACTAAGGAAAGTGACGAGAAATATATGGAGACTTAGGGATGATCACCCTTAAGTCTTTCATGACATAGAAAGCTACTCAAAGGGGCCAAAGATCGTAAATCCATGGCAAAGGCATGTGTGACATCGATCCAAAAGGACATGAGAAGTCTGTCTTAGACACATAAAGCGGTTTAATTAAAAATTTAAATTTCAAAGAGTATACCCTAGAGCTTGATCACTAGAAGGTGGAGATACAAAGACAAATTCACTTATTAATAAAATGGAGACTAAGCATAAGCATGACTCTGCATGCCCCTGCTTACTTCTGTCATGACTATTTTACCATGACAACGTGGACAAGAATACATTTACTGCAACTATGGTTGATGTTCTGCTAAAGTCGTAGGAGGGTATGAAGGATGGAGGCTCAAACTAGATTTCAAAAAACATGATCAAAGGCAACAATAGCCTACTCAAGACAACATGCTTTAGTAGCAACAATAAGCAAACATCAAAGAATTAATAGTTGATACTCATATCGAACTATACGAAGTTTTGTTACGTAAACTTCATCAACACAAGATGATGGACAACCTAAATATTGGCTCCACTATCGAAAGATCTCAGAACTGTAAAGATGGGAATATCAAAAATACACTAAAAATGGTGGTCCAGCAAAAATGGTGGCTTAAGTCCTCAAGAGTATCCCTTGCCGAAAAATTAGATGACCAATGGAAGAGGCACTAGAATTGATGAATTAAAATCCACCCACAATGGTGGTCCATCGAAAATGGTGGTTGACGTCATCAGGAGTATCCCTTGCCAAGAAATTGGATGATCAAGTTAGGAGACACTAGAATTGACGAAATAAAAATCCACCCAAAATGTTGGTTCACTTTAAATAGAGTGCACTTGCCAAAAAAAAAGGACGACCGAAGTGATGAGACACTTAATTTCAAGCCCTCGTAGATTACACTTGCTAAGAAATTGGACGACCCAAGTGACGAGGCATTCAATTTCAAGTCCTTGTAGATTGCACTTGCCAAGAAATTGGAAGACCAAGTGACGAGGCACTAAACTTAAGCCCTTATGAAACCCTATACGCCAAAATTGGCACGACTAAGGGATAAAGCATAAGTGTTTTGCTTTACCACTAAAAGCAAAATCGAGGCACCTGCCTTTAAGTTCTCGGACCCAACAAGTTATACTTTCAACTTTAAAAGTGATCGAGGCACCTGATCATAAGTCCTCAAACCCGAGAAGTTTCATTTTATCTTTAAAAGTGGCGAACGTTAAGCTTTCTTCGTTAAAAGTATGATTGAATATGTTTCTCTTTTATAAAATCTGAAACGTTATGCTTTTCGTTAAAAGAAAACCGATTATTAATAATATATCAAACTTTCACTTATACTTGGACAATTTCTTATTTTAAAAGTATAGATTCAAGTATTAATTTACGAGAAATCGACAAAAAATGTGTTTTGTTTATGTTAAAGATTTCATATTTACTCTTATGTTATGCATATTATTGTCTTGGAGTATTGATTTGAATAACTATGGATTCAATGTTAAACATTGGGTCTTAAGGAAAATTCAAGTTAAAGACAATTAATAATGCTAAAGAAACTCTATTCTAATAACTGAAATATACATGAAATGAGTTTTCTGACACAGAAAATAAAAAACTACAAAAAGCCATGATCGAACTGAAGTGGGGGCAGAGCTAAAGCCTTTAAGTCAGCAATAGCGGCGTCCCAAATCTTCACGTTTGAGGCTATCAGTACCTTAACATCTCAGGTAGCTAACTCGACTTCTTGAAGCTGGGTTTTCAATTTAGCCCTGGTATCTTGAAGGTCCGAAAGCTGTATCGAAAGCGACTCTTTCTCATGATGACGTGAAACAACCTCCGAGCGTAGTGCAATAACACGAAAACTGGAACTAAGGAGATCCAACCTAGCACGGAAGGGAGACATGTCAAGGCCCACAAAGGAGAAGTCATCAACCTCATAGCTAAACCTATCTAAGTCTTCTACTCCCAAAGAATAAAGAGAAAGATTGTGCATTTCAAGAATAAGGCTCACAAGTTGATCTAGCAAGAAGGTCTGGAGGATGGCCCTATGAATATCCATATATTCAAGTATCTATGGGAACCGAGCTAGGAGACACTCGAGACTCACCTGAAAAGAAGAAGAATGAAAAAATGAAAGAAGAGGCCAAAGCCCCCTAGGGTTCAACCACCTAGGGAGACTCTCCCCTTTTACCTTTAACTTCTCCTATCTCGTTGATCAATTGCCCAGAATGAACGTTTCTTTATTACGAAAAAAGTGTGGCCCTTCTTTGAGAATATCCGGAGAAAAAGTCAAAATTTTGTGGTACGATTTCCTTGCCCACACAAAACAAGTTTTCACAGCTCTTGAATACATATATTCTTCGAGCACTTTTGCTCCCCGTGCACCTATGCACCTTTAAGCACTTATGTTTTCTTAGACTTGTTTGTAAAACTGTAATCCAACCCGGATTAGAAACCTCTAGACTAACCTTAGTCTACTCACTTTTTCGAGAAGATGATAAACAAAATATTATATGATCAAAGCAATAATTATATCATAATGCAAGGCTCAACTAATTATGCAATTATCAATGTAAAAGATATATATATATATATATATATATATATATATATATATATATATATATATATCTCACCAGTTTAGGCACAAAGTAGAAAGCTAAAAATTTATTAAAGAACTTGAAGTGCAGTAACTTTTTAATGAGACTTCACAATTGAAAATTTTTGCAACCTTTATAAAAGTATGTGAAGAGAATTTCAAAAGATGTATAGCTTTGTATTTTGTTTTCTTATATTTGTAACTCACTGTTGGGTTTTAATTTATAGTGGAATAGAGTGTTGTAGCCGTTTGAGATAAATCAATTAGAGAGAAAGTTTTGCCCAAAATCAGAAGACTAATTGATTTTATAGATGTTAAGGCATGATTTACTTATCCGTTCGAAATCAAGAAGTAAGGATCCTTAGCCACTAATCAATTGCAGGTTCCAATTATGTTCACTCCAATAAGGTAATATGAATAAGTAAGAATCCTGCTTTGAAATATATTACCATTACTTGCAGTCATCCCTTTATCCAATATTGGTAAGTAAGGAATGCTAGACCCAATAATGTTAACGTTACATCCTTTTCCCATTCACTGATTTTGAGCTACCATGGTATTTAAGGAATCATGCAAGAAGATTTCAATTAACTAACTAACATGTAGCATTAATATGGAAAAGAGTATATCCAATAAAATATTAATCGGTTGGCAGTTCATTGATTTAGGAACAGTTAAGATTCAGCTTCAAGATTATTTCCATATTACTTTTAATAGCCTAATTAATTTATTCCATTATTAATTAACCACTTCCATAATTATTTCCATGCAATGCATATCCTAGAGCCTTGATTGAGAAATAATTAAAGTTAGGATCTTACATTAATTTCCTAATGATTCATTTATATCTTCAAGCCTTCATGTCTTCAATCTTTCATAAATCAAAGCTTCAAGAAATCTTTTATTTCATCAATACCCTAAAATTGCATGAATAAACATTTAGCATAATAGAAAAGTCATCATCGAAACATAAGGATGGAATCTGACCAAGTTAACAATGTCGAGCAATTCGTTGCTGGTTAACGGCCAACCATATCATCACCGAATCTCGTACCTCATCTAACAAATCTAGGTTTAATTGAAGACCTTTATCATTATATAACTCCTTGAACTGACTAACCCGAAGAGAGGGAGACCTAATTTCCACTGGAATAAGGGCATTGGTACCATATGCCAGTCGAAAAGGAGAATCCCCCGTGGTGGTCCGAGGCGTAGTTCAGTAAGACCACAAGACATTGTATAATTCTTTCGACCATCAGCCTTTAGCTTCATCCAATCTCCTTTTGATGTCATTCAATAAGGTCTGATTCGTCATCACCTTGACCTGACCGTTGGACTGAGGTCGCATTACAAGAAAACAGGTCTTTGCCGACGAATATGTTCGTCGCCAATTCTGTCACCCCAAGTGTCATTGCCCTGTGCTCCCATCGATCGTCATCGGTATTGAGGTCGTTGGCAACGGACAGTCTGTCGGCAATGAGGTATTGGCGATAGCAGTGGCGACAAACAGTCCATCGCCAATGATCCGTTTACTAATAAAATTAAAAAGTCATTGGCGACGAACTATCCGTCGCCAATGACTGTTGTCCGTCGATAATGAGTTTTTATTTTTTTATTGAGCTAATCATTACCGACGGTATGTCCATCGCCAATGACTATGTCCAACTGTCTCCAATGACATTTTAAAAAAAAATTTAAATTTTGCAAAACCTCCTATTCTTTTATATATACATAATTGTACCTGTTATAAATCAAAAGCAACCAATAATTCCTCACTAACGTATACCAATAACCATCAAATATATATAATTAACCATCAAATGCGTACACAACATAATCACATAAACCATAGGATGTAACTAGAAAAAAAATATAATCACTTTACAACCCAACAACTAGTTAGATACATAAAAGTAAATAACCATCAATACTATGTGCACAACTTAATCACATAAAACATCAAGCTAACTATATATAAGACTCTAGTCTTTACAACCCAAAAACTAGGTAGTTAGATACATTTAAGTAAAAATATAAACATAAACTATATCCCCCGGTCAGCATCATCATCGCCAACGACAGACAAACGAACATTGTCCATCGTGCCACTACCGGTCCCACCCTCCGTAACATCATCAGCATCGGCTCAGCGGTTCTCACCATCTCCTTTGAGGTCCTCGCCAACTCCTTTGAGGTCCATGCCATGAGGCTCATCAATAAGACTCTATAAAATTAAAATATTAATTATGAAATTACAATTGTAACTATATTTAAATAACTTTCTAAGTGCTCTTTATATAAATTAGGCAAACGAGCAGATAACTTGGCCATCGGAACTCCGAATCGAGTCCCGTAAGTTGTCACATATTTGAAATATCTAAGAGATGTTTGGCCTATGGTTTCGAGTCATTTCGAGACCCGGAGCCCGTTTTGGTCTAATTTTTCTAAATTTTTTTAAATTTTCTTTATACAAGTTAGGGGAACGAGCAAATAACTCGGCCACCGGAACTCCGAATCGAGTCCCGTAAGTTGTCACATGTTTGAAATATGTAATAGGTGCTTCTCCTATGGTTTCGCATCGTTTCGACGCCCGAGATCCGTTTTGGTCTAGTTTTCCTAAATTTTTTAAAGTTTTCTTTATATAAGTTAGGCAAACGAGCAGATAACTCGATCACCGGAACTCCGAATCGAGTCCCGTAAGTTATCATGTGTTTGAAATATGTAAGTGGTGCATCGCCTATGGTTTCGCGTTGTTTCGACGCCCAGGGCCTATTTTGGTCTAGTTTTTCAAAAAAATTCTAAGTTTTTTTTATACAAGTTAGGCGAACGAGCAGATAACTCGGCCACCAGAACTCCGAATCGGGTCCCGTAAGTTATCACGTGTTTAAAATATGTAAGATGTGTTTTGCCTATGGTTTCATGTTGTTTCGACAATCGGGACCCGTTTTAGTCTAGTTTTCCTAAAATTTTCTAAGTATTCTTTATATAAGTTAGTCAAATGAGCAGATAACTCGGCCACCGAAACTCCGAATCGAGTCCTGTAAGTTGTCACATGTTTGAAATATCTAAGAGCTATTTCTTTTATAATTTCGCGATGCTTCGACGCCCAAGGACCGTTTTGGTTTAGTTTTCTAAAATTCGCTAAGCGTTCTTAATTTATATAAGCTAGGCAAACGAGCAGATAACTCGACCACCTGAACTCCTAATCGAGTCTCGTAAGTTGTCACATGTTTAAAATATCTAAGAGGTATTTCGCCTATGGTTTCGCTTCATTTCGACTCCAAGGGCCCGTTTTGGTCTAGTTTTCCTAAAATTTTCTAAGTTTTCTTTATACAAGTTAGGCGAACGAACGGATAACTCGGCCACCGGAACTCTGAATCGAGTCTGTAAGTTGTCACATATTTGAAATATGTAAGAGGTGTTTCTCCTATGATTTTGCATCGTTTCGACGCCCTGGGCCCGTTTTGGTCTTGTTTTCCTAAAATTTTCTAAGTGTTCTTTATATAATTTAGGCAAACGAATAGATAACTCAGTCACCGGAACTCCGAATCGAGTCCCGTAAGTTATCACGTGTTTAAAATATATAAGAGGTGTTTCGTCTATGATTTCACCTCGTTTCGACGCACAGAGCCCGTTTTGGTCTCGTTTTCCTAAAAACAAATTAAGTTTTCTTTATATAATTTAGGCGAACGAACAAATAACTCAGTCACCGGAAGTCCGAATCGAGTCCTATAAGTTGTCACGTGTTTGAAATAGGTAAGAGGTGTTTCACCTATGGGTTCGCATCGTTTTGATGCCCGGGACCCCTTTTTGTGTAATTTTCCTAAATTTTTCTAAGTGTTCATTATATATGTTAGGCAAACATTTTTTTATAACTTTTTGACAGTTTATATAATTAATATAATTACAAA
Organism: Aralia elata; assembly: GCA_034770075.1. NCBI lineage: Eukaryota > Viridiplantae > Streptophyta > Magnoliopsida > Apiales > Araliaceae > Aralia > Aralia elata. Next base: position 2,408,720 of record CM068383.1, read on the forward strand.
AGATATACTTAAAAACATACATTAATATTTTTATTTACCTATCGAATATGTGGGGCTAAAAGGTTTGCAAATACAACTGCACATACTTGAACGACCTCCTCCCGGACCAGACCCAAGAGCTCGTCGGCAAATAACTCTAGATCTATGGAACCGTGAATGACCTCCCTGAGCTAGCTGGTAGATCCACTGGCATGATGGTGTGCCTGATTGGATTGCACTGTTCTCCATGCACGCCTCTATGATCCTCCGAAAGAAGTCGTCGGATAATGAAGGGCTGACTCCCGATCCACTTGCACCATCTGCTCTAGTACGGAGGCGAAGCCTAGTTCTCGCAGCAAGCACTAGAGTATAAGCTGGGACCCGTAGCATGCCTAGAATCCTACTCTTCTTCGGTCCTCCTATAGCCTATAGCCAGTCATCCATCTCCTCATCCTCAAGCGTGGGTGGATCTATATCGATGTCCTGTTGGCCGCTAATAGCTCTCTGCTAGACCGCTCCCCAGTAAGTCGAGAAAATCTATTCTGAAAAAAACACATAAAGATATGAAAAGCACAGTTCTTTAAAGAATATGAATACGAATTATATGAATTAAAATACAAAAAAAAATAAAAGGCTAAAATTACTTACAACTATGGCCTTTGCCTCAGGTGAGATGTAACCACCCTCACTTTTCTTCTGGTGGGCGTGCCACCAAAACTCTAAGTGGGAAGGTAGGTGTTTAAGGCTATCCTAAAGTCTCTCCCTAAAAAGATCGTAGGACTAAGACCCCGTGCAGTGTGGCACATGACTTTGTCGTCGGGTTACTATACATTGTGCAGACATCTTTTGAAAAGCAAAGCCCTCCCAAATGCTGCACATCCGCTCCCACACCTCAAACCCAATAAAATCATGACAAACATCCCTAAGTGTCTGTCCGTCGGCCATCTTGCTCTAAACCTTCTTTTTCTGGTCGTGGACCCACTTATGCCAATTAGTCTCTAAATATCCCCAAAGAACAGTCATGCCATGAGCTTCTTGACCTTCCTCAAATCAGTAGTATCGCAGCATAAAACACATTACAATATTAGTAGATAACATAAACCGACATGTCAATGATAAAAAATAACATGCAAATGACATAAGAAAGTAACATATGAATAACATCTTACCCGAAACTCATTTATAATAAGCTGGCATGTGTGCTCATCCACATCCGCCCATCTCATCCAAGTATTTGAGAATCGGTTGCGCATGATCCCAAGCAACGTGTTATGAGGAGTAGCGTCTAGGAAACTGTAATTAAAATTAATACATTTAAAAATTCTAGACTATATATACATGCATTATTTTATATAAAACAAATGTTAAATGCTATAAATATAATTTAAAATAACTTGTTACTCCCAACACGACAATCACCTATGTAGTGCAATATGTAAATAAATTAAACGAATATCCTAATAATAATATAAAAATAACAGCAAGATGTAAAAGTATTTAAACATGCATATTATACCTAAATCTCCGCCCTGCTCAGCACCTCCACGGTCCGCACGACCAGCGTGACCACCACGATTGCCGTGTGGAGTACGGGTCATATGTATATAACTATAAAGACATAAACACAAAATTAGAAGAAATTTTTAATCAAGGTAATTTTGCACCTTAATTAATAGAATAATATAAGTTACACCATCTTGGTTACTATTACAAACTATTGTATATGGATACAACTAAAAAGACAAAAACAGTACATACTCCTAATCATTTATATCATCAAAATCATCAATAATAGAATCGTCATCCTCGAGCAGTAACTCTTCATTTCATCACCATCTTCGTTATCCTCAATAATTTCTTCATTTATATCTTCCTCCTCAACAACATCGTCTTCACTTTCGACAGCGACAACATTATCATCGTCTTCATTAGACTCACTAATAATTGTCACATCAATAAATGTGACACTAGTGCACTCCAATTGTAAAGGTTCATTGTCTGAACGAGAAAGTTGTGCCTTGAAAACCATGAGTTTTGGTTGTTATAACAGCATACCATGAACTTGTAGGAGTTTTAACACTCCGTGCATAGTACATTTGGGTTGATTGACTTGTTAAAACAAAAGGTTCGTCTGAGTTTAGTTTTGACTTAACATTTACTATCACCAGTCCTGAGTTTTTATCTACTCTAACCCCATTTTCAACATCAAACCAATGACAATTGAAGCAAATTAACTCTTTTTGTCCCCAATATTTGAGAACGACTACTTCTAGCAATTGTCCATACCAGTCATCCCAAAGATTATCGTAGCAGCTACCTTTAACTACTACACCAAAATCAGACTATGTAAAAGCTTAGTCACTACAAATAAGACTGTGTGCTTTTCGTGTCTGTCATACAGTGGCGTCGTTGATTAGTGCAATAACTGATAGAAACCCTTAGCCTCGTCATTCGGATCTTACTTGATGCTACTATCAACCATGTTCTCATTCCATTGGAAGAATGAACCAGCAGCTTCGACTGTCATGTTAGTACAGTCATAGGTTTTGTCACCTCTGGATTCTGGTTCAGATTCATGTTCATGTAACTAGGTTTTCCCATGATAGATCCATGTGTTATAGCCCTGCTTGAACCCATACACAAATAGGTCGCACATGACATCACTTATTTCCTTCCACACTTCATTCACACATCTCTTACAAGGACAGTTGATCTCATCGCTGCTGACTTGCTCAAATGCAAAATTGAGAAACTCTTCAACCCTACTACGATACTCAAAGCTAAGCCTACTCTTATCAGTGGCTACCCTACGTTCTATCCAACTTTGATTGACAAATATCTTGAACAACGAGCTACTATATATATATATATATATGAAAAATCAAAACACAATCAAGTCAGAGGGTTAATGTATATGTATGCATATGAGTTTCCTAACTTTATCTCCCACCTCCCCATTTTCTTCAAGTACACGAAATATATTAACACATCGCAGTCTAAATATGTACCCGAAGAACATCAAGAGATATATAGTGACCGAAAATTCTCAAAATTCAAGAACAACCCTAAAACGGGAACTATTCGAGATTCGCACCTACTATTTAATGTACTAAAAAGAAATTCATAATCCTTTACTTGAATGATTAATTTTGGCATTCCAAAATCAAGAACAATATCGCAAAGTATATTGTCATTATGATATTTCAAACAATTTTCCTTATCTATGATTTCTTCTATCCTCTTACATATTGTATAGACGTCACTGTATTACAGTCTTAGACATATACTTATTTTTCATATTTTGGATGTAAACAATGAAACAACCACAATCACTCTGATTAATAACAATTTCCATGAAAGAAGAAATATAGGAAAAACTATGGCTAAAATCCATTTTCATGAAAGAAGAAAAATTAGGAAACACTATGGCTAAGATCTTTCTCGACTTCCATTTCAAAACAAAACCATTTACTGATAACAAAAATGTATATGTTGATGAAAAAAATTATAAATTAGAGAGAAATGGTTACCTTTAGATGGATAAGAGTGGTGATTTCTTGAAGCTGTGAATTAATTAAACAAACAGTTAATCACAGTGGAGAGGAAGACGCCCAAATCAGTCGCCCACTTGCCCCATTCGTTCACGCCTTCGCTGCCATTGTATGTCAGTACAATGGAAGAAGAAAGGAAAAGGGAGAAGGACTTATACATAGTAACAATTGTGAGTCTTGTGATTCCAGAATAAATTTGAAAACTCATTTTTGTAAAACTCCAAAACAAATGCAATTTCTAAGCCATAGAGTAATCATGTAATCCTCAAAAAGTTTGAACGACTCCAAAACTTAACATGGAGCTCAAAGTTCATACCAATTCTCATAATTTTTTTTGACAAAAAGTAAACCTTTTTCATACCACTAGAATTCAGACCCTTTTGATTAAACTCCAATCTAATTTTTTTAAAAATCAAATTATCACCCAAAAAAACATACTTTAACTCAACAGCTTTAATACATCACAGTCGATTAAGGACTGTGATGAGGAAGCTTTAAATATACTTTTTGGCACCGCTAGTGTCTGTGGATTTATAAACACAACAACATATATATAATCAAAACCATGTCTGTTTATCTGTTTAGCATCCATGTCAAGAGTCATAGGTAAATGAAAAGAATAAAAACATATCACACAACTAGCTTGATGAATGTTCCAATAGAATCTATTAAACACAACAACATATCATGCAGATCCTACATGATAGATATTGAAATGGTAAATGGAACAGACTTTTGCTTTTGCTTGTATTGTGTTATGTATATATGTCAGATTATATACATTGTGTTGCCTATGCCTTGAATGCTTCTATGAACCAAAAGCTTAATTCTCTCTGTCATGGGAATGCAACTTTTTTATGTAACAGAATTTTTGGATTAAAAACATGATACTAACAAAAGAGAGCTATATGTACATCTTTTGCTTTTCTTTTTGTGACTATAACTAGTAAAGAGAGTGAAAATGCAAATGCTAAGCGGTTGGATCAATTCTAAGGTTATGGCAGAATTGCTGCTCTTTTTCACCCTTGCCTTGAAAATGCTTGGAACTAATGCACATGCTTGGAATTCCGAAAACATGAGGGAGGAAAAAGAGAACAATTTTATAAATAAAAATAAATAACATAAGCTGAAATATTATAAAACATTTTTAAGAGTTCATTACACTGTAGTTTAGCACTATGCTTTAAATTAGATATAAAAATGTATAGTTAAAAGGAAATAATACATATAAATCAAGTTCTAGTTGGAATGGATGATATAAAAGTGCAGCCTTAATTTTATTTGCATTAAATCAAGTTCTAGTTGGAATGGATGATATAAAAGTGCAGCCTTAATTCTATTTGCATTAAATCAAGTTCTAGTTGGAATACGGGCTGCCTCCCATGTTTTGTTCAGGTCCTTAATAAAATAAATACCTAAGCCGCTCTCATGGAGGCATGATGTTCAATATCGTATAAATGTTTATAAAGGGAATAAAGGCAAGTGATGATGAAATGTGAATTTGGAAAGGTAGAAATTGAAACTCTGTTGTGTTCCACTTAATAGTTGATTACTAAATCAAAAAATATAAACAGGCCCACTAAAGGATAAGAAGGAACCGATTTAAGATTTCATTAAAGACATCCTTTTCCATTTTCTTATGAATTTGCTGCATCCAAATTCAACAAAGAAACACAATAACATAAATATTCACGTTATATAAGAAATCCAAAGGCTAATCTACTAATTGTATGCGACTGTATATGCTCACTACCTAAATGATTAAATCCGCGATCAATTATCATTCCGTCTCCCAAAACAAGTACAAAAAGAGATAAAAGATATTAAGACACATTAAACTAAATTTTACTGAAAACATAATCAACGTATGGACGTGTTTTCTTTTAATATATCGAGTTTAACTTTTAATACATATGTTACTGCTTTACTTTGTACTTTTTAGAATTAGATTAGCATGGACTTGTTTTCTTTTAATACATCAAATTTAAATTTTTTATCAATATGTCCCCTTGAGTTTATTAATTTATAAATTCTGCCCTACTCCTATACCGATATATATATAAAAAAATCCAGCACAAGAAAAAACCCAGCATAGGCTGCCTATGTTACCCTTCACATGCATCTGCCCCTGGCTGTCAGTGAAGCTGGAAGAGGGAGAAGGACTTGTCATTGCCGTTGGTGAAGAGGGAAGAGGGAGAAAGACTTGCCATTGTCGCCGGTGAAGGAGTCACCGATGAACTGCAGGTCAAGAGGGAAGAGGGGAGGGAAAAGTTTGCCCCTGTCGTCGAGCCTAAAACTTTTAATTTTAAAAGTCATTCTTGACGGCAACGCTGTCAAGAAAGACCCCGTTAAGATTAACTTAAAAAGTCATTGGCAATGGCACCTCCGTCCGCAATGGAGTTTAAGCCAGTCGTCGATGACTTTCTCTCTCCCGCGAATAAATGGCATCAAAACATAAGTTATTATCGACAACATGAAACTCTTTCCCAACGGACTATCGTTAACAACCATACGGGATAGAGGGAACAATCCATTGGCGACGGGGGTCATTAGCGACAGCATAGCCGTCGCCAAGCAAAAAACCTGTCGCCAACGACCTATTTTTTTGTAGTGTCGAGCCACTGAGACCGTACAATGCTGGATTGTCCAACACCATAACCATTGGAATACCAAATCAAAACACCATTAACTCCTTGAAAAATTACAAACAATCCTACTCGGTGATCGTCCGAAGAGGTTTGAATTAATAATCCTAACACGATAGATCCACAAATCTTAACATGTCTATATCCATATTTATAATTGTAGTTTTTTCATATCAACAATTATTGTCAAGTTCTATATATATATACTAGCACTCTATAATACACGTGTTGAGTGTAAATTATATGGGTTAAAATTAAAATTTTATAAAATTTGGACAAAAAAAAATTAAAAAAATAATAATTTAAAAAAAACAAAATAATAATATATCTAAAATTGTAAAAATAAAAACGAGAAAAAAAAAGAAAAAAAATGTTAAACATGACACAAAATCACCCAAAAAAAAAAAACTTGCACAAGCTTTATAATATTAATGATAAAGTATGTTGTATATAAGCATGTAACAGGTGACAATATAAGGAAGACTGATATATCAAATCGTTTCACCTTAAAGTATCAAGTGACAAACGTGAACTTAATTTTAGGCGCATGTGTTGAATGGATAAGGTAGGAACCGAAATAGGTGTACGATGATAATGTGTTTTCTTCACGTCCACATATGAAAATCCAATTCGATTAATCATGACAACTACTATTTCGTCAGTATGTAGGTAGTCACAAGATATATATATTGAAAATAAAGGAGTATTTCGTAATAACAATTTGTGAAGAATCGAAATAAAACTTCCTATTCATTATTATTTAAAAGTTTTCGTTACAAAACATATCCTAAACTATAGTACATCATTCTATTTATATCATCTATTTTATTTAGAAATAAAGTTAACCTAACAACTAACTCTAGTTAATTATAATAAACTATAGTTTATAAGTTAGTAGTGTGTTGTCGCAGACAATTAAAAATAAAATCTTATTACGGAAGATATTTATGTAATAATGCAAGTAAGAGTCGATCCCACAGAGAGTGATTAGTCTAAATTTATAGTTTTTAAATCAAAATGGGGGATTTTTAAATGATAAAAAGATTTTAAATAAACAAAATAATTTAACAAAATAATCAAAAGAATGAGCTTTGGATTAAGTGAACTTTCACTGATCATTGACACAAGTATAAACAATTAGTCTTTCCTTAATTATAGTTAGATAGAAACAAGCGATCTAAATAACTCTAACTACTAGACAACTCTAGACAAACGTTAAAAGTTTAATCTAGTAGCAGCTTTAAGAAAAAGAAAGACCGATGAAACTAAACAACACAAGTACAAGCGGTTGCATTTAATTTAGTTGAGTATTCTTCTTAAAATATAATAATCTTCTGATTTACAATTAATTATTAACCTTAGTTGCTTCACAAATTAGATTGGTCAAACACTTACAGATTCGATACCTAATCTAGCAATAGATTTTAACGAATAATAAACTAGTATGCACTCGAACAATTAAACGAATTAATCATAAAAATTAAGCACAGAAGAATATCCAATACTCAAAATATAAATTGAACAATTAAAACCAATTACATCTCACAATGTAATAATTCTGAGGCTTCCTTACACTTAAACCAAGAATATAAGAATTTAGTTACTAGCATGTATTTATAGGTTACGTAATAAATCTCTAACTTAGGTGGACTAAGAATCCTAGCCAAAACGCACAAAATTTGGGCAATTCGCGCCACTTTCCTTCTTATTTCCGACACTGCGGCACCAACCATACAGGAAGTTCCTGAATCTCCGGTGCTGTGGCGCCGCCCTCTGCTGCGTAATTACACTTTTGCACTTCATTCACTTTAAGTCCAAATATTACTTAATATGTCTTCCAAAAACTTCCAAAGCTGCGGACTCCTATATTTATACTTAAAATCAAAACATAAGAATAATAAGTGTATTTAGACACAAAATCAATACAAAAAAATTAAGCATTAAAAAATAAAAACATAACATATTTGATGAGTATATTTCATACTAATCCGTTAACTAGTTGTCACTGTTGTATGATCAATATTATTCATGTGTTTCTCAGCATCATCATAAGAACTAGTTGTATCAATAGCTCTATCATCGTTCCTTCCGTTCGTTGTTGCTGTATTAGTTATGCTTAAGCATTTGATTATAGACAATTTCACTCCCTTAGTAATAGGCTGTTGTGCACATGTATTTTTATTAGTACCGATTTATGTGACTTGTGTTTGTGCGGTTGCTGCTATTGAAACCAATTGTGCACCGATTGCACTATCTTTTATATTATCACTCTATAGCACACGGTTGAGTGTGTAAATTATGTGAGTTAAAATTAAAATTTTATAAAATTTGGAAGACAAAAAAAGATTAAAAAAATAAAATTAAAAAAAATAAAATAGTAACATATCTAAAATTATAAGGATAAAAGGAAAAAAAAAGAAAAAATGTCAAACATGACACAAAATCACAAAAAAAAAAAAAAAAACCTTGCAGAATCTTTATAATATTATTGATAAAGTATGTTGTATATATGCATGTATCAAATCGTTTCATCTTAAGTATCACGTGACAAATGTGAACTTAATTTTAGCCTCATGTGTTGAATGGATAAGGTAGGAACTGAAATCGGTGTACGATGATAATGTTTAAGTTTTTCTCACGTCCACACATCGAAAATCCATGACAACTACCATTTCGTCAGTACGTAGGGAAATGGGTAGTACGTAGGCAATTCATTTTAATGATTTTATTTAGAACATTAAAGTTTCAAATACGAAATAGGTTTTTTTTAAAAATTCAAAGAACAAATTGTTAATAAGAAAATTATGTAAATGCTAGAGATTCTATGATGTTTCATACCAGAAATTTGGCTCCTTCCAAATAAATATTTTAAGATATTTGTACGACATTATATTTTAATGTATAACTGACATTTAGTACACATAACACTACAAAATCAACAAATATAATAGTTTATTGACCAAAATTTACCACTAAATATTACCACTAAAATTGGGGGGCATATCCGAGTTCATTTGTTTGGATAAGAATTTATGACTACTGATTAGTCTCTTGTTCCAAAATTAGATATATATTTCTAAAATGATGATTTAAAAAAAAACTTACCTTTTCAAATATATTCCTAACATTTCAAGTGCTGCAATCTGAAGACAATGCAAGAGTCTCTCATAATTATCATGATAGTTAAAGAGCTTGTCTTTGAATTTGCTAAAATCTGTCTAAATTCTAAATGTTGTCTACAAAAGAGCATGCTAATTCTTGCTAAAACAACTTCCATTAGGTTAATGTTCTACTCGAATAAAAATAATGTATTTGTGTATATAGTATTTTTATTTTATTTTAATAGCTTTTAATATCTCTTATATCATGGAGGTTGTAATAAATCAAATAATAGTGTTAAGAAAATATTTTTTTCCACTTATAATCTCATACTAGTAGTTAAAAATCTCATGCAAGGGAGGGATTGCATGAGATTTAAAGATTATGGAATTTGTTAAAATTTATCATATGGTAAAATAATGAACACTCAAGATGTGATAATGCAGTAACAATGAGTTTAAATTCAGTAACAATGAGTTTAAATTGACAGATGGAGAAATAGGGAAGGAAAAAAGAGGTGTACATCAACATACTAAAAACTACATAAATTAGTCCGTGTTCAAATGAACTTAGTTCCAGTTGTGCTAGCACATCAACCTCAAGCTGTTCTACTCTTTCATTATCTGAATTTTCTTCAATGCTATGTTAAAATGTAAACAAATCCCTGACTTTTATCATCTACATACATTTTCATAATACTTACTATTTGATCATGGTCTGAGTAGATCTCAACAACAGAGTTCCGCTTAGTATACTCACACATTTCAGTAACTCCTTTATCATAAACTACTCCCCTAGGCCCTCCTCCTAAACTTAGTCCAAGAATAAAAAAATATACATTCTTCACATTCTTGCTTCAAGTGTTGTCGAAACATAATCAATAATCTCAGACCCAGGTATATAATCAAGATCATATTTAAGCAATTCACTAATAGTGCATCCAACATAATCAACTATATTACCATTATTTACTAGTTTACCACAATTATGAAATCTTAAAGTAATGACATTCATTTCTATATTAAAGTGAAAATATATCAAAAAAAAATTGACAAGTATTATGCATAAAGTAAACAAATGGAACCTCACATGAGTTAGGAAACAAAACTACGCGGAACTGTGGGAAACTAATACTTTACGGTTGTGAGGCTAAATTTTGTCAACAATATAAACATACTACACATTTATATATGCATCAAACACATAGACATTACACGTATTCAAACCATAAACATAGATGTGTGGTAAACACACTTACTTCATGGAAATTTCAACACATAATGAACGATCACAGTCGCGTCCTTCTTTGTTGTTATCGTTGAGAAATTTTGATTTTCTGAGACCTAGGTTTTATCGATCGAAGTTTGGGAATTTTTATTTTTGATCGGTCGAATCGATTGCCTTAGAATGTCTGAGAGATGTTTTGTTTTGCTTTAATGTAAAATAAAACATGGTTTGCTAAATTTGTCCTTAACTAAACAATCTAAGTTAATAATTAAAATAGTGGAAATGTTATTTTTTAAATACACATCAGTTGGATATGGCCCCACTGAGAGGGAGTCATGTCATCAATTTCTGATGTGTCAAGTGAATTTGGACGAAAGTGAAAAAAAATAATAGTTTACTAATCTAATTGACAAAATTGAAAGGTGAATCATTGAAGTGAAAAAAAAAGAAAATAGTTTCGGATAATAAAATATATTTAAGCCTTAATTTTTCAGTAGGTACTATGAAAATTAAGTTAAAAAAATATTGTCTCCGTTCTAAACTATATGATTATTATTGACTTTTAAAATTCAATTTGAGACATTTTCAAACTCAAAATTGAGATAACTCATTAAAAGTTATGAAACAATAAAAATTAAAATAAGTAATACTTTTTAGATAGTTTACTATATTCATCATTGTATTAATTAAAATTAAAAAAATTTATGTTAATTTTAAAATTTAAAATTTATAAAATTGACATTAAAAAATCAATAATGATCAAATAATATGAATCGATGAAGTATAAACTATTCATCGAATGTGAGGTGTTAATAATAATTTAGGTAATGCATGTGAAAATATATTTTCACTAATGCGAAAAGTTTAAACTCTACGATTATCAAATACTCCCTCGGTTCCATATTAAGTGTCGTTTTAGCTTCATGCACATGAATTAAGAAAGTCATTTAATACTATCATTTAATAATTAAAATTTATATGAAATTTCATCACTACCGCTTTATTAAAAGTTGAAAACTATTAATACAAGGGAAAAAATTTCTTGGGACAAAGATAGAAGTTAGAGGTGATATTGGAAAGTAAATAATTTATTCTCCTAGAAAATTGTAAACGACAAATAAATTGGAACAAATTTTTTTTCTTCTAAAATGTCACTTATTATAGAATGGATGTACTAATATAAAATGGATGGAGTATGAAATATTCATTGGATGTGAGGTGTTAGTTATTTAGGTACTGCATGTGAAAAACGTGAAAAGTTGAAAACTACTCCGAATGCATGTGAGGTAGGTCTTATTTAGGTTCTCCTATAAAAGGAGGCTCAGTGCATATTATATTATATCAACCCAAGAGCTAAATTAAACACGATGAATATCATATTTACGTTGGAGTTCGACGTTGAAGTGGGAAGGGGAGCTTACAGGAGTTTTATTGAGGGCCTACGCAACCGATTGGCCGGTGATAGAGTGTCACATAATCGTCCCGTGCTCCCCCCTCAGGCGCAAACACCCACCGAATGGTTCGAAATTGTGCTGCGAACCAGCGACCATCATGTCCGGCTACTGTTCCGACGGGACAATCTCTACTTGGATGCCTACCAAATGGAGGGCTCTGAAACCTGGTTAGAGTTTTCAGCTCCCAATCAGACTCAACATCTAATTCCGGACTCCACTTTCCTGGGCTTCGACGGTAGTTACATTGGCACTCATGGCTTGCAAAATACAGCTGGAAGTACAAGGGCGAGTATTCGACTCTGTCGAGATTCCCTCAGAATTGCTGTAGATAATCTCGCTACTTCCACAGACCGGCGAGTAAGAGCAGAGTCACTACTCGTCGTCATTCAGATGTTTGCCGAATCTGTTAGATTTGAAGAAATGACATACTTTGTCCTTAGGTATTACGTCGCGGGTGATCCGGGTCTTGCACCCGAGGAACGGATCCTCGCACTAGAGAACAGCTGGGGACGCATCTCCAATGCTTTGCTCCGCTCTGATGCCCATCCTGATCTCTCTATTTTCCCTCTTGGTTTCCCTGAAATATGGCGGATGAATTCAGCTCCGGAGGTGGCGGCTGCAATCGGAATCCTGCTATTCAACGTCAAAGGCATTCCGACGCGCGCCCCGCGCAGCTTGCTAGCGGCGGTGGATTTAGGACGAGCACTTGTGGAGGTGTTTGCAGTGCAAATCAACAACATCGACGGAGAGAACCCGGGCGACCTTTATGGGACAGTCACTGTTACAGACGGACTGATTTCTCAATACCTCTACAACCGCGGAAGCGGAAACTCTGAATCAATTAAACCAGGCAATAATGCTCTACTGTCTGGCCCCGCTGCTCGAGCCATCTCGGCCTTGGATAGCTTCACCATCAACGTGGCTCTCATGGACAAGGACTCGTTCCCGGACCTTTCACCTGACGATCATATCAGCGATGGACAGATAGAGTGGAACGTTTACCACACCACAAATGAGTATGATGTACCTATATCTCACAAAATCGATGGCCAGTATGGGTCGGCAACTGTGGTCTACGCGGTGTTCAGTAACGCGGCCCAAGCCATTGTAGAGGTTACAATGATAGATGGGGATGGGGAAAATCCAGCTAATGTTTATGGAACTCTTTCAGCAACCAATACCAAAATTTCAAGTGCTTATGAGAGTGTGCTCTTCCGGAAGGACTCGAGTGACGACGTAGATGTAAGACCTGGGGAGCTCATTCCCTTGTCCAGATCCATAGTAGCCGTGCCATTGGACTCCAACCTCATAGTTCGCGCAAATCTGTACGATTATGACAGCCTTTCCTCGGACGACGAGATTGCCAAAGGCACTGCAAACTTCCCTGCACAACCCTCCGGTACATCACAACAGAATATATCCGGCGAGTCTGGTAAGATACAAGTGAAGGTCACTTGGAGTCCGTGAGATATGAAAAAATTTAGGTAACTGGACAATTTTTATCCATACAAGTTATCTAGTTACCAACATTCTGAATATGATATATATAGCTAATTATAGATACGTACGCTACGTACGTACTAGTTATGAGTGTGAATAAATGTTGCTTTGCTTCCCATGGGAAGAACAGAAGCAATAATATATATATATATATATATATATATATATATATATATATATATATATATATATATATATAGTATCTATGTATGTTGCTACGTTGTACTACGAAGAAGCATCCATGCTTAAATATATGAATAAATAATTTTTATGTCTACCTAAACTTTCAGCATGGAGATTGGGGGTACTTTGGTAGTATCGTCCTTTCTTTAAAAACTAATACAAAATTAATTTCAACCATCCAAATTTTTAATCAAAATGCAAATATTCATCGAATGGTAATTAATAAAGTTTTTAATAGTTTTCATATATTTTTTTGTGGAATTATATATATGACTCACTAGAATAAATTAAGTGATAGGTGTTGATTTTATAAAATTCAAAATCCCAAATAATTATAAAATAGAGACAAATGAGCCAAGAATAATATAAGAGTCCAAAGAAGAAGAAAAATTGAGAAACAAAAAAGTGTACATATAAGCACTCTAAATGGTAGAAATTAAGAGAAAACCACATGCTTCTGTGCTCATTGAACTGAGAAGTTTGGATAAAGTTTTAGAGCTTTTGAAGTTTTATTCTTTACGGTGGGAGGGAGATCAACGTCCATAAGGTAGAGAAGCTTGATTAGGACTTTTTGTTTCTTATACTCGGTACTAAATTATAAAATTATTATTAATTTTTTAAAGTTAATTTAATATATTTTTTATCTCAAAATTGAGATGATTCATTACGGTCCAATTTGTGATTGAATGCTTAGGTGATCACAACAAATTAAGTTGGGGACGAAAGTCAAATTTAATTATGCGGTCATAAGCCAAATTTGACTTTCGATTTATATTTTAATTATATGGACCATAATTGCCATCGGCAGTTTAATTATGCGAACAAATTATTTTTAAAAAGGGAATATTTCTAACAACTTACATGGCTGGCCTTCGTGCGCAGTTTAATTTGGCAAACGAGTTGAATGTTTGGCCATTCGATCAAATTTTGAATGGTGAAAGATGTGTCGTGAATTATATATATATATATATATATATATATATATATATATATATATATATATATATATATACAGTAAGGATCTTAGGCTCACCCTTAAAAAGCTCACCCCGAGCTCACCCCTCTTTTGCGACGGACCCGGCGACGGTTTGGGTGTTCAACCGTCGTCTATACTTTTAGCGACGGACAATATATAGCGTCGCTAAAAGTATAGACGACGGTTGTACACTCAAACCGTCGCCGGGTCCGTCGCAAAAGGGAGGTGAGTTCGGGGTGAGTTTTTTAAGGGTGAGCCTAAAATCCTTACTGTATATATATATAAATAAAGACTTCAGTTTAGGACTAATGAAGAATGTATGACTCAATTTAGTTGATAAGCTTTCACCCTATAGGTAGAATTATATGGATCGGATAAAGCAAGACGTCTTCTTCTTCCCCAGAATATAGTGCTCTCTTTTGATTAAAACTCGTGCAAAACATCTGCATGTATGATGTTTAAGTTTTCTTCACATCCACCCATAACAATTAGAAAAAATAATAAGAGACTTCAAAATTGATATGAAATTATTTAATTTGAATACAAACAAATATAACAATTATAAATTAATTATAAAATATTACCAACGGTCTTTGACATAGTTGGTATAACTAGGCCTCTTACTAAGCAAGAGGTCATAGGTAAAGTATGTTGTATATATATGCACGTAACATAGATAAAGATGCTAATGACAATATATATAAGGGACAATAATATATCAAATCGTTTCATCTTAAGTATCACGTGACGAGGTGGGAACTGAAATGAAATAGGTTTGTGATGTTAATGTTTAAGTTTTCTTCACACAAATACTCTATGTGGATATAAAAATTAGTGTTTAAATTGATTAGTTGATTTTTTTGAAGTTTATAATACACCATTATGTTAACATTATATTTGCAAAATGATGAAAACTAGTCTAGAACTTGTCGAGGGAGTTTTGCAGTTTATTTGCGCACTATATATATATATATATATATATATATATATATATAAAAGAAATGTAATATAAGGCATGTCTTAGTCAAGTTTGAATAAGACTACTTAACAAAACGACATAATTTTGTATAAAGATTATAATTTAAAAAAATATATATATAACCCAAAAATAAAAAACTTAATCATAATGGATAAAACTACATCGTCTTACTAGGCAAATTTCGCTCAATAACTTTTTCTTTAGTGAACGAAAGTATAATCCCTTTCGTGTAAATATTATCTAGCTTTATTATAAAATGTCTTCAGCCTCAATGCATATTATATCAACCTATAATTAACTAGAAAGTAATAGTAGTAAAATTAAGACAATGAAGATCGTATTCACAAGAATGTTCAACGTTGAAGGGGGGAAGGGGAGATTACAAGAGTTTCCTACGCAAGGGAGTTCAAACTTTTGTAGTGATAAAATAGTCTGTAAATTTAAATTTGGTCTTAAATTAGTAACAAAAAAAGAAAAAAAGAAATTAGCCGGAGATAGAGTGTCATATATGAGGAATATTTTTTCTTGAAGAAAATATCGATTAAAATACTCAATTAATTTTATTACTCCTACTAACTAATCAAGTATCTTTTTAGAGAGTCGTATATTCTACTTGACAAGTTCAGGTTAAAATTTCAAGTACTCAAACATATCTGCATAAATCATCTCACCTACTTGAAATTATATTTATTACAGGATATGTTCCTTAAATTGATATATTTGCATACTTGTAAAATCTGTTTAATATTGAGAATTCTTGATTAAAATATAAATTGCTTATACAAGTAAATCAAAATTTGTATTATGCTTAAAATTATATCTGCTTATATTAGAAGCATATATTTAAAAACAAAGTTTTTGAAAGGATTTCTTTGAGTTTGTTTATTTTTAAGATCTGCTTATATTAGAAGCATATATTTAAAAACAAATTTTTTGAAAGGATTTCTTTGAGTTTGTTTATTTTTAAGATCTCTAAGAAATAAAGTGATTCTAATCTGAGATCAAAGTCTTAGAGAGGTCAACTTTGAGTTAAGTTTCTATTTGTGAGAATAGAAAAGACCTTTAGTTTCTAAATCAGATTTAAAGATATAACAGTTCCCAAGTTACAGGAACAACTAATTTTGAGGCAGAAGTGGGAAGTTATTGTCCGAGATAAATTATTGTAGTTTTAAAGTTTTAACTGAAGAAAAAAAAATATAAAGGTTCCTTCACCTATTGAATGATAGTTTATTATAGTATAAGATCTCAAGTCTAGAAAAGGGCTTGGGACTAGACGTAAGATGTATACTGTAAACCAAATAAATTTAATGTGATTATATTTGTTTTCTTATTTTTGCTATCATTGATTATAAAATATAATCACCTAGAAACTAATTTAAGTAAAAATTAAAAAATAAATAAAACAAAGATACATTTTAAAAATATAATAATATATTCAACTCCTCTTATAGATTATTTATATTCCTTCACAAAGGAAGTATACTGCTGATATTTTGAACAAATTCATAATGGAGTTGTTCAAGCCTGATTCTACTCCGTTGGAGGAAAAATTAAAGTTATCAGTGGATGGGACCGGTTGTTTGGTTAATCTATCTTACTTTAAGTAATTGGTGGGGTCGGGCGCTAGACCAAGCGGCCATCATGGAAGATCGAACGGCTCCTAAGGCGATCAAGTGGCACGGGAGCTGCTGATTTGCTAGGGTGTACCATGTACGCCTCCTGTTGTACATTTAATAGCAGCTCAACCATATGATCATCAAAATAATAAAATCAAAATTTCACATTTGGGCTATATTTGTTACAACAAATGCAGGGGTCCTGATCCCCAAGAAAGTGCAGTCTAATCGTTTCAACATAACTATTCTTTAATATTCTTTTACTTTCGCAAAAATAATTTTATTTATTAAAAAATAAAATATAAATTATTTCAAAAAAAAACATTTATTTTTAATAATAATATAAAATGATATAATATTTCTAATTTTATTATCATAATTTTATTAAACTAACAGCTAAAAATATATCGATTTACAAATTTTGTAAAGGGATGAAATGGATGGAGGCAAGTTGCAACCATTAATAGCTTTTGCAGCAACCAGCAGCAACTATTATAATTTATATAGAAGAATATAGCTTCTATACAATGTAATTAATATCAAGAAGAATAATGATGCTAGAGAGAAGCTTATATAAAGTGAAAATTTATTATATAAATTAAAAAATTCCCCTTTCCTTGATAAAGAAACATGATCAAACTCATTAAATTATAGTCTTAATTAGGTCATTTTCGTATATTTGAAAAATTAATATAATATTGATATTTTCGCATGAAACCTTAACCTTTTTACGTACATTTTAAGCTAACCTTTTCCTAAAAGAAAACCACTAGCCTCAAATGACTTCTTTGTGGTATAAATTAACTGTATTATGGTGCTTTAATACCAGACTGAAAACCTTATTTTAAAATAATATGGATTTTCATAAGTTGTCAGTTTTTATTTAATCCCTTAACTTAATCCAACTCAAAAAAAAAAAAGCCTATATTTCAGCATTTCTTCTCCATTTATATTCTACGTTTAATCTATTTCTATGAGGCTCAAATTTAAGAACATTTTTCCATAACGAAACAAAAAAACCATTTTTCATTTTCACTTGTTAAAACAAACAGAAATTAAAAGTAAATAATCAAAGTCTAAATTTATTGTCTCATTTCTTATTTCATCTGTTCTAAATTTTTAGAAGAAAGAAAAAATGAGACGATAATTGGCACGGCTGATCTGAATTCATTTCGCAGACGTTATTTAATTAACAAATTCAACCTTAAAAAATATAAAATAACTCAGCACAAAATTTAACTAACCTTGCAAAGAGACATGAAATCATGATCAGTCTCCCGATCACCGAGCCCAATATCCGGCGACTCATCCCCAAACTCCTTCAAAATCGCCGTCTTCTTCAATTCCCCCAACAAAACCCCCGGCCTCTTCACGAACCCCGTCGCCTTCTTCGTCTTCGGATTCACCTCGATCTCCGTGCCAAGCACCTTCTCCGCGCCTAAATACTCCCTCACAAACGTCTCCACCACAATTCTCGCATTCGCCGTCACCACCACTCTTCTCTCGCACTTCTCGAACACTTCGTAGCTCTCCCGCCTCACGTCCGCCGCATAGAACCGCGGCAGGACGGTGCTTGCCGCCAACTCGATGTCCCGGACTTTGAGTCCGGCGAAGGAAATGAAAATCAGCATCTGAATCGCAAGCGGTTCGGATACGAACAAGTAGGATGTGGCGATAATTGGAAGAGATAAAAGGAGAATTATGCCGCGAAAAAGGCTTCCGGCTTTGATGGCAACTAGCATGTAGTAAGGGAAAGCGAAGCTGCCGATCAGGAGCGTTCCGTCTAAGTCCGCCGCTATTGAGCGGTGGCTCACGGTGGAGAGATCACATGTTTCTATGGATGGATAGGATTTTCCGGTGGTGGTTAACGGTGGTAGCTTTGGTAGCGACATGGCGGTGAAACTCTCTCTCCTCTCTATACTCTCTCTTGTGAAAAAAACTGTGTATTAAGTTATGGTGGTGGTTTGGGACCGGAAATAACGATATAAACCTTGTTTGGATTGTTAGAAGTAGGTGGGAGGTCTAGATAAAATGACGAATTTACCCTTATAATTATTAATGCTTTGATAGAGAATTGTGATTAGACATGATTGAAGGGCATTGATGTCTTGTCAAGGGAATTCTATTTAGACATGCTTGAAGAGCATTGATGTCTTGTCAAAGAATGGGTAAAAATGATTTCGAATAGAGTCTAACAGTATTTTATTTAAATTTTATTTGAATTTTTTTTAAAATACTTGAATTTGAGTATATTTTTGTAATTTGTGCTTAAATTTAAATTTGACTCTTTTTATTTTACTCAAATTCGACTTGAATCAATTCATTTTTTAGTTACTTGCAAGCATTTGAGACATACACAAATTTGAATTAGATCATTTATATTATGATAATATAAATGAAATTAACTCAATCAACTATTTGAAATAATTTGAACTATTTAAACTAGATCTCGAGCTTTGTAAAAAATTAATGAGATCGTATTATCACTCTTAAATCAATTGATGGATATGTACGAGAAACATAAAAACATCTTCCACTTCTCAGAGTATGTGAAAATTTTAATTCTTGAATATTATATATTAAATAAATTGAGTATACTCAATACTATATACGAGTAACGTTCAACAAACTTGTATCTAGTAAGAATCAGTAAGGTAAAGAAAATTCGATACTTTAAATGAACAAACAATAAACAGCTTATATTCGACTCATATAAGTGTCTGAGTATCAAAAGTGATTCAAATTTGACTCGTTTAAGTATCGAATCCGAGTCTCTCTCAAATTTTTCGAGTCGATCTTGAATCGAGTTTCGAACCACTCAAGTTTATTTTCAATTCTAACACTCGCGATTAGAAAAGAGAAGTATCTTACTCGTAACAGTGGAACTCATTTTATATTATTGAGTCTTACGGATACGGGTGTGGGATCTACTATAACAAACGGATTCCATCGTTATGAGTCTCATGCTCTTAATATTTATTTTACGAGCATTATAATTTTTTAATTTGAGGTAAAAATAACCTGTATAACAAAATGTGCAATAAATGACGAATATAATGAATTTTTGTTCTTCATGTATATTTTTTTATGTTACTATTAATTTCCATTACAATTTTTGTTTCTCGTGTATGTTCGACACACCAATGTTGGAATGTGTATAATTTTTTCTTTCTTTGTCATTAGATTCAATTTGTTTTTTCTTCGTTTTCATCAGTAAGAATAAGCAAAATATTTAAAGTGAAGATAAATGAATCGTGATTTTAACTAGTCAATTGAAACATATGCCTACGAATTTGAGAGAAATCTCATTTTTGAATTAGTTTCCATGTCACATGTGCTACTTGAAAGGCAATAAATAATATTATACGATGCTGGATATTAACTGTTTTATGAATGATGCTACTGCTACACCTAACTAGAGAAGAAAAAATGACCCATTCATTAAAATGAATCCCCAGCTAAGAAACTTTGGAGGCTAATTCAGTAAGGGTGAGTTTAACTTGACAGATGGAGAAGTAGGGAAAGGAAAAAAGAGGTGTACATCAACATACTAAAAACTACATAAATTAGTCTGTGTTCAAATGAACTTAGCTCCAGGCTGGTCTCAATTCTCAGGATGAGCATTGTACTAAACAAGCAAAAGTACCTTTTTGTCCTCGGTTCTAATCTATATCCCATGTACTTAGCTCAGTATATTAATCCTGTTCGTTTGCAAAAATAATGGTAAGATAAAACTATTTACTAATTTATTATCACTATGGACTATTTTATCTCATGATTAATCCGTTATTTAATTTCATGGACTATATTTTGTTATTTCTAAGGCCATTTGATGCTAGATGATTATCAGGTATCAAATGACTTATAGGATTAAATAACGGACTAATCATGGGATAAAATAGTCTGTAGTTTAATAAATTAGTACAAATAGGTCATATCCCACCTACTATTTTTGTAAGCAAATGTAGCCTAAATGTATTGTATCCTAAATGTTAGACTTAATCTGTAATTACAGGTATGGTTTAATTGGAGGGCTCAGGATGGATATGTGGGCAAGGCCTCTCTGGTTCTCCTCTGGTCCACAAGTGCCTGAGATCGCCTCTTTTCTTTGCCAAGGTTAGGAGTGTGCCTGCATGGAGAACACAAACTATAAGAAGCAGAAGAAAACTCGGAATGAAGTAGCTTCAACAGTGGCCATGCAGGTAAAGTTAATTTGGAATCAAGTTTTAAGGAAATGCCAAGATTCTGAAGAGCATATTGATGCTTAAGATATGAATAACTCTTCCAACTTGTAGGGAATTGTGCTGGCAACGAAATATGAAAGTTTGCTTAGAAATGGTTGTCAAAGAATATACCTAGTGTGAAAGGCACAATGTAAAGTAAAGCTGGTTGACCATGTCCATCCATCAAGTTCAGTGCCACGTATGTGATGAGGAGACCTGCAGTTTAAATTGCAATCAAGCTATAGAACCAAGGAAGCCAACATGTGGAAGTATATCAATTATACGTCTACTTTTGTTTGAAGCATGTTATCCAGTATGACATCATTACATTAAGTTGGATATGTATTCTAAGTATATGAATCTCTCTTCACACACACACACACACAGAAGTGAAGAGGGAAGAGGGAGAAAGACTTGCCATTGTCGCCGGTGAAGGAGTCACCGATGAACTGCAGGTCAAGAGGGAAGAGGGGAGGGAAAAGTTTGCCCCTGTCGTCGAGCCTAAAACTTTTAATTTTAAAAGTCATTCTTGACGGCAACGCTGTCAAGAAAGACCCCGTTAAGATTAACTTAAAAAGTCATTGGCAATGGCACCTCCGTCCGCAATGGAGTTTAAGCCAGTCGTCGATGACTTTCTCTCTCCCGCGAATAAATGGCATCAAAACATAAGTTATTATCGACAACATGAAACTCTTTCCCAACGGACTATCGTTAACAACCATACGGGATAGAGGGAACAATCCATTGGCGACGGGGGTCATTAGCGACAGCATAGCCGTCGCCAAGCAAAAAACCTGTCGCCAACGACCTATTTTTTTGTAGTGTCGAGCCACTGAGACCGTACAATGCTGGATTGTCCAACACCATAACCATTGGAATACCAAATCAAAACACCATTAACTCCTTGAAAAATTACAAACAATCCTACTCGGTGATCGTCCGAAGAGGTTTGAATTAATAATCCTAACACGATAGATCCACAAATCTTAACATGTCTATATCCATATTTATAATTGTAGTTTTTTCATATCAACAATTATTGTCAAGTTCTATATATATATACTAGCACTCTATAATACACGTGTTGAGTGTAAATTATATGGGTTAAAATTAAAATTTTATAAAATTTGGACAAAAAAAAATTAAAAAAATAATAATTTAAAAAAAACAAAATAATAATATATCTAAAATTGTAAAAATAAAAACGAGAAAAAAAAAGAAAAAAAATGTTAAACATGACACAAAATCACCCAAAAAAAAAAAACTTGCACAAGCTTTATAATATTAATGATAAAGTATGTTGTATATAAGCATGTAACAGGTGACAATATAAGGAAGACTGATATATCAAATCGTTTCACCTTAAAGTATCAAGTGACAAACGTGAACTTAATTTTAGGCGCATGTGTTGAATGGATAAGGTAGGAACCGAAATAGGTGTACGATGATAATGTGTTTTCTTCACGTCCACATATGAAAATCCAATTCGATTAATCATGACAACTACTATTTCGTCAGTATGTAGGTAGTCACAAGATATATATATTGAAAATAAAGGAGTATTTCGTAATAACAATTTGTGAAGAATCGAAATAAAACTTCCTATTCATTATTATTTAAAAGTTTTCGTTACAAAAACATATCCTAAAACTATAGTAACATCATTCTATTTATATCATCTATTTTATTTAGAAATAAAGTTAACCTAACAACTAACTCTAGTTAATTATAATTAAAACTATAGTTTATAAGTTAGTAGTGTGTTTGTCGCAGACAATTAAAAATAAAATCTTATTACGGAAGATATTTATGTAATAATGCAAGTAAGAGTCGATCCCACAGAGAGTGATTAGTCTAAATTTATAGTTTTTAAATCAAAATGGGGGATTTTTTTAAAATGATAAAAAGATTTTAAATAAACAAAATAATTTAACAAAATAATCTCAAAAGAAATGAGCTTTGGATTAAGTGAACTTTCACTGATCATTGACACAAGTATAAACAATTAGTCTTTCCTTAATTATAGTTAGATAGAAACAAGCGATCTAAATAACTCTAACTACTAGACAACTCTAGACAAACGTTAAAAGTTTAATCTAGTAGCAGCTTTAAGAAAAAGAAAGACCGATGAAACTAAACAACACAAGTACAAGCGGTTGCATTTAATTTAGTTGAGTATTCTTCTTAAAATATAATAATCTTCTGATTTACAATTAATTATTAACCTTAGTTGCTTCACAAATTAGATTGGTCAAACACTTACAGATTCGATACCTAATCTAGCAATAGATTTTAACGAATAATAAACTAGTATGCACTCGAACAATTAAACGAATTAATCATAAAAATTAAGCACAGAAGAATATCCAATACTCAAAATATAAATTGAACAATTAAAACCAATTACATCTCACAATGTAATAATTCTGAGGCTTCCTTACACTTAAACCAAGAATATAAGAATTTAGTTACTAGCATGTATTTATAGGTTACGTAATAAATCTCTAACTTAGGTGGACTAAGAATCCTAGCCAAAACGCACAAAATTTGGGCAATTCGCGCCACTTTCCTTCTTATTTCCGACACTGCGGGCACCAACCATACAGGAAGTTCCTGAATCTCCCGGTGCTGTGGTCGCCGCCTCTGCTGCGTAATTACACTTTTGCACTTCATTTCACTTTAAGTCCAAATAATACTTAATATGTCTTCCAAAAAAAACTTCCAAAGCTGCGGACTCCTATATTTATACTTAAAATCAAAACATAAGAATAATAAGTGTATTTAGACACAAAATCAATACAAAAAAAATTAAGCATTAAAAAATAAAAAAACATAACATATTTGATGAGTATATTTCATACTAATCCGTTAACTAGTTGTCACTGTTGTATGATCAATATTATTCATGTGTTTCTCAGCATCATCATAAGAACTAGTTGTATCAATAGCTCTATCATCGTTCCTTCCGTTCGTTGTTGCTGTATTAGTTATGCTTAAGCATTTGATTATAGACAATTTCACTCCCTTAGTAATAGGCTGTTGTGCACATGTATTTTTTATTAGTACCGATTTATGTGACTTGTGTTTGTGCGGTTTGCTGCTATTGAAACCAATTGTGCACCGATTGCACTATCTTTTATATTATCACTCTATAGCACACGGTTGAGTGTGTAAATTATGTGAGTTAAAATTAAAATTTTATAAAATTTGGAAGACAAAAAAAGATTAAAAAAATAAAATTAAAAAAAATAAAATAGTAACATATCTAAAATTATAAGGATAAAAGGAAAAAAAAAGAAAAAATGTCAAACATGACACAAAATCACAAAAAAAAAAAAAAAAACCTTGCAGAATCTTTATAATATTATTGATAAAGTATGTTGTATATATGCATGTATCAAATCGTTTCATCTTAAGTATCACGTGACAAATGTGAACTTAATTTTAGCCTCATGTGTTGAAATGGATAAGGTAGGAACTGAAATCGGTGTACGATGATAATGTTTAAGTTTTTCTCACGTCCACACACATCGAAAATCCATGACAACTACCATTTTCGTCAGTACGTAGGGAAATGGGTAGTACGTAGGCAATTCATTTTAATGATTTATATTTAGAACATTAAAGTTTTCAAATACGAAATAGGTTTTTTTTAAAAATTCAAAGAACAAATTGTTAATAAAGAAAATTATGTAAATGCTAGAGATTCTATGATGTTTCATACCAGAAATTTGGCTCCTTCCAAATAAATATTTTAAGATATTTGTACGACATTATATTTTAATGTATAACTGACCATTTTAGTACACATAACACTACAAAATCAACAAATATAATAGTTTATTGACCAAAATTTACCACTAAATATTACCACTAAAATTGGGGGGCATATCCGAGTTCATTTGTTTGGATAAGAATTTATGACTACTGATTAGTCTCTTGTTCCAAAATTAGATATATATTTCTAAAATGATGATTTAAAAAAAAAACTTTACCTTTTCAAATATATTCCTAACATTTCAAGTGCTGCAATCTGAAGACAATGCAAGAGTCTCTCATAATTATCATGATAGTTTAAAGAGCTTGTCTTTGAATTTGCTAAAATCTGTCTAAATTCTAAATGTTGTCTACAAAAGAGCATGCTAAATTCTTGCTAAAACAACTTCCATTAGGTTAATGTTCTACTCGAATAAAAATAATGTATTTGTTGTACTATAGTATTTTTATTTTATTTTAATAGCTTTTAATATCTCTTATATCATGGAGGTTGTAATAAATCAAATAATAGTGTTAAGAAAAATATTTTTTTTCCACTTATAATCTCATACTAGTAGTTAAAAATCTCATGCAAGGGAGGGATTGCATGAGATTTAAAGATTATGGAATTTGTTAAAATTTATCATATGGTAAAATAATGGAACACTCAAGATGTGATAATGCAGTAACAATGAGTTTTAAATTCTAGTAACAATGAGTTTAAATTGACAGATGGAGAAATAGGGAAGGAAAAAAGAGGTGTACATCAAACATACTAAAAACTACATAAATTAGTCCGTGTTCAAATGAACTTAGTTCCAGTTGTGCTAGCACATCAACCTCAAGCTCTGTTCTACTCTTTCATTATCTGAATTTTCTTCAATGCTATGTTAAAATGTAAACAAATCCCTGACTTTTATCATCTACATACATTTTCATAATACTTACTATTTTGATCATGGTCTGAGTAGATCTCAACAACAGAGTTCCGCTTAGTATACTCACACATTTCAGTAACTCCTATTATCATAAACTACTCCCCTAGGCCCTCCTCCTAAACTTAGTCCAAGAATAAAAAAAATATACATTCTTCACATTCTTGCTTCAAGTGTTTGTCGAAACATAATCAATAATCTCAGACCCAGGTATATAATCAAGATCATATTTAAGCAATTCACTAATAGTGCATCCAACATAATCAACTATATTACCATTATTTACTAGTTTACCACAATTATGAAATCTTAAAGTAATGACATTCATTTCTATATTAAAGTGAAAATATATCAAAAAAAAATTGACAAGTATTATGCATAAAGTAAACAAATGGAAACCTCACATGAGTTAGGAAACAAAACTACGCGGAACTGTGGGAAACTAATACTTTACGGTTGTGAGGCTAAATTTTGTCAACAATATAAACATACTACACATTTATATATGCATCAAACACATAGACATTACACGTATTCAAACCATAAACATAGATGTGTGGTAAACACACTTACTTCATGGAAATTTTCAACACATAATGAACGATCACAGTCGCGTCCTTCTTTGTTGTTATCGTTGAGAAATTTTGATTTTCTGAGACCTAGGTTTTATCGATCGAAGTTTGGGAATTTTTATTTTTGATTCGGTCGAATCGATTTGCCTTAGAATGTCTGAGAGATGTTTTGTTTTGCTTTAATGTAAAATAAAACATGGTTTGCTAAATTTTGTCCTTAACTAAACAATCTAAGTTAATAATTAAAATAGTGGAAATGTTATTTTTTAAATACACATCAGTTGGATATGGCCCCCACTGAGAGGGAGTCATGTCATCAATTTCTGATGTGTCAAGTGAATTTGGACGAAAGTGAAAAAAAATAATAGTTTACTAATCTAATTGACAAAATTGAAAGGTGAATCATTGAAGTGAAAAAAAAAGAAAATAGTTTCGGATAATAAAATATATTTTAAGCCTTAATTTTTCAGTAGGTACTATGAAAATTAAGTTAAAAAAATATTGTCTCCGTTTCTAAACTATATGATTATTATTGACTTTTAAAATACATTTTGAGACATTTTAAAACTCAAAAAAGAGATAAAACATTAAAAATTAAGAAACAATAAAAATTAAAATAAGTAATACTTTTTAGATAGTTTACTATATTCATCATTGTATTAATTAAAATTAAAAAAATTTATGTTAATTTTAAAATTTAAAATTTATAAAATTGACATTAAAAAATCAATAATGATCAAATAATATGAATCGATGAAGTATAAACTATTCATCGAATGTGAGGTGTTAATAATAATTTAGGTAATGCATGTGAAAATATATTTTCACTAATGCGAAAAGTTTAAACTCTACGATTATCAAATACTCCCTCGGTTCCATATTAAGTGTCGTTTTAGCTTCATGCACATGAATTAAGAAAGTCATTTAATACTATCATTTAATAATTAAAATTTATATGAAATTTCATCACTACCGCTTTATTAAAAGTTGAAAACTATTAATACAAGGGAAAAAATTTCTTGGGACAAAGATAGAAGTTAGAGGTGATATTGGAAAGTAAATAATTTATTCTCCTAGAAAATTGTAAACGACAAATAAATTGGAACAAATTTTTTTTCTTCTAAAATGTCACTTATTATAGAATGGATGTACTAATATAAAATGGATGGAGTATGAAATATTCATTGGATGTGAGGTGTTAGTTATTTAGGTACTGCATGTGAAAAACGTGAAAAGTTGAAAACTACTCCGAATGCATGTGAGGTAGGTCTTATTTAGGTTCTCCTATAAAAGGAGGCTCAGTGCATATTATATTATATCAACCCAAGAGCTAAATTAAACACGATGAATATCATATTTACGTTGGAGTTCGACGTTGAAGTGGGAAGGGGAGCTTACAGGAGTTTTATTGAGGGCCTACGCAACCGATTGGCCGGTGATAGAGTGTCACATAATCGTCCCGTGCTCCCCCCTCAGGCGCAAACACCCACCGAATGGTTCGAAATTGTGCTGCGAACCAGCGACCATCATGTCCGGCTACTGTTCCGACGGGACAATCTCTACTTGGATGCCTACCAAATGGAGGGCTCTGAAACCTGGTTAGAGTTTTCAGCTCCCAATCAGACTCAACATCTAATTCCGGACTCCACTTTCCTGGGCTTCGACGGTAGTTACATTGGCACTCATGGCTTGCAAAATACAGCTGGAAGTACAAGGGCGAGTATTCGACTCTGTCGAGATTCCCTCAGAATTGCTGTAGATAATCTCGCTACTTCCACAGACCGGCGAGTAAGAGCAGAGTCACTACTCGTCGTCATTCAGATGTTTGCCGAATCTGTTAGATTTGAAGAAATGACATACTTTGTCCTTAGGTATTACGTCGCGGGTGATCCGGGTCTTGCACCCGAGGAACGGATCCTCGCACTAGAGAACAGCTGGGGACGCATCTCCAATGCTTTGCTCCGCTCTGATGCCCATCCTGATCTCTCTATTTTCCCTCTTGGTTTCCCTGAAATATGGCGGATGAATTCAGCTCCGGAGGTGGCGGCTGCAATCGGAATCCTGCTATTCAACGTCAAAGGCATTCCGACGCGCGCCCCGCGCAGCTTGCTAGCGGCGGTGGATTTAGGACGAGCACTTGTGGAGGTGTTTGCAGTGCAAATCAACAACATCGACGGAGAGAACCCGGGCGACCTTTATGGGACAGTCACTGTTACAGACGGACTGATTTCTCAATACCTCTACAACCGCGGAAGCGGAAACTCTGAATCAATTAAACCAGGCAATAATGCTCTACTGTCTGGCCCCGCTGCTCGAGCCATCTCGGCCTTGGATAGCTTCACCATCAACGTGGCTCTCATGGACAAGGACTCGTTCCCGGACCTTTCACCTGACGATCATATCAGCGATGGACAGATAGAGTGGAACGTTTACCACACCACAAATGAGTATGATGTACCTATATCTCACAAAATCGATGGCCAGTATGGGTCGGCAACTGTGGTCTACGCGGTGTTCAGTAACGCGGCCCAAGCCATTGTAGAGGTTACAATGATAGATGGGGATGGGGAAAATCCAGCTAATGTTTATGGAACTCTTTCAGCAACCAAATACCAAAATTTCAAGGGAAGATGAGAGTGTGCTCTTCCGGAAGGACTCGAGTGACGACGTAGATGTAAGACCTGGGGAGCTCATTCCCTTGTCCAGATCCATAGTAGCCGTGCCATTGGACTCCAACCTCATAGTTCGCGCAAATCTGTACGATTATGACAGCCTTTCCTCGGACGACGAGATTGCCAAAGGCACTGCAAACTTCCCTGCACAACCCTCCGGTACATCACAACAGAATATATCCGGCGAGTCTGGTAAGATACAAGTGAAGGTCACTTGGAGTCCGTGAGATATGAAAAAATTTAGGTAACTGGACAATTTTTATCCATACAAGTTATCTAGTTACCAACATTCTGAATATGATATATATAGCTAATTATAGATACGTACGCTACGTACGTACTAGTTATGGAGTGTGAATAAATGTTGCTTTGCTTCCCATGGGAAGAACAGAACAGAAGCAATAATATATATATATATATATATATATATATATATATATATATATATATATATATAGTATCTATGTATGTTGCTACGTTGTACTACGAAGAAGCATCCATGCTTAAATATATGAATAAATAATTTTTATGTCTACCTAAACTTTCAGCATGGAGATTGGGGGTACTTTGGTAGTATCGTCCTTTCTTTAAAAACTAATACAAAATTAATTTCAACCATCCAAATTTTTAATCAAAATGCAAATATTCATCGAATGGTAATTAATAAAGTTTTTAATAGTTTTCATATATTTTTTTGTGGAATTATATATATGACTCACTAGAATAAATTAAGTGATAGGTGTTGATTTTATAAAATTCAAAATCCCAAATAATTATAAAATAGAGACAAATGAGCCAAGAATAATATAAGAGTCCAAAGAAGAAGAAAAATTGAGAAACAAAAAAGTGTACATATAAGCACTCTAAATGGTAGAAATTAAGAGAAAACCACATGCTTCTGTGCTCATTGAACTGAGAAGTTTGGATAAAGTTTTAGAGCTTTTTGAAGTTTTATTCTTTACGGTGGGAGGGAGATCAACGTCCATAAGGTAGAGAAAGCTTGATTAGGACTTTTTGTTTCTTATACTCGGTAACTAAATTATAAAATTATTATTAATTTTTTTAAAGTTAATTTAATATATTTTTTATCTCAAAATTGAGATGATTCATTACGGTCCAATTTGTGATTGAATGCTTAGGTGATCACAACAAATTAAGTTGGGGACGAAAGTCAAATTTAATTATGCGGTCATAAGCCAAATTTGACTTTCGATTTATATTTTAATTATATGGACCATAATTGCCATCGGCAGTTTAATTATGCGAACAAATTATTTTTAAAAAGGGAATATTTCTAACAACTTACATGGCTGGCCTTCGTAGTGCGCAGTTTAATTTGGCAAACGAGTTGAATGTTTGGCCATTCGATCAAATTTTGAATGGTGAAAGATGTGTCGTGAATTTATATATATATATATATATATATATATATATATATATATTATATATATATATATATACAGTAAGGATCTTAGGCTCACCCTTAAAAAAGCTCACCCCGAGCTCACCCTTCTTTTTGCGACGGACCCGGCGACGGTTTGGGTGTACAACCGTCGTCTATACTTTTAGCGACGGACAATATATAGCGTCGCTAAAAGTATAGACGACGGTTGTACACTCAAACCGTCGCCGGGTCCGTCGCAAAAGGGAGGTGAGTTCGGGGTGAGTTTTTTAAGGGTGAGCCTAAAATCCTTACTGTATATATATATAAATAAAGACTTCAGTTTAGGACTAATGAAGAATGTATGACTCAATTAGTTGATAAGCTTCACCCTATAGGTAGAATTATATGGATCGGATAAAGCAAGACGTCTTCTTCTTCCCCAGAATATAGTGCTCTCTTTTGATTAAAACTCGTGCAAAACATCTGCATGTATGATGTTTAAGTTTTCTTCACATCCACCCATAACAATTAGAAAAATAAAAGAGACTTCAAAATTGATATGAAATTATTTAATTTGAATACAAACAAATATAACAATTATAAATTAATTATAAAATATTACCAACGGTCTTTGACATAGTTGGTATACTAGGCCTCTTACTAAGCAAGAGGTCATAGGTAAAGTATGTTGTATATATATGCACGTAACATAGATAAAGATGCTAATGACAATATATATAAGGGACAATAATATATCAAATCGTTTCATCTTAAGTATCACGTGACGAGGTGGGAACTGAAATGAAATAGGTTTGTGATGTTAATGTTTAAGTTTTCTTCACACAAATACTCTATGTGGATATAAAAATTAGTGTTTAAATTGATTAGTTGATTTTTTTGAAGTTTATAATACACCATTATGTTAACATTATATTTGCAAAATGATGAAAACTAGTCTAGAACTTGTCGAGGGAGTTTTGCAGTTTATTTGAGCAATATATATATATATATATATATATATATATATATATATAAAAGAAATGTAATATAAGGCATGTCTTAGTCAAGTTTGAATAAGACTACTTAACAAAACGACATAATTTTGTATAAAGATTATAATTTAAAAAAATATATATATAACCCAAAAATAAAAAACTTAATCATAATGGATAAAACTACATCGTCTTACTAGGCAAATTTCGCTCAATAACTTTTTCTTTAGTGAACGAAAGTATAATCCCTTTCGTGTAAATTATTATCTAGCTTTATTATAAAATGTCTTCAGCCTCAATGCATATTATATCAACCTATAATTAACTAGAAAGTAATAGTAGTAAAATTAAGACAATGAAGATCGTATTCACAAGAATGTTCAACGTTGAAGGGGGGAAGGGGAGATTACAAGAGTTTCCTACGCAAGGGAGTTCAAACTTTTGTAGTGATAAAATAGTCTGTAAATTTAAATTTGGTCTTAAATTAGTAACAAAAAAAGAAAAAAAGAAATTAGCCGGAGATAGAGTGTCATATATGAGGAATATTTTTTCTTGAAGAAAATATCGATTAAAATACTCAATTAATTTTATTACTCCTACTAACTAATCAAGTATCTTTTTAGAGAGTCGTATATTCTACTTGACAAGTTCAGGTTAAAATTTCAAGTACTCAAACATATCTGCATAAATCATCTCACCTACTTGAAATTATATTTATTACAGGATATGTTCCTTAAAATTGATATATTTGCATACTTGTAAAATCTGTTTAATATTGAGAATTCTTGATTAAAATATAAAATTGCTTATACAAGTAAAATCAAAATTTGTATTATGCTTAAAATTATATCTGCTTATATTAGAAGCATATATTTAAAAAACAAAGTTTTTGAAAGGATTTCTTTGAGTTTGTTTATTTTTAAGATCTGCTTATATTAGAAGCATATATTTAAAAAACAAATTTTTTGAAAGGATTTCTTTGAGTTTGTTTATTTTTAAGATCTCTAAGAAATAAAGTGATTCTAATCTGAGATCAAAGTCTTAGAGAGGTCAAACTTTGAGTTAAGTTTCTATTTGTGAGAATAGAAAAGACCTTTAGTTTCTAAATCAGATTTAAAGATATAACAGTTCCCAAGTTACAGGAACAAACTAATTTTGAGGCAGAAGTGGGAAGTTATTGTCCGAGATAAATTATTGTAGTTTTAAAGTTTTAACTGAAGAAAAAAAAAATATAAAGGTTCCTTCACCTATTGAATGATAGTTTATTATAGTATAAGATCTCAAGTCTAGAAAAGGGCTTGGGACTAGGACGTAAGATGTATACTGTAAACCAAATAAATTTAATGTGATTATATTTGTTTTCCTTATTTTTGCTATCATTGATTATAAAATATAATCACCTAGAAAACTAATTTAAGTAAAAATTAAAAAATAAATAAAACAAAGATACATTTTAAAAATATAATAATATATTCAACTCCTCTTATAGATTATTTATATTCCTTCACAAAGGAAGTATACTGCTGATATTTTGAACAAATTCATAATGGAGTTGTTCAAGCCTGATTCTACTCCGTTGGAGGAAAAATTAAAGTTATCAGTGGATGGGACCGGTTGTTTGGTTAATCTATCTTACTTTAAGTAATTGGTGGGGTCGGGCGCTAGACCAAGCGGCCATCATGGGAAGATCGAACGGCTCCTAAGGCGATCAAGTGGCACGGGAGCTGCTGATTTGCTAGGGTGTACCATGTACGCCTCCTGTTGTACATTTAATAGCAGCTCAACCATATGATCATCAAAATAATAAAATCAAAATTTCACATTTGGGCTATATTTGTTACAACAAATGCAGGGGTCCTGATCCCCAAGAAAGTGCAGTCTAATCGTTTCAACATAACTATTCTTTAATATTCTTTTACTTTCGCAAAAATAATTTTATTTATTAAAAAATAAAATATAAATTATTTCAAAAAAAAACATTTATTTTTAATAATAATATAAAATGATATAATATTTCTAATTTTATTATCATAATTTTATTAAACTAACAGCTAAAAATATATCGATTTACAAATTTTGTAAAGGGATGAAATGGATGGAGGCAAGTTGTAACCATTAATAGCTTTTTGCAGCAACCAGCAGCAACTATTATAATTTATATAGAAGAATATAGCTTCTATACAATGTAATTAATATCAAGAAGAATAATGATGCTAGAGAGAAGCTTATATAAAGTGAAAATTTATTATATAAAATTAAAAAATTCCCCTTTCCTTGATAAAGAAACATGATCAAACTCATTAAATTATAGTCTTAATTAGGTCATTTTCGTATATTTGAAAAATTAATATAATATTGATATTTTCGCATGAAACCTTAACCTTTTTACGTACATTTTAAGCTAACCTTTTCCTAAAAGAAAACCACTAGCCTCAAATGACTTCTTTGTGGTATAAATTAACTGTATTATGGTGCTTTAATACCAGACTGAAAACCTTATTTTAAAATAATATGGATTTTCATAAGTTTGTCAGTTTTTATTTAATCCCTTAACTTAATCCAACTCAAAAAAAAAAAGCCTATATTTCAGCATTTCTTCTCCATTTATATTCTACGTTTAATCTATTTCTATGAGGCTCAAATTTAAGAACATTTTTCCATAACGAAACAAAAAAACCATTTTTCATTTTCACTTGTTAAAACAAACAGAAATTAAAAGTAAATAATCAAAGTCTAAATTTATTGTCTCATTTCTTATTTCATCTGTTCTAAATTTTTAGAAGAAAGAAAAAATGAGACGATAATTGGCACGGCTGATCTGAATTCATTTCGCAGACGTTATTTAATTAACAAATTCAACCTTAAAAAATATAAAATAACTCAGCACAAAATTTAACTAACCTTGCAAAGAGACATGAAATCATGATCAGTCTCCCGATCACCGAGCCCAATATCCGGCGACTCATCCCCAAACTCCTTCAAAATCGCCGTCTTCTTCAATTCCCCCAACAAAACCCCCGGCCTCTTCACGAACCCCGTCGCCTTCTTCGTCTTCGGATTCACCTCGATCTCCGTGCCAAGCACCTTCTCCGCGCCTAAATACTCCCTCACAAACGTCCTCCACCACAATTCTCGCATTCTCGCCGTCACCACCACTCTTCTCTCGCACTTCTCGAACACTTCGTAGCTCTCCCGCCTCACGTCCGCCGCATAGAACCGCGCAGGACGGTGCTTGCCGCCAACTCCGATGTCCCGGACTTTGAGTCCGGCGAAGGAAATGAAAATCAGCATCTGAATCGCAAAGCGGTTCGGATACGAACAAGTAGGATGTGGCGATAATTGGAAGAGATAAAAGGAGAATTATGCCGCGAAAAAGGCTTCCGGCTTTGATGGCAACTAGCATGTAGTAAGGGAAAGCGAAGCTGCCGATCAGGAGCGTTTCCGTCTAAGTCCCGCCGCTATTGAGCGGTGGCTCACGGTGGAGAGATCACATGTTTCTATGGATGGATAGGATTTTCCGGTGGGTGGTTAACGGTGGTAGCTTTGGTAGCGACATGGCGGTGAAACTCTCTCTCATCCTCTCTATACTCTCTCTTGTGAAAAAAACTGTGTATTAAGTTATGGTGGTGGTTTGGGACCGAAATACCGATATAAACCTTGTTTGGATTGTTAGAAGTAGGTGGGTAGGTCTAGATAAAATGACGAATTTACCCTTATAATTATTAATGCTTTGATAGAGAATTGTGATTAAGACATGATTGAAGGGCATTGATGTCTTGTCAAGGGAATTCTTATTTAGACATGCTTGAAGAGCATTGATGTCTTGTCAAAGAATGGGTAAAAAAAAAAAAAAAAAAATTTCGAATTAGAGTCTAACAGTATTTTTATTTAAATTTTATTTGAATTTTTTTTAAAATACTTGAATTTGAGTATATATTTTTGTAATTTTGGTGCTTAAATTTAAATTTGACTCTTTTTATTTTACTCAAATTCGACTTGAAATCAATTTCATTTTTTTTAGTTACTTGCAAGCATTTGAGACATACACAAAAATTTGAATTAGATCATTTATATTATGATAATATAAATGAAATTAACTCAATCAACTATTTGAAATAATTTGAACTATTTAAACTAGATCTCGAGCTTTGTAAAAAATTAATGAGATCGTATTATCACTCTTAAATCAATTGATGGATATGTACGAGAAACATAAAAACATCTTCCACTTCTCAGAGTATGTGAAAATTTTAATTCTTGAATATTATATATTAAATAAATTGAGTATACTCAATACTATATACGAGTAACGTTCAACAAACTTGTATCTAGTAAGAATCAGTAAGGTAAAGAAAATTCGATACTTTAAATGAACAAACAATAAACAGCTTATATTCGACTCATATAAGTGTCTGAGTATCAAAAGTGATTCAAATTTGACTCGTTTAAGTATCGAATCCGAGTCTCTCTCAAATTTTTCGAGTCGATCTTGAATCGAGTTTCGAACCACTCAAGTTTATTTTCAATTCTAACACTCGCGATAAAGAGAAGTATCTTACTCGTAACAGTGGAACTCATTTTATATTATTGAGTCTTACGGATACGGGTGTGGGATCTACTATAACAACGGATTCCATCGTTATGAGTCTCATGCTCTTAATATTTATTTTACGAGCATTATAATTTTTTAATTTGAGGTAAAAATAACCTGTATAACAAAATGTGCAATAAATGACGAATATAATGAATTTTTGTTCTTCATGTATATTTTTTATGTTACTATTAATTTCCATTACAATTTTTGTTTCTCGTGTATGTTCGACACACCAATGTTGGAATGTGTATAATTTTTTCTTTCTTTGTCATTAGATTCAATTTGTTTTTTCTTCGTTTTCATCAGTAAGAATAAGCAAAATATTAAAGTGAAGATAAATGAATCGTGATTTTAACTAGTCAATTGAAACATATGCCTACGAATTTGAGAGAAATCTCATTTTTGAATTAGTTTCCATGTCACATGTGCTACTTGAAAGGCAATAAATAATATTATACGATGCTGGATATTAACTGTTTATGAATGATGCTACTGCTACACCTAACTAGAGAAGAAAAAATGACCCATTCATTAAATGAATCCCAGCTAAGAAACTTTGGAGGCTAATTCAGTAAGGGTGAGTTTAACTTGACAGATGGAGAAGTAGGGAAAGGAAAAAAGAGGTGTACATCAACATACTAAAAACTACATAAATTAGTCTGTGTTCAAATGAACTTAGCTCCAGGCTGGTCTCAATTCTCAGGATGAGCATTGTACTAAACAAGCAAAAGTACCTTTTTGTCCTCGGTTCTAATCTATATCCCATGTACTTAGCTCAGTATATTAATCCTGTTCGTTTGCAAAAATAATGGTAAGATAAAACTATTTACTAATTTATTATCACTATGGACTATTTTATCTCATGATTAATCCGTTATTTAATTTCATGGACTATATTTTGTTATTTCTAAGGCCATTTGATGCTAGATGATTATCAGGTATCAAATGACTTATAGGATTAAATAACGGACTAATCATGGGATAAAATAGTCTGTAGTTTAATAAATTAGTACAAATAGGTCATATCCCACCTACTATTTTTGTAAGCAAATGTAGCCTAAATGTATTGTATCCTAAATGTTAGACTTAATCTGTAATTACAGGTATGGTTTAATTGGAGGGCTCAGGATGGATATGTGGGCAAGGCCTCTCTGGTTCTCCTCTGGTCCACAAGTGCCTGAGATCGCCTCTTTTCTTTGCCAAGGTTAGGAGTGTGCCTGCATGGAGAACACAAACTATAAGAAGCAGAAGAAAACTCGGAATGAAGTAGCTTCAACAGTGGCCATGCAGGTAAAGTTAATTTGGAATCAAGTTTTAAGGAAATGCCAAGATTCTGAAGAGCATATTGATGCTTAAGATATGAATAACTCTTCCAACTTGTAGGGAATTGTGCTGGCAACGAAATATGAAAGTTTGCTTAGAAATGGTTGTCAAAGAATATACCTAGTGTGAAAGGCACAATGTAAAGTAAAGCTGGTTGACCATGTCCATCCATCAAGTTCAGTGCCACGTATGTGATGAGGAGACCTGCAGTTTAAATTGCAATCAAGCTATAGAACCAAGGAAGCCAACATGTGGAAGTATATCAATTATACGTCTACTTTTGTTTGAAGCATGTTATCCAGTATGACATCATTACATTAAGTTGGATATGTATTCTAAGTATATGAATCTCTCTTCACACACACACACACACAGAAGTTAGGGAAGGGGAGCACATGTAAACACCCCCCTCCCCCCACCCAAACAACACACACACAAACAAAAACAAAAAAACGTAGAAATTCTTGTGATATAACTAAAACACTTGATGCAGATCATGGCAAAAAGAGGCATCTTGGTTCATATCATAAAAATTAAAATGTGTCTTGCCATACCTAAACCATAAGCCATCATAGCCCACAAAAAGTATCCACCTGCAAGATTCTTTTTGGACAGCCAATCATACCTGCAAATGCAGAAAACAAGTTGGTTTAACCTATTCAAATAAGAAAAAAAGGAAAGAAACACAATTAGATCCCACACCACATCAAATTGGCACAAAAATGCCAATCTTGACAAAAGAAAGACGGGTCCTTGGGGAGAGACTGAGATCAGTAACCAGCCAACAATGCCCTCAAAGCAAAACTCCCAACAGACTAGGAAAACTCTAACAATTAATTCAAACTAGCAAGAATTACATGATCAAACCTTAGAGAAAATGCTACTAGCAGTCCTGGTAATATAATATCACCAAACCCAATGATACTGTAACCACCCCAGGGGTCAAACATCCGTGGAATTTTTAGAAGCATTGGAATGCCATCTTCTCCGCTATTATCACCCCGAGCAACCTGAATAGGAAAATGAGAAATTGTGACAGTATGTTACCACATGTGATGAGAAACAAACAAACAGTCCTTTATTCAGCGTGCCAGTTGATCAAATGAACTCTGCAACTCACCACTATCATAACACTTTCACTGAAAAACCACTTAGAAATGAACACCCAGAAAATGTCATACAAGAACGCCAAACTGAGAAGAACTGTTCCAACCTAATTGCAAGAAGGGAAAGAGAAATGATGTTGAGTACATTTGTCAGTAGAATATAATTGAACGAATAACCGAATATAGAAGCCTTATTCTGTGGTCATTTGAATAAACAAAAGTATAATCTCTCTATATGAGTTCTTCTGTTTTATTCTTAGTAGTATACTACTATACTATCAAGTTCATACTCTATTGTAGAATTCTCGTCATTTGTAAGTAGTAGAGGCATACTGCAAAACTAAACTATTTTGTATAAAAGATAACATAAAATAATGATGATAATGATAATAATAAATAATAATAATAATGATAATAATAATAATAATAATTAAAGAAGAAAATGTAAACCTACAATTCTATCCATCTCAGGCATATACATCATGTCATGGAGATTCTTGATCACAAGATAAAAATCTGAATTGATCACCAGACAAGGATAAGCATGCATAAGCCCTCAACATAAATATAGCACCGATTCCATTAAATAAAATATATATATATATATATAAAATAAAAACAAATTGCAAATTCAAGAATGATGAACATCAAACTCTCCAATACAAAACGCCAAAGTTGTTGCGCTACATTATAAAGCATATTACTGAATATATGATTCAAGGAATGCAGATATATATCCTATTTATATATGTAATAATTACGACATACAAACTTTTTTTACAACTACACATTTTCGTCAAAAATTGTAAGTATTAATGGCAAAATGTTGCATACAGTTGAAATTTTGCATTTAATGTGTTATAACTGCTGCATAATTTCAATCTAAAAGCTAAAACTAGTAATCTAGTATAAGAACTATAAAATAAAAAATTTAAAAAAATTTAAAAAAAAAAATTCAACTACAAGTATAGTAAGTTATTAATTATAATTACTTTCAGCATTTCCAAGGACCAGAAATCATAGTAGCAAATAGTGGGTCAAAGAAAACAAGTTTGGGATAATCACCTTCAGATTGGGAACTTGTATAATTTGAAGAACTGTTATTATCAGCGCAATACCCTGATTAAAGAAGAAAAACAAAGCAAAGTTATACTTTGGGAATTCACATCAATGTTAAAAACTCAAGCAAGTTAGTCATTGTCATCGTCATTATGTACATTAGGGACCATTGAGGATCTATAAACAAGGTTGTATTGTTCTAAGCTTAGAGTCCAGAGTTGGGGAAATTTCTGACAAGCATACCACATTGATACCAGTTGTATTTCCTGGGACAAGATTGAATAAAAAGTAACCAACAAGAAGTGGAGTTGTATTGCTGAAAAAACCAATTCCTCATTGAGGAAAGCCATTCAATCAGTAACTAAAATTGATTTAAGTAATTCAAGGGTAGCAGGTCAACTTGGTGAGATCCTAAATCATATATATCCTTCAGGTCCCAAAAATTATCTTACAGACTGTTATAGTCGGTAACGGGAAGAACCAAACTGAACAGGCAGAAAGTGCCACCCGGCTAGATTACGGATTGTATACTATTATATGAGCATTCCTACTTTTCTGGAGCTGATAAAGATTTTATTTGATAATGTTACTATATAAACAAACGCCAGGAATTAAATACCCAAAAGAATAACAGCACGGTTTTCATCCTGACAAATAATGGATAGCCCTTCTACTCGGCCCTCATTTTAAGCCAGTTGTCTTTCTTTATTCTCTTGGGGGGTCATGACAGTTATTTAGTTACAGTGGAAACATCATTCAAAAACTTTTTAACAACTTCACTTTAACTTTTTTCTATTTCTCATGAATAAAATTAATGATCTAGTGATTTTCTCCACCTATAACCATAATCATTAGTTGCCTGGGAGCTGATCCTTGGTTCTCCTACATCTATGATTATTAATTCACATAAGCGTTGTACTTTAGGCAGTTAGATGGGCTCCTTTTCATGCTGTAGAAGTTGGACAGGTTACATATCAAGCCAAACCTAGTTTACTCGACTCAATCAAACCACAACAACTAACAATGGAAGTTAAAGAACTTCAAATCCAAACAGCCAAACAGTATATAAAAAATGGTGAAACAATGATGAACAGTAACAGTAAAGAGGATTTAGGAATGAAAATGGGTAAAACTTGGAGAAGAAGATAAGAGAGATAATAGAGATGGACCAAGCCATTCTTTCAATACATTTCAGATTATATGCTCCTACTATATATACTACTTTACTCTTAAAACTAACTTGAACCTTTTACGTTACACTAGGCTATCTCATACCAAGAAGAAAAATAAAAGATCCCAAGGTTTACTTAATTTGCATCGAGACCCTTGGCCCTCATACTAATTGAAGTTTCCTCAAGGCCCTTTAAATATTCAAGTTTCTAAAAGGAATGAACGACAACTAGAACATAAATTCTTCTTGGATTATTCATGTTATTGGAACTGAAAAAACTACATATTTGAATTTGTCAGGTGGTGAGACGCTTCAGAAGAATAAATGCATTTGGGAATGGAAAGTGGGAGAAGGGAATCCATATTTCTCTGGTATTTGAATGATCATAATGTAAATAATGAAAAAAACAAATTGTCATAAAAAACTAATAGAAGACAATGATAAAAAAGTTTCTTACTAGGATATCTTGGCCTATCCAAGCAAAGGAAACACGGCGAAAAACTGCCCATGCAACAGCAAAAGCTATGGCAGAATGGAGAAACACACCCAGAGTCAAATATGAGACAGCTCCCAGCAAGGGTACTTTAACAAACGATTCTCGAGCATGTTCAAACAATCTGAAACTATATTCAATTATCAGTTAGTCACTCTCCAAGAAACTACGCAAAAACATGTCACTAAGAAAAATGTAGACATCGTAACAAATATTCTGCTTATTCTTGATTATTATTGTTGTTTTCAAAGATAATTATCATAACAGTAATAGGTTGAGCAAATAAACAAAAATAATAATAAAAATCTTGCAGTAGTTAAAAGGATTAAGAAAGACTAGTGCATGTCTTTATCACAAAAATGAAATCCAAGACTACCCGTTACTTAAGATAATTTTCTGTTTAGTTCATTACTTTTGTTTCTTTTGGTAAATTTAGGATCAGAATCAACTTATTGGGGCATAACTGGAGGTGGATGAAAGAGAATACCACTGTCACGGTTTGACACTGCACTTATTATCCTCGTGTTTATCCAAGCTTATACTCTTTAAACAAATGAAAAATTAATATGAAGAGGAAGACAAATCAATTGGCTAGACTAGTTCAGAAATTAAAGATATCGTGTAAATATAGCTGAACAAGCAAATAGAACTCAAACTGCCATCAATGTACCGTAATTTATGGATATAAATAGATGTTGCCTCTCATTTCTTAGGGAAATGCTTCCCCCTCGACATTTTAATGTTAAATTACATATAAGTCGAGAGTAATAAGAAAGCATAATTTGCATACCATGATAACAAAGCCACCAAACAAGTTTGCAGACCCTGTGAATAAAATAAGAAAACAAAATCAATATACAATCCAAAAGGACTGGAAAGAAAAAAAAACAAAAGAAAAGGAGAGAGAGATGATACGAGTCTAAAGACAAAGAGAAGGAAACTAAAATTTCTTGAAGTGATGCAAGCACGTATAAGAAAATGTGTAATGTGAAGAAATGCACACCTCGACCCCGCCAATGCAAAACAGAACCACCAAAATTTCGATAAACCAGTATGACATTAATTTGTAAAGCATAACCAAGAAACAGGACGCAATCACAACAAAAAGAACTGCTGATGTTGTGTTAATGTCCACCACAGCACTGGAATGGTTGGCCTCCATGCTTAGATAATCATCTGAAGCATCCTACAAGAACATGAAAATATCAAATTGAAGACCAGTGAAGATTCAGCGAGTTCATGTCTTGCAAGCGAGAACCTATCATCCTAAAGGTTATATCGTAGAGCATATAATAGGATTAAGAGGACCTTTAAGAGCTTTTCCTGCTCAATGGTTGCTTCTCTGGCACTCCATGCAGACCAATAAGATGCACATAAGATGGTACCAACAGCCATAAGCCATAAGAACACTTCAGCCACATCAACCTTTGTGCGTTCTGGAGAGTATAGCCGAACGGAAACTGAAGAAAGGAGAATTTGTAAATAACAGTGAACAGCAGGCAAATTCCCAGGTCACCTATCAACTGAGTGAGGTCACATCCATAACCCAAAGGAAAGAAAAAAAAAACAAAGAAAAAAAAAGGGAGGACCAGGGTAACGTTTTGATAAGCAAGAACAAATACTAATTTCAAGGTATATATTTGTCTTTTCCCAGTCTTCTGGTCCTGAAACCAAGCAGAATAAATTACACCAGTTCAAGTTATTATGTTTACAGAATAAGGCTTACCATTAAGATTTTTCTTTAAATTTTTTTCCAAGCTTTCACCAGCATCTTGTGGGAGCATAACAGCAGGGATGCCAATATTTACTGAAGTTTCATTTGCTTCGCAAACCATTTTGAAAAGTTCTGAAAAAAAGAACCATATGATCTTGGATAGCATACATTACAACTTAAGGAAATATGATCTCCATTATGAATATGCGATATCAATATGGACACATTCAAACAAAGAGTTCTTTAGACTGATTTATATATGAATTATATCTATTCTGGAGCATTCTCTCAGATACATATTGGCTACACAATTTTTTAAAAACATTATAGAAGGAGAATAACTCCTTTTTCATCATTTTAAAA
Source organism: Aralia elata (assembly GCA_034770075.1). Lineage (NCBI taxonomy): Eukaryota > Viridiplantae > Streptophyta > Magnoliopsida > Apiales > Araliaceae > Aralia > Aralia elata. Next base: position 2,452,286 of record CM068383.1, read on the forward strand.
TTTATTTGAATTATATCTTAAAAATTTATCTGCATTTAACATCTTCATTAAAGTTATCTAACTCTTTTTAACACCCACCGATACAATAGAACTAGTTAATTTCCTTTATAAAAAAATACATTTAGAGAACTAGGAAACTTTTTTCTGTGAAGTTCCCATATGTAGGCATCAGCAGCGACCAATTACCATGCCCTCATGAAAAGGCTATCAAAATATAAGTTTGTTCTGACAAGTCAAAATTTGCATTGGCATTTATAATAGGTGAATGACAACATACTTTTCACCATTTTTTGACAACATAGAAATTGACCTTATTAGGTCATTGCTATAGACCACCAATGTTATGAGTTTCTAAAAGAAGAGTATAGACAAAATTAAAGTACCTTTACGGTTGTTTATAATGAGGATAGCTGATGCACCAGCAGATTCAGCAATATTTGCCTTGAATGCGAAACTGCAGCTACCCCGGTGCACCAGGATGACCTCACCTGTAAGCTGTCCAAACAAAAGACACTGCAGATGTTGAGTTTATTATACCAAAATAGTTTACAAAGCTTCCAATTGAAAGGGTCGTGCTTCACATGCAAGTGCATGCCTCTGAGTATAAATGAGTTGCAGCAGAAATATAGGAGCAAACGAAACCTTATTCTTCGGTTTTACTGCAACAATCAGGAGGATCTGCAATGACAACTCTAGTATGGTTGGCATGGTTCTTCTTTGATTCCAAGGTGGGGCCGAATCTAGCACCAACACCAACAAACACATCTTCTACTTGACCGTCAATCAAAGTTGGAACTTTTACCTATCAAATTTTCAGTGAATTAAAGCTTGAATACAAAAGGAAAATAACTTATTTGAAAAGGAATATTAAAGGAAAAAGAAAAATAAGCACAAGGTGGGGGCTTGAGTCATTTTGTTATGAGAAAACCACAAGAAAGTGGGGTTCAGGCATGCATAATGCACGAAAGAAGCATCTGATATTATAATTGTGCCACCAAAAAAAAGTTTCACTTTTTTATAAATGTTCAATGTCACCAGATATTATACTACATTACATAAACAACTTACGAGAAGGTTACAACTCCCATGAGAAGGATAAATCAGATTATCTACAAATTATATGCTTCAAATATCTAGGATCAGTTTTCAATTCCAAAAAAATATAAAAAAAAATTCCGGCACCTTTGCAAAAATCACTAACTACTATATACAACATTGAAATCTGACTTGATATGAGATAATAACCAGCTAAAAACAGAGTGAACAAGACCAACTTCAGTTTGATACAAGTTACTAGCTTTGTTAGAAAAAGACAATCAAAATGCACTGTACATGAATCCACAAAACTACCATCTGCCACCATAAAATAAACAATCCAGAATATATAAGCACGACCTAATACAGCTCAACCTCCATAAGTAAAGCTACTAACAGCAACCCAGAAATCATAATAATAAAAATAACTAAATGTCATAAAACCCATACCATTAATAACACCAAAGACCAAACTTAATATAAAAAATTATAAAAAATTATAAAAAAAAATCATTAATTTTTAAGTCCAAATGTCCAAAAACAGTGTAGTACAAAACAAAGTAAACTCAAGTATCAAAACTTTACTTTCTTCCATTTGCCAATAAAAACAGCTCAAACTAAGCAAATTACTACCTAATACCAACACATAACAGCAAAATGTAATAACACCCATAACATTTACAGTCCCCAAAATTAAACAAATAAATAATATAAATTTCACCCATAAATTTAAAAACCCAAGTATCCCATCTCAATTTCTTCAAGTCCCATTTCATCATCATAACCAACCCAAAAAAATTAATAAATAAAATAAAATAAATTTACAGCAAATAAAATTAGGGTTTTTACTTACCAGAACAAAGTTATTATCACAACCAGGCCTCTTTGGGGCCACGTCGTCTTGATGAACAATATCACTACCAAAAACCAGCGAAGAACATAAAGCTAAAAATACAGCAAAAAACACAACTTTCTTTAGCTCCTCCATTAAAGTAAGCTCCTTTCTCTCGAGATCAAAAAAGAGTCAGTCAATAAGGGGTTTTAGTTATATTTTTCTTCCTTTCTGGCTTTGTCCTGTACCTTTGAGGGAGAAGAGAGAGAAAGAAAACAGAAAGAAATGACGAAAAAGATATACATGAAATAAATGTACTATGCATACGTATATATGTATATATTACATATACAATTTACATTATATGGAGTATATATTTATATCTATATGTATAGATTAAGAGCACTTTTTGTGAGTCAGTTGAAAAGCTGGAGTATTTGTCACGACTAGAACGCGTTGTGTACCTGTTCATCTCTCTCTCGACTTTCCCTCCTCTTGACTTTCTCATCACTCGATTTGGGCGACTGATATTTACTCTCATCACTTTTGGTCTTTCCCTTTTTCTTTTTCTTTTTGTTAAGACTATAGTTTATAATTTTTCCTCCCATATTTTTCTTTTTCCTAATTTTGTGACTGAATTAATTGGCTAAATTACTCCCACGTTCTACAAAAGAATCTCACTTTTAAAATTTATATATATATATAAATATATATTATGTTTATTATAAAAAATAATAATTTATTAATTAAAAGTGATAATGGCGCAAAACGCATGTGGAACGAATACAGAGAAAAAAAAGTTTAGAGGAGAAACAACCGAGCTCATTCCCTTCACTTTCTGGGTCCAAAGTAGTGTAGTCTTTCCTGATCAAAATTAAGGTTTAGGGCTTTTTACTACACTACTTGACTATATAAATATTATGATAATAATGATATTATATCATTTGACATAACAATTAATAAAAAAGATTACTCTTAAATAAAATTTACATTAAATTGTGTCTGATAGGATATGGAATATCACTATTTGGGATGCTCCGGTACATAAGATCCAAATATATTATATTTACATGGCCAAAGCCCAAGTATCTTGCATGGTCATGAGGTCCAAGTGGCTCTCTCTCCCTTTATATATACGGAACAAAGGCACAACTAAGGTAAGGCTTTCTTGAGCTCTCACTTTTTAGAATACAGTGTCTCTCAAAATGTTGTTAATGCCTCTAAATATTTCACACTGGAGAGTTCTCCCGACGAATATGACCATGCGGATCGCCAGTTTGTTACATTGTACAGATAATATTTATCCAACAACGACATCATACAGTCATTATGACATTATCTATGATTAAAGAAAAATTGATTTCAATACTTTTTATAACTAACTTTAATATAGTTTATTGTTCTATTCAATAAACTAATTATATTTTTATAACTATATTATGGTTAGAATATAAGAATAGTTTGACTATTTTATATTTTTACGTTCGATCACGATAATGGGTTGCCGCTAGAGATAGAGCCGAATGCACCCCGTTTCTTTCCAACGAGATAATTTATCCAGTGAACTTTTTTGATTTTCTTGTATGTTAATTAGGTCTGGCAATGGAGCGGGTATGGTCCGGAGGACCCCTCCCCAAACTCACCCCGCTAATATGTAATTATCCCCCGAACCCGACCCAACCCCGAAAACAATATCCCATACCTGCCCCACCCTACCCCGACCCCCGTCTTGTTTATCCGAATACTCTATTTTTTGTCCAAATTAAATTTTCTAATTTATTTTATATTACTTTCTACAATTATTTCTAATTAAAAATTAAACAACATGCAATATTTCTATTAATAGTAACATATTATATTATAAATATTATGAATTCATAATGAAATAACATAAATAAATACATAATTATATATACAAAGTGTTAATTTAATATATATATATATATATATATATACACACACACACATAATCAGGTTGGGGTCGAGATGAGGGGATATATTCTATACTTGACCTTAGCCTTAAAGGGTTTAAACAATCGGGTTCCATTAGGTTTAGGATCGGATAGGCCCTATCGAGTTCGGGTAAAATTATTAGACCTAATGTTAATTCATCATAAAAAAATTTAGACCCTAATAAACTCAATGCAATAATTTGGCTATTTTATACTTTATATTTTTTGAAATTAATATATTTAGAATATTTTGGATATTGAAATTTTTTGCACATGAATAGTAAATCAACATTAGAATCGTTAGAGAAAGAGAGTTTGTAAAAATATCAAAAGTGAATTGTGCTATCTATAAAGATAAAATTAATTTGTCAAAATCATTATGGGTCCTTTTTTTGCAATCTCTTTTAAAAAAATTTTAAAAAATATATGCACATGTGTGGCTAGATGCGTTGTGATTGTTAAGTGGAAAGCGAGTGGGCATTGTTCTCCTGTTTTCACCATCAACTGCTTGAAGGAGTAAAACATTTCCGTATATGCCGTACTTACCGACGAGGCGGCGCATTTATTTAAAGATTTCCTTTTAAATAAAATACTCCTGTTAATAATCAGAATATTAAGTATTACTATTTCATTTAATTGGTTGATTTACTCCATATCTAAGCCGTGATTACGGTTGTAATCACATTTTTGTATAGGAAAAATGCATGCTTTGTAAGAAACAGTCTTTATGAAATAAAAATTGATTACATGGTATATTATATATTGTCTCGTACTTGATTTTGTAAAAGTCTATGCAAAATATTAAGGACAAGAAAGAAGCTAGAATTTTTATTTTTTTTTGGGACGAGACATAATGCAACATGTTAAAATATAAAATAATTTTAATAATAAAAAATATATATTTAATTTTTTTTAACAATTAACAACATAAATTTTTTTTAACAATAATAATAATAATAATAAACATTGATATTTTTTTATCATTCCTTACAGTTTAAAAATATTGTGATCTTCGTTCTTTCATACCAACTAATTCTTTTACAATTGATTCTAAAAAAAAATTCAACAATTTCTCTCTCAACATTCACTATTATCAGATATTTTTTTGACAATTTCTTTTATATGTTATTAGGTTTTTCACCAAAAAAATTAGAGGACCTAAAGAAAAAACAACAAAAGTTAAAGGGTAACAAAAAAAATACTTAAAAAGCCAGTGTAGCCTAGGCCCCCCAGGTCCCTTAATGGCTCCGTCCAGGATTAATTTGAAATAATAAGTTTCAAAGCAGACATTACAAAATTTACAATCTCTAGTATGAAAATTTTGATTACACCATATAAAACACGTGTGTACTGCCTTCCTCCTATACCATGGGGATAACAACATTGGGCTGATGCCGAAGGAAGAACAATTATAGACAACCTACCTACAAACAAAGAAGAAACTTAAAAAGGGTGTGGACTTTAAGGTTGTTGCAGCCACTCCTGAATTGCAGAACGAAGCGCCTGGTTAGGCAAAAGATTGTTGTGTGGAAGCTTGAGGTTTGTCATGGGCGAAGTATCATGGCCGCTGTCTAGCCACCCCTTTAGAGCCTCTGCTTCATAGGTGAATCCATCAGATGCCACTACTGGATCTTGCATTACATCCTATAACATTAACATCCATTTTTACTCTCAAAATATGATCATTACCCCAAAAAAGTAAGCTTTGTCACAAGGAGTTCTTCCAACAAATACAAAAATCTAAAGCAGACTCCCGTAAGGAACTCGACAACTAACAGAAATAAGAAAGAGAAAAAGCAGCCAAAATAGGAGGGTGGTGTGGCATTTGGTTTGTAAGGTTACTAGTGAAACATTAATACTCCCTACGTACAGGAAAAAGGGTCCCATTTGCAAATATTAAGAAGTAAGAATATATTTTTGTTTCGTGTATATCCCTAAAAATAATAAATTGTTAATTTAACAGTGTAGTATGATAATGTAATTGTAGGAAAAATTGAGGACACTGTGTCATTCCAGTTAATAGCCTTAACAATATAATTCCGAATGAGTAGACATCTGATTTTTGAGTAAGCTTTCATGTGGAAAGGAATTCAGGGTCCATGTATGCAAAAGTCCCCTTTGGGTCAATTCTGCAACATAGTGTCGTGTTGTTGCTAGATAACTCATCTTCAGAGACTACACGGCAGATTCCAAAGTCACTTAGTTTGCTCACATGGTTGGTATCCAGAAGTATGTTAGAAGGTTTTAGATCACCATGTATAATGCCGCGAGGTCTGCAAGAATGAAGGAAGATGAGGACGGAACACAGCTCTGCAGCATTACGGATTCGAGTTTGCCAAGATAGTGGTGGAGTGTTGTCCCTGCAGCTGAGACGGTCCTCGAGGCTTCCGTTTGGAAGGTACCGTAAACGAGAATCCAAGCTTCTGGGCAGGCTCCTATTAGAGTGACTAGATTTGGATGCCTCAACTTACTCAAAACATTGACCTAATGCAAGAACAATAGACAGTAAGATATTTTATTCTTTCCATTCTCCATTGCAACATAAAACAAGTGATGCTGCTAAATGCACAACATCCTGATAGTCTCAACTCTCAACACCCTTTTGTCCCAAACATCCTGATAGTCTATGCCAGAAATTACAGAAAGAAAAAGTTTCTTAATCCAGTACCAGACTGACAGAAAAAATCGGTTACAAAGTAAAATGTGCACAATAACATCAATAGATGTTAATAATCATTGACAATAAACCATAGAATGAACATGATCACTTTTACACTTTCTAGTCAATATGACACATATACAAAGTCAGATTGCATACATCATTCCATTGATATGTTAGCATGATTGGTTTAGATACTTCGATATAAGTTAAAACACTAAGCAAACAAAAGCAAGAGACATGCACCTCAATGCATGGATGTGATATGATGTTATAAAGCTCAAAACGAAAGCTTCAAGCTCAGCTCCCAGTAGAGGGAAAAGGAGGGATAACTCATTAAGGATACAAGCACCATTTTAAGACACATGGAGTTACATAATAAGTAAGAAGTACTAATACAATTTATGGCAACTGACCTGCAATTTTAAACATGTGCATTGGGGCATGGGAAGATCATTATGGCCTATGGGAACATTAAAGGTGATAACTCTGAGATAAAGTTTCAATTGGCCTCGAGACAGTTATTCAAATCATGTATAAAAAGAGAAGTAAGATTACAAAGTAAACTCACAACCACCAAATTCATACTAATATAACCCTGCTATAAGAATTAGGATGAAAAGAATTATGCTTCTCCGAAAAGAACATTGTATCGATGAATTCTAGACTTTCAAGTCACACTATGGTAAAAAGATGTTAACCATTAAGCTATGTAGATATACTGTTAGATTAATGGATTTAACAGACATCATCTGAGAATAATGTTCAAACGGTCCTTACCTCCTGTTGAAACTCTGAAGGTCCTTGCAAGACATTAGAGTGCAGCATCTTTATAGCCACTTGAGTGTGACGAAGGAGACCTCTATAAATACTCCCATAACCCCCTTCCCCAATCTTCAAGGATGGGTCAAAGTTGCGAGTTGCTTCTTCAATTTCTGAGAATGAGAACTCAGAGTAAAACTGAGTCACATGTGAGGTCCAAGCATCCTCTACTTGTTTTCTCCTCAGTTCCTCAGCTAAACTGAGTGCATTGTCACGCTCCACCAGCAATTCATCTCTTCCCTTCTTGTAATGTTGCAACAACTCGACAGCAGATACAATCTTTTGTTCCAACTCTTGTACAATCTTGTCGAAACTTCTAATCTGGATCTCCAGAGATGATTTCTGTTCTAGGGCAAGCCGTAGTTCTTCCATTACTTCGTCTAGCTGTGACTTCAGACTTTTTTTTTCAGCTTTTTCAAGTTCTTCTTTTCCCACTAGCTAGAGCTTCTTCTATTTCTTTTCGTCGTCTCAATTCCTCAGCATATGAGCTTTCTGATGCTTTAGCCTATAATAGTAGTTTAAAAAACATAATTGAGGTTTCAATTTCATATATCAAAGTCATTAATGTTATACTGTGCAGTTGAGGATGGTATCCACCTAATCATGTTGTTTGACTAATCATCCAACACGTGCATAAATGCCGCACCTCTTGGAAGGAGGTCATGGATATCTAGAGCCTTGATTCAATCTGAACCAAGAGGTGATTTGAATAATTGATAAAGCTAAACCATTAATCATGAAATAAGCTATTTCCAGTCTTATACAGGTGTTCAGCCGACACAAGAATTTGGCTAAACAAGTGCGTAATGTATTTGACAAATTAACTTGTATAACTGTTAGTATTCAACATCTCATTTCTTTGGGGTAATTTTCTCGACCTCTAATTTTCAAAATTAAACGGAGACCATATATTTTATTTTGTACGATCAGAAAGAAAAGAAATTAGTGCATATTGACTAGAACTTTACCCTGTGAATGGCCTCTATGGCATCTTTCTCAGCTTTCTTACACCTGACTGACTCTTCAAATGCTTCTTTCTCAGAATTTTCTGCCTCCATCCTGGTTCTTTCAAGCTGATCATAGAGGTTATCACTCACACCAACTTCCTGATATATTTTCAAAAACTATTCAGGGACTTGCGGAAAACTCTAAACTTCAAAGGCCCGAGTGACTAAATAGATTAACTTATTGATGCTAGAGAAGAAATTAGACGATCGTGATATATTAATTAATTCACATGCTCATAATCATAGTAGATAAATTGCATAATGATAGTCTTGTATGTACCAGTACACTATGAGGGGATAACTTATGAAGATGCTCTTCAGAATGAGGTAATGAACAAAACTCGTCCCATTTTGACTTCCCTCAGTTCTTGCAAAGGATATCAGAGCTGAATCTCCAACCACTTCTCTTGAAGAACACGTCGAAACACCTGAATCCATTGAAGCACTCTTCCTTGATATTCCATCCCATACATCAGAGCTTCCTTCTGGACTTAACCTGCTACGAGGAGTTACCCCTGCTGTGCCATCTAGGGGGAAAAATGCCGACCTTACTCTACGAAAGTCTGGAGTGGAAATAGTGAGACCCAGTTGACCAATTCGCTGTTCTAAAACTGATCTTGACCTACGGGAGATAGATTGTATAGGTAGACTGTTTGGACTTGTTAGAAGTACTGGAGACGAGACTTCAGCATTAGCTCCATCTAAGTTACCTCTCCTATATAGAATTAGTAGTTGCATAAGTGGTCATGTCAGTCGCAAGATTTGCAACCAAGAGAGATCTCAAAAGTAATGGAAATCAAAATTACCAACAAAGAACTAGTACGAGTTATTATTCATAAGCATACTGTAGCTTTAGAAAATCGCACCTCGCTTGATTAGGGTTTCAAATTGGCTGAAGAGGAGAGAAATTCACAAAAAGTACGGAAAATGATCTAGGATTTGTAGAGGGGAGAAGAACAGATAGGCAATCACTAGGACAACACGTATCTTGAAATGTCAGAGGAATCAAAAAGCTCCCCTTCTATTGAAATGAAGGGTTTCTGAATTTACCTGTTGCTAAACACTGTTTGTTTCCAATTGTTAATCCATAGTTATGATCATATGAAATCATCAAAACTTGCTTCCCAGAACCGAGGTTTCTTCTAATAATGTTTGCTTAATGGTTGGTTTGTTTCAAAAACTAAAACTCGTGTGAACGACCATCCTCTAAATATCATTGCTTACTTACCTGGATTCTTCTTCAACTCCAAATGATCTGAACCATTTTCTGCCTCAAAAATAAGAGCTTCTTCCCATTTTCCCTCTCTTCCAGAGTAAAGGTTAGATTACGAGAGAACAATATGAGGCATGAGCATTGGGATCAAGTTTCATCACCCTTCGATAGCACACTTCTTCCGCAATTTCCACGGTTACCAAATTAATTCCTGCAAGGCACTTAACATTGGTTTTGTCCATGCCTTTAAAACAACTTGCAACTCCCTTTTCCATTAATTTGGTATGGCTCCTCATCCTCAACGGCCTATCCAGCACGACCAAATACAATCAACTAAGCACAGCAATAATGCTCAGATTCTGGCCTTTATATTGTATTTTTGATGCAATCAAAATTGCAAAGAAAAATAAACTCTCTTCAATGAGACCTGCATGACTAACAACGCTGATAAAACAGCCAAGAAGGGTGGATTTCCTCATCAGGAACTAGGCTCAAATTATTTTTCCATATCTTTAAATAATCTTAATTAGCCATCGATGGCTTTTTCCCGTGTTGTGCAAAATCCGGAGACCAGGGCGAGTTAAAAGCTACTTCCATTCGGAATTTTCTAGGTCTTTCAAAAAGCTATCAAGGAGTCCACCTATGTTATCCACATTTAGCATTAACATATCTATGATGGAGCTATCCAAACAAAAACATCTCTATTGAATCCATACTTTAAAGAAAATGTGTGAAATTGTTTGCCCCAAATCAATAGCTGCAAGTTCTTCAGAAGCCCTGTAATGCACGAAGGGAAGGCTAAAACTTGTCCCAAATTGGACCCCCGTTTGCCAACAATCTCTTTGCAACAACCTTCAAAGCCTTCTGTTTCAAATCCATTCTGTTTTGATAATTTCCAATTATAGAACTCCATGAGATTTCCATCTTTGTTCATACAATGTCATCAATAAGCTTTAGAAGCATTCATCAACAGCCCCCCAATGTTAGGAGTACATGTTGATGAGTTTACTGCATTATCCCAATTGGAGTCTCACACTTAGACTCTTAATTTCAGAATCAACACCAAACACCGCATGGATTTGAACATACCGCTACTAACTAGATATCATAAATTGTCTGGCAAGACTTTAAAAGGGCAATGAAAGTGACTCCCATCCAGGTTTTAAGGCAGTTGTTTGGCATAGTTTCCGGAAAGCACTGATACAATAAAGAAGTGGATCCCTCTTCCATCTGGGCACTACAACGCCATTATCATTTGAATTCCAAGCTATTAGTATCTACATCATCAATTCCTTCTAAACAAACTTTTCTGCCTCACCAATGGTGCCGGTTTTGTCTGCATAATAGTGTTAAAAGACACCACTTGCAACCGACAACAATCCGTGTTGAAATCCCCATTTTTTAATCATCTGGCTATGGAACTTGGATTCCTGCCTTAAAATCCCTAATCGCCTACACAAGCCTCCCCAAAGCACCTAGACAATGCATGATTGATCAAGCTTCATGCCCAGCCTACATATAATATTTTAAAACAAATGTGATAGCTTCCTCTCCACTGGCCAGTTTCTTGCATAAGCAGATATAATGGAACTCCAACACAAATATTATCTTTCACCTTCCATCGACAATTAAATAGTGTTGCGGCCCTGAACCTTATGTCCCAACACTTTCCATTATGAATCCTACCTCAAAGCATTGCCAACCACATATTAACTTCAAAACCCAGCCTTTAAAGGCCAATCCCATGAAATTGTTGTACCTCTTCTCAACCCCAAACACAACACTTGAGCAACACTGGTAAATGTAAAATCATCTTTGGCTTCAACCCGTTTCGACCACCTGCAAAATTATCTGAAAGTAACCGAACAAAACTTCACCTTGTACTCACCAACCTCTGTGTCATCCAGAAATCATGAACATTTCCACGTAAACAGAATCTCTTCTTACCTATACAACCCATCCACAATAACCTCAACACATCGCATCAATGCTCACCATTTCCCCCAGTTTTATAAAGTACAAATTTTTTTTTTTATTTATTTTACCCCCCCCCAACAAGAGAACTCCCAGCAAATTCGTTCCCTTTCAAAGGGCCAGACTACCGAACAACTTAGACCATGCACTTTGCTTACACCAATTCGACCCCCAAACCATACGTTGTGCCAAGCACTGAACTGCAATTTATAATAGTGTACTTGATTTGGTCTCTCCTTTGATTCAAGCAGTTTCTCGAACAATTGGATTGCAGTTTCAGACGACCCCATAATGAACACATCAAAGATGAAATCCATGGATGTTCCATCGACACTACATTCCTGTGAGGCATT